>OZ010790.1:84107415-84528201 GCA_963932465.1 Maratus speciosus
CATGGAAGCTTCTTAACTTACTCGCTTACATCATATTTTATTTTTTATTATGTGTGTTTAGAAAAAAATAAACGTATTATTTATAAATTTAAGATTGCTTAGAGTAAATTCAATCAGAAAATCAGACACTTGGATTTCTTATACTTTTAAATAATAATAAGAAGAAAAAAAATGTGAATTTAAAAATCAAAGATTTAGACGAGATTTTTGAGGCTGAAATAGTTTTAAAGTTGGGATGAAGCTAATGATATATTCGATGCATTATTTACTTTCAAGAAACAGTTGAAATTCAGAAATTTAATTTGTACTGGTAGTAATCTATACTATTAAAATCTGTGCGCGTATGTTTGTAACCGCAAAAACTCAGAAACCAAAGGACGCAGGGTTACGAAATTTTGCACAGGGATTGCTGGTAGGAGGCCTATGAACGATTTGGGCAAAAAATTCGAACAAAGCCTTATATTTAACCCTCTGGGCTCCAACTTGTGTATTTAAACTTTTTGTTCTAACTGAGCCCCTAATTAAGTTTAAGACTTGAAATTTTGCATACTTATAGCTGAACACGTCACATCAAACGGCAAATCATAAAATTTTGAAAAAAGTTTTACATTTAACCCTCTGGGCTCCAGCATGTGTATTTTAATCTTTTTGTTGTAACTGAGTCCCTAATTGTGTTTAAGACTTGAAATTTCTCATACTTATAGCTGAACACCCCACATCAAACGGCAAATCATAAAATTTTGAAAAAGTCTTATATTTAACCCTCTGGTCTCTAACTTGTGTATTTTAATCTTTTTGTTCTAACTGAGCCCCTAATTAAGAAGACTTAAAATTTTGTATACTTATAGCTGAACACCTCACATCAAACGGCAAATCATAAAAATTTGAAAAAGACTTATATTTAAACCTCTGGGCTCTAATCTATGCTATTAAAATCTGTGCGCGTATGTTTGTAACCTCAAAAACTCGGAAACCAAAGGGCGCAGGGCTACGAAATTTTGCAAAAGTGTTGCCGGTAGGAGCCCTATGAACGATTGGGGCAAAAAATTCGAACATTTTAAATAGATTTTTTTCTATTTTATTTTCCATTTTAGACGAATTTTTGCCTTTTTTATGTTCAATTCCGTAATCGCGCGAGTTCAAACCAGTTCATATTACGTACGGCACGCTCCATTTTAAAAAGATGTAGCGGGTATTACGATAATTGTTTAACCTCGCATGCAAATAATTAGAGCAAGGCCTCCTTATCATAATAAGGAGGTGCTATGATAAGTTTTATGATAAGGGAGTCTTGAATTAGAGATTATTTAATTACGCTTAATTATTACCTTTTTTAAAAATAAAGAAAACTTTTCATCACAAGCATCAACAAAGCTTTTTATTCTATATATTCCCTTATTCCAAAGATATTGTTTTAATGTCTGCTGCCATAGCAACATAATAAATTAAATTTCATTAAAAAAACTGAACAGTAGTAGAAAAATATTTTCTGAGATATGCATATTATATACGCCACACTGCAATAGTAAGAAGATGTAGAGGATATTACTATAATTCTTATAATTATAGCAAATAATTAGAGAATATTTAAATGCGATTAATTATTGCCTGTTTTCAAAAATAAATAAAATATTTTATCACAAACATCAAGAAATCTGCATATATCTGAAGGAAAATCAATTGTGCAGAATAAACGCCCTGAATCCTAATTGTGACCCCATGACTTATGTTTTATTTTTCCCACATGGCGAAAAGGGTTGGAGTGTGGATTCTGGATGTTCTGAACTTCAATTTTCAGTTACATGTTGTCAGGGAGAAAGAATGTTTTCAATCCCATACTTTATGGTGGAAAAATCTTGCAGCAGTACTGTGTCGATGCCTATGTCAAGGTTGAAGGAAACCGTTTGAATTACATCCGCTCTAACCAGAAAACATTAAGAGTAGAATCTTAATTAGGTTTAGCAGATCACCTTAATGCTCTAGCAGGACAATCTGGTTTGAAACCAGGTGTAATGGTTACTTTGCCATCTACATTCATAGGAAGTCCCAGAGCCATGCAGCAAAATTATCAAGATGCGATGACAATCGTTAAAGAATTTGGTAAGACTGATTTTTTTGTCACTCTAACGTGCAATCCAAATTGGCGAGAAATCAAAAAGAACCTTTTCCAAGGACAAAAGCCTCATGATCGTCCAGATTTAGTGGCACGGGTGATAGATATGAAGAAGAATGTTGAACGATCTTAAAAGGAACGGCATTTTGGGACGCACGGTCGCTGACATACATGTTATTGAATTCCAAAAGAGAGGATTGTCATACATGCACCTTTTACTCATTTTAACTGATGATGATAAGATAAGAGATCCAGCCACTATTGACACCATCGTTTGTGCTGAAATACCTGACCCCACAATTGAAAATGGATTGCATGAAATTATCAAGACTACGATGATTCATGGAATTTGTGGCCTCATAAATCCAAATTCACCTTGCATGGAAGACGGTGTTTGCTTAAAAGGTTACCCAAAAGAGTTCAGAAATAAAACGGCTGAGAATGTTGATGGTTAACCAATGTATAGACGGCGTGATGATGGTAGTCACATAATGATAAAGGGAAATGTGGTAGACAACCGTTGGGTCGTTCCTTATAACCCATAACTCACAAAGAAATACAATACCCATGTTAATGTCAAAATATGCAGCTCTGTTAAATCAATTAAGTACATTTTTAAGTATGTATACAAGGGACATGATTGCACAAATGTTGTTTTTGAAAATAACGGTGAGGAATTTGTAGTGTGGGATGAGGTGAAGAGTTATTTAAATGCTCGATATGTTTCGGTACCAGAGGGAATGTGGCGACTTCTTGAAAAGTCCATGCAGGACAAGCCGCATGTTCTTATTAGATTGCATCTACAAGTGCATCTACAAGATATGCAATCTGTGTATTTTAGGAAAGCGGGAGAACGTGAAGCTTTTAAAAGAGCAGGTAATAAAGACACCATGCTCACTTCTTGGTTTCTACTTAACAGGTCAGATCCTTCAGCAAACTTCTATCTCTACACAGAAATTTCAAAGCACTTTGTATGGAAAGGTAATGTGCGCCAAAGGCGTGTTAGATTAGGTGACTACACAGTATCAAGAATTGTATTCTGTATGCCCAAAGGATACTGAGCGATTCCATCTTCGTATACTGCTTTGTCATGTTCCCGGTGCCAAGTCTTTCGAAGAGTTAAGGACGTATGAGAATACTGTCTATGAAACATTCAACGGTGCATGCCGTGCTATAACTTTATTAGAAGATGATGATGAATGGCAACATTGTTTAACAGAAGTGTGTAGTTTTGAAATGTCGCCCAAATTGAGACTACTGTTTTCTTTCATATGTGTCTTTGGCAATCCAAATTCACCGATTTAATTATGGGAACAATTTAAGTCAGAACTCTCAGAAGATTTTGCTCGCCATCTGCCGCTACAGGAGAGTAGGGATAGAGCCCTTAAAGTCATAGCCAATCATCTACGCATACATAACATGACATTTCATAGCCTTGAATTGCCTGAACTCTCAAGCCTGGAGAACTCTGTGGAAGGCGATGTCTATGATTTACAAGAAGAAAGAGCAGAGGGACAGTGATTGTTAAACATGCTAAATCCGGAACAACGTATAATTTTTGATGCTGTCATTGAAAGTATTCAAAATGATTATGCTACTGCCGCTAAGGTTTTCTGTGTCAATGCTTTTGCGGGATCAGGAAAAACATTCCTATTCAATACTTTGCTGCATTACGTCAGAGGAATGGGACATACTGCTATTCCTGTTGCATGGACAGGCATCGCATCTATACAAGGTAAAAGAACTGCACATTCTCAATTTAAATTACCAGTCCCCATATTGGATAATTCAGCGTCGAAAATTCGGCAAAACACATCTGAAGGAAGATTACTAAAAATGGCTAAGCTCATTATATGGGAAGAATGTACAGTCATGGAAAAAAAAAAGTAAACACCCCCTACTAACTTCTCAACAAATTATCGTAGAAGGAAATTACTGGTACCGAACGATTGGAAATAAAATCTACTTTTAATTGATGTATATACAATTTGTCTAAGGGGCCATCTACATATTAAAATGAACCATAACTTTGTTTTTTTTTTTAAATAGCAGTACACAATTCTGACAGCATAAATGAACTCTACACCTTCCAATTCGCCTATAAACAAATTTTTATGCAATTCGTGCCATAAGTTTCCGATAAATTAATTATTTTAAAACGAGGGTATTTTAAGGGCTGTTTCCAAATTGAAGTTCCGAACTCGATTGTTAACCAAGAGAGCCGCCTTCTTGATCAAGGCACGTTTAAGCGTCAATGAAACCTGTTTGATTACAGGATAGCACAATAAATTTCAAAAATTTATTCACTTCTATCATAGACGGCCCCATAAACCATAATTTTGCTGTTTTTTAAGCATAATTTGAAAACTACTTGAAAGAAAAATGTGGAATTTGGGATTTCCATAAAGCAGGACTTAATAAATCTAAATCCATCAAAAAAATTGTAGGTTGCAATTCATAATTTTTTTGAATATTAATTTCATAATTCATAATTCATATCATAAAATAATAAAAATTGCAAATTCAACGTATTTATGTTTGGGTATATTAGTATTATTGCTACACAAAAAATTAGCTCATTAGGAGCATAATTTCAGGAGATATAAATAAAAATATGAAAATGTAATTTAACATTAGAAGTACTAAATTTTGAATGTCTAGAATTCAAAAACTTATGATTCAAATGACTTGAAATTTGGTTTCTAGGCATATTTTGAACCGAAGATTTAAAATATCTCGTTAAATTTGGGCGCTGCCATTGAAAAAAAATGAAGTTTGAATTTGTTTTAATATGTATATGGCCCCCTAAGCAAATTTTATACATACCGTTTAAAAGTAGACTTTATATCCAATCGTCCGGTACCAGCAACTTTCGTCTACGATAATTTGTTGAGGAGTTAGTAGGGGGTGTTTACTTTTTTTTTCCACGACTGTACCATGACACCTATTCATGCTTTGAATGCTGTTGGTAGAACTCTGCGAGGTTTGGTTGGCAATGATGTCCCATTTGGAGGCAAAGTGTTTATTCTTGGAGGTGACTGGAGGCAGATTTTACCTGTAGTTATTCATGCAAACAAAACACTCATTTTTGAAAGTTGTATCAATAATTCTTCTCTCTGGCCAACATTTCGACAGTTTAGTCTGGTTACAAATATGCGAACGGAGCCGGAGGAACTTGATTTCGTGGAATGGCTCATTCGCCTGGGGGATGGTCTGTTGACTAATGATTATGATCTCGGAGAAGATTTTATTGAAATACCTCCAGAATGTTTAGTGCAGGATTCTATAGTGAATGATATTTTTTATTCGTCTGAAATTGATATTGATCATCTTTCGGAAAGAGCCATTTTGTGTCCCAAGAATGAGGATTCTTTGAGATTGAATGAGGAGGTTTTACGAAAAGTACCTGACGAAGTCAATTCTTATTTTAGTGCTGATACAATACTTTGTGATGATGAAGAAGAACAAAGCAATTTGCAGATGGATTTCATCAATAGTTTAACACTTTCTGGAATGCCACCACACCAGTTAAATCTTAAAGTTGGCGTTATTGTTGTGTTGCTTAGGAACATGTATCCGTCCAGTGGTCTCTGTAATGGAACGCGTTTAATAGTCAAAAGGTTGTCGCAAAATGTTATAGATGCAGACGTTTTGACAGGACATAAGAGAGGCACCCGTGTTTTCATTCCGAGGATCCTGCTTACTCCGTCGGATACCAGTTTACCTTTCCAGTTACTTCGCCGTCAGTTTCCACTTAGGCTCGCCTTTGCTAAGACTATCAATAAATCTCAGGGTCAAAGTTTGAAAAAGGTTGGAATCTATTTGCCCTATCCAGTTTTCTCACATGGGATGTTGTATGTAGCCTTTTCAAGAGCAACTTCTAGAGAATGTGTACGTGTTTGGGACAAGGACGGACCAAAACAAGGAAAACTTTTGTCACAGTCTGATGAGGTATTTACACAAAACATCGTCTTCCGTGAAGTTTTATCGTAAGTCGCAACTATTTTGCTTTATTGTAAAAAACAAACAAACAGAAACGAGTCTACAGCACTTTATCTCATGAATGACGTCGAAAACTCATTTTAAAAGAATTTTTTTTAATTTTTTTACAATTACGATGTACCTTTCATTCTTTCTTGCAAATTTTTGTGTAGTTGTGTAAATATTGACTTCATAACTTATTTCCTAAACTTTAATTTGGTTGTGTAAATACGCACTAAAAAACACGAGTCTCCCGCACTTTACCTCATTGGTGAGGTGGAAAATAGTGAAAAGATTTTTCATTTTAAAATAGCTTTTTCCATTTTTGTGCAGTCATGGTGTAAATTTTATTTTTTCTTACAAATTTCTGTTTGGTTGTGTAAATATTGACTTTATGACTGATTTTTACATTCCCAAACTTTAATTCAGTTGTGTAAATACTTACTTTTATTTATATTTTAATACATAACTGATTTTTTGTGTACATACTTATTTCATATTGGTTTTGTATTTACTGATTTTTAATAGACATAACACATTTTTATATTCATAAACTTTAGTTTGGTTGTATTGTTTTTTATTTTTAATTTTGGTTTTAGAATAAAATTCATGAACTCCCGTGCGTAGAACGGGTTAAATAAACAGCTAGTATAAAATTAAAGTATTATTAGAAAAAAATCTTCCATACATTTACTGCATCCCTAGAAATTGTTGGGTTCATAAGTTTGGCCACTGTTTTCTAGTGCCTGGGGAATGTTTTGCCATTGCAGATTATAAGCTGTATATTTACAATTTTTATACATTACATTTTTAGTTGCGTTCGTAATTATATAAATATGTAGCACCTTTAGTCGTATTCTGGTATATCCGCGAATCTGTATGTCCGTATGTATGCATACTACAGTGCAAAATCTACCCAATCGAATGATTTGAAATTTAGTATAGTATATAAACATTGCAGAATTTTGTCGAGTCATTTAAAATTTTATGAAAATTGGATGTGAAGTTCAATTATGAACATTATGAAATCAGTATGCATTTATTAAGAGCTCTAAAATATACATTCTGAGGATTATGCGGTTCAAAGACTATGTATTTTTCATTACAGTGCCACTCAAAACTGTTGCGTTACATAATGGTATACGGAGAAACATTGTTTGCAGCTTATTTTAATTACGTTAAACTATTTCACATATAATGAAACTGATATATGTTCTGAGGTAAACTACAAGTTACTTTCAGTATAATAGAAAGTGCATAGTATTTACAGGGATACGCAAAAGATTTCGGATACTATCCTGTATCCGAAGTGTTGTATGTTAGAGGTGATTGCTGGTAGTGCATTTTTAGCTGTGTTAAAACTATTTAAGTTTAATTAAATTTTTGTATATTTCGTTGTGTGTATGAATGATGTAGATAATATACAGGGCTACGCAAAATAATTCGTAAGGTTTACTGGGTATGAACGAAAATAGCTTAAATTTGGTTTTTAAATGAATTATGTATTTTTACGCTGAACTACATCCAGTATATTAAGATATGTTTGTAGAATATAGATATGACATACAGGGCCCCACAAAGCACTGGATACATGGCCGTCTATGGATGATAATTTCTATAAGTGTGATTTCAGTAGTTTTAAGCGTGTTTTAGTCTTAATTAAATAAACCAACCTTCCGTTCAACCCCTTACAACCCAGATTTTGCATATGCCTACGCCTTAAAACCAAAATCAGCACCCAATCAATCCAAAACCAATGTCACCCATCTTCAACAACCATCTGACAACGATAATTTCAACTTAAGCGATTTAAAATATTTCCTAAATAATATAGCCAAAGAATTCCAAGTAGAAATCTTTCAGCAACTAATATTTAAATACCAAAAATTGTTGCAACAAGTAGAAACCACCAATTATACCGCTATTAAACTATCCATATTCATGACAGCCTTTGAACAACCACAACATCTGGCCGGATAATGGGATCCAGAAGATATCTTAATATTTTATCGTGGAATTGAGATGGCATAGAAGGAAAAATTCTTGATCTCAGGGTGTTTGCAAAGCAGCATAGCCCCGATATTATTTTAATTCAGGAAACAAAACTCCGATCAGGCATCTCATTCAAAATCCAAATTACCACATCTTTCGGAATGGTTACAATAACCGCAATAGCTCGCGATCCATTAGGGGTACGGCTGTTTGCGTTAAAAATAGTCTAAATTTTTACCCCGTTACCCCTGCCCGGCATCCAAACATTGTCGACGCTGTATGTGTAACGATTAAAATTCCTGCCACCCCGGTGATCTCTTTTTAGTTCACAGGCTATCAAAGCCTGAGAGCTAATGTGCCTGCCCATTCTGTATCTATGTATGTAACGCGATAACTCTTGATAGAGACATCCGATTTGCTTCATATTTTTTCCTAGGTTCATTCTGACAAGGCACTTCCCTGATTAGTTTTAGGGGGAGAAAGGGGCTACCTCCCTTAATTCAGATAAATGGGTTTTTTCATGCAGAATTATTCAATTTCCTCAAAATTTGGTATACTGGTTCATCAAGTTAAGAAGCTGCCTTGATTCGATTTGGAGGTTCATTAGATAAGTATAAAGGGGGAATGCTGGGGTTACCCCCTTTAATTTAGATAAATGAGTTTTTCATGCAGAATTATTCGATTTGCCCAAATTTGGTATACAGGTTTATTATATTAAGAAGCTGCCTTGATTACATCTGGAGGTTCATTAGTTAAGTATTACGGTGGAAAGAGGGGTAGAACCCTTAATTTAGATAAATGGCTTTTTCATGCTATTCGATTTGCTTCAAATTCGATGTATCGTTTTATTCCGATATAGCGCTACCTTTATTAGATTTGGAGGTTCATTAGTTAAGTATAAATCGGGAAAGGGAGGCAAGTCCCCTCCTCCCCTTAATTTATATAAATGGATTTAATACAGAATGAATTATCCAATTTAATTTAATTTTTAGGTAGATTTCGTATGAAATACTACCTATTGGGATCGTTCCTATGTTGGAATTTCTAAAACTTTTGCAGATCTACACCGATCATGGCCCCTAGAACCCAAAACCACCCTCAGTAAAAAACTTTATCTATCTATCTATCTATCTATATATATATATATAGACATATTAATCAATGACATATTAATTAAGGCAAAAAACAAAGTCAATTTTACTATTTCAAAAAAGTGGTGGCAATCAAGAAATCTGAATTAAAAAAAAAGTAGCCCACTGACAACACTGTTTGAAACATGAAGTATATATGTATAGATACCTAATAATATTAATGTAGTTATATGTCTGATCTTTAAAACAAATTTGTTTAATAAAAGTACTTGCAGTATTTTAATAAAAAACTGAGGAAGTTCAACCATATTGACGTTGTTTTTAAAAAAAGAAACGTAAATTTTTTACAACCTATCACAGCAAAGTGAGAGTTATGATTGAATTGATACACATTGTTTTAGGAAGTAGAGATTAAGGGGTATTGTTCAAAAAAGCTAAAACTTAAAAATCACCAACAGTCTTTTATAAAATAGCCTATGGCCCAGTTACCTCGTGGGTCCAGTTACCCAAATTAACTGTATGTAGCGATAATAGTTTTGACACATATACTCTCAAAAATGTTCCACTACATTATTGTCCATACGGAAATGTCGAAATTATATAAATACGTAGCACCTATAGTCGTCTTCTGGTCCGCACGTCTGTCCCTCCGCAATAACAGCGTCTATGACAACGCAAAAACTACCCAATGGATTGGTTTGAAATTTAATATATAAAATAGTTGCTGAATTTCGTTGATTTATTTCATAATTTATGAAAAACGAATCTAAACTTAAAAAATATATTAACTACAGTTTACTTCATTCAATGAAATCCTTTCAAACGTAATTAATTATAATATACTATGATAGGTAATGATTCAAGTTTGCCATGGTGATTACGTCAGTTAAAGATAGAATCATATTATTTCAGTATTACTGAATTTAATATATATATAGCCGTAATAAATTTTGCTTTATGCATTTTTATTTGAGAGTGGTACAGCTATTGCACCAAGATCTGAATATTTATAAAACTAGTTTTAGTACGAAAGCATCTGATTTGCTACGGTAGATGTGCAATTACCGACTTGTTCAATTAAAAAAATACTGTAAATATATTTCAAAAATAACCACCTCAATGAAAAGGCCGTGTTAATAAGTTCACTAAGCTCCGTGTTTCACTGCAATACAAGCAATATATATAGTAATATAATTCTATTGATTTAATGTATTTTTAATACATTGAACAATGATTAATACCTCCAAGGATTGCTTTCATATTCGTTATTAAGGTTATATATATATAAAAGGTTGACCGAATCACCTTTTTTTTAGCATTTAAAACAATTTAAAGAGAAAACAACATTTCCAAGACTGCCAGAGGGTTTTAATAAGGTTTTATACCAATAAAAACAAATTTTATTATTGGCACCATAAAAATGTAGGAGAAAAAATGTTTAATTATTGTATTTTCTTTTTTCATTACGTTCCGGTTATGCTTAATTCGGCTGATTCTACACTGCTCAAAACAATTAGGGGATCACATGGTTTTAACAAAATTACGCAAATATTTACACCGATAAGTTACGTAAAATAAACATCCATAATTTAAAGCGTAGTAGAAAACAAATTAAAGAAAACTTCTCATGCAAATTAAACTTTATGACGTCAAAAAGTAGAAAAATGAGATAAATGTACACTGCAAATAAAGGCGTCTTAAATTAAGATACATATGTGACTGAAAAAGAATTTCAGACACTTAAGTGTCTGAATCTGAAAATTCAGTCACAATAGATGTCTTAATTTAAAACACCTAAGTGTCTTACTATGATCATAGTGTACACGAACTGATAAAAGTGTCTAAAAAATCTGCAAGTGTCTAATTTTAAGACACTTTGTAACTCCGCTCCGCATTCACCAGGGGGCAGTCTCAGTTGCGCATGCGTCTTCCTTTCGAACTCGATGTTCGTTTGTAATTCAAACTGAATGTTTGTTTTTATGTACGCGTACATTTTAACTAATAATTTATTTTGACTTGATTGTTTTTTGCGGAATGTGAAGTTCCGGGATTTAATTTCTATCGACATAGTGGTACTCCATATTAAAATTTATCTATAAAACTAATACAGTGTTCTTCATCTCGTCAAATTTGTAAAGAGAACTGTTGTCTGGCAGGCTATGTTTTCAGGATGGAAATTTTCCATTCTTTTAACAGAGCTAGTCGGATGTGCAAGCGGATTTTATTTTTTAAATATCCAAGTCTGCCTAACTAACGGATACTAACGTAGCCTCCAATCCGGACGTCCTCTGGGCGAATGTGCTTTTGGAATAATCAGACCTTTTCCCAGGTAAGTGGGGTCTTAACTATGCATTTAAAACTCTCCGTGATTGTTTTCTCTTTAAATGAAGACCTCACACGAGTCTATAGCTTTATTAGTTCCTGAGTTATGCCAAAATATGTTCAAAGCATTTTGCCTATGGTATTTCCATGTTAAAATTTTATTTTGCTAATATTTAAATTTCTACTCTTCAAATCATCTGCAATCATATTTCTGTATTATTTTCTATCCAATGCTATCTTTAAAATAAATTTTGGTGTCTCTGCATGGTGTATATTAGCGGTTACTGAATTTATTAATTTTACACCTTCCTAAGCCTTTTCATATGTAGCCATTACTTTAAAAATCGCAGTGACATCGCCTGTTGATTGGCTCATACTTCTTAATTACCATCAAGACTACCTTAATAGTATTTTTTTGGTGTAATTATTACTCTGAAGTACCCTTTTTAATTATTTATTTACGTATACAATATTTTTATAAGCATTTAATGCGGCAGCATTTGTAATGTTTACATCGATTTTTACATTTCTGATAGATTTATTATGTGTTATGTACTGGAATTCAAAAGCATTTATAGTAAACATTCCTGTTAATAGCTGCTTTTATTTATTATTTATGCTTTTCTTGTCTAATGAAGTTTTCTTCTGCCTCATAGTGTGTACATCATAAATTTAAAAAAAGAATATAGTTCGAACATCCTTCCATTCATTGATTCCCCCATATATTTAATACAGCGAATTACTTGTGTTCATTTATTTATTTTAAAATGTTTTGACTGATAAAACTCATTAAATCCGGTCATTCTAATTAAAAGATTTCCCTTTGCTATAATTTTAGTGTTTCCGAGTATTTTAGAAATATCCCATTTGCCATACTGAAAATAGTCAACATATAATCTTTTTATGATTCAAAAGTAAAACCACAACTTCACGATTTATTGTTTGAACGGAAATTGACGTCACTAATGTAGACGTTGAAGAAGAAAAAAATTTGTTGATGTCAACAAAGATTTAGAAAAAAGGATCTCGCGTTATCTCTACTCACTATGTTAAATTTTAATGATTATTTTTAGATTCTTAAATTCATATAATCATGTACCGTTAACGTAATTGTAAGAATGCGGTAAAAATATACAGATATATTTCAGTTGAAATAATTATATAATATTGATTTTTTGATTACTTTTAGTTAAAAAGTAATTTGAAATTAAAAATGAATACAAAGTAAAAGGTAGATTTTTATAAAATATTTATTTGCATATAGCTAGATTTTGCACTTAAAACTGACACGTACATTTATCGAATCATAATACAGGGTTGTACTTTTTCCAGAAGGAGGGCCTGATTAAAACATGGGCAGCCCCCCCCTCCCCCCCCCCCACGATTTTACGTGCTCCAAATTCGATATGGATTTTTTTTTTTAAAGCTTATATTTTAAATGTGTTTCAACATTGTATTGATTATAATCAGCATTTTGAACTTTAAAAGTAGAATTAGATTAAAAACTAAATAAAAAAATAAATACAGTAAAAACTCTCAATCGCGGCCACCTCGCGAATTGAACGCGTTTTGGAACGTTGAATTTGCCTGCTATTCGATTGTGTTCGCTTTTATGAGGTAAAAAAATGTATTTATCTTGAAAAAGGTCAGTGTTCGCTGAAGAAAATTGTCCTATGAAAGTTTTGTTGTAAAATCTCCATAACGGACACTCCTACATAGAGGACACAACTATTTAAGAAGCACATTTTTTATTAACAACATGCACATATTTTATATTTTTTTTTTACCTCAGAAAAACAGACACTTCCGAATGGCGAACAAATTCCACGGTTCTAAGGTGCCTACTATTGAGAGGTTTTACTGTATTGTGACAAATATTTTAATTTTTAATCTTATTCTACTCTATAAATTCAAAATATTGATTATAATCAGTACAAAGTCGAAAAAGATTTCAATTATCAGCTTTATGAAAATTGCATACCATATTTTGGAGCCGTGGGGGGGGGGGGGAGAGTAGGGCAGAATAATGGCCATATACTTTTCCAGGATCAACGTGGTCAAACATGGCTACGTATAATGCTTTAAAAAAATGGCTGCGATTCAGACGTTTGAAGTGTCTAAAATTCAGACGCAAAAAGTGTCTGAAAAAATTCAGACATTTTAAAATGTCTGAAAATTGAACACTCCGTTTCAGACACTTAAGTGTCTGAATTTAAGACATTTCGATTTAGAGTGTAGAAATCAGGATTTTGCAAAAACGTCTGTTTCACTGTCTCAGTTGTAAAAATTCAATTGCTCAGCTTGTGTTATGAGAAAAGGTGACTTTAAAATGTAACAACAATGTGATTTAACCAAATCCATGGCTTGGCATGTTATCGGGACAGTTGAATCTGCGGAAACACAACGAAGTGTAGCGGACGCTGTTGGGCTCACAAGAAGTGCCAATGCAATGCTGAGGAATCGATTCCAAGACACATGGAATGGTAGACATCGACAAGAGCAAGGTCGGCCATGTGCTAATAAAGAAACTGATGACCGATATATCATGTTAACAGCTCGTCGAGACGGAACGGGCAATGCTACTCTGCTGCAAAGACAGTTGTTCTAGGCCACAGGACGAAAAATGTCCAGCCAAAAAGCCCGAAATAGGATTTATCAGGCTGGTCTCTATGCACATATTCCAATGATCTATATTCCGTTCATCTGAAGCAACTGTGCGCTCCAAAGAAGATGGGCAACTGAACATTGAGTTTGGAGGCAGAATTGTTGGAGTCAAATTCCATTTACAGACGAGTCCCGATTCAAACTGGATGCGACATCTGATGTGTTTTGCCATGGAGAGAAGGAGGCATTCAAAATAATCCCACATTCGTTTGTGAAAGATCACATTACAGACGAGGTGGGTTGATGCTATGGGCTGGAATCAGCATAGGTGGACGTACGGGCCTGCATATCTTTCGGAATGGCACTTTGACGTTTCGAAGTTATACAGACGAGATACTGAGACATCGTGTGGTATTTCATGTTGCAGCAATTATTGATTTCTTTTTTCCTTGCATGATAATACCACACTTCATACTGTTCAACTTGTGGAAAACATGCTTGAAACCAAAGCAATACAGCGTATGGAATGACCAGCATGCTCTCCTGACCTAAATCCGATGTAGCATGTTTGGGACATACACAGACGACGCATTGCTGCGAGACCAAAGCCTCCTTTTACTGTCTGGGACTTGGATATTGCAATTCTTGAGAAGTGGAACAGTATTCCTCAAAATCTTATCGATAAACTCATCGCATCCATGGAAAACAAGTGTGCAGCAGTCTTAGCTGTTCGACAAGACCACACGTCATATTAAAAAGCTTGCATCATTTCTAAACAATACTTTTTTTGTATCATTCACAGGAAACCAAATTGTTGATTTAAAACATTTTTTCGTGTTCTTTCCATCTTTTCAAATAATAAAATCTCCCTTACAAATTTTTTGCGCCTTTTTTTCTGTATTGCGCATTGATACACGTGTACTATCCGTTTTATGCCATACTTGGTTGTCTTGCAGTGTTTTCTTCACTTTTTTGCTTGCTCTCATAATTTTTTTGAGCAGTGTAGTAAGCTGCTTGTCATCAGTGACAGCAGGTGTTTATCGTAGTAGAAGGGGAAAAAATAGGTCATTAAACACGTCTAATTTCTGATTCCCACCTGTTCAATTAAAATATATATTGTTAACTATAACTATGTATATCAATTTTATATTAGAGAAAAAAAAATTGTTGCGCTTACCAATTATAAACTACGTTAAAATGTAAATAACTAAAAAGTACGACAAATCTCTGAAAAAACAGCAAATAATTTAATGAAAAAAAAATTTGTTTAAACTGAATGTAAGTAAATATCTAATAAAAAAGAAAAGTGCTTAGCTAAACTGATGGCATTGAGCTCACAGGCTCTTCGCACTAATTGTATATTATACTCTTATTTTAAAGAATAATGTCCCTCAAAAAATAAGTGAAGGGGGATTAGCCCCCCTTTATCCTTAACCAACGAATCCCCAAAACTAATCAGGGAAGCTCCTTAACATAATAAACACCTGTATACCAAATTTGGAGCAAATCGAATAATCCTGCATGAAAAACCCATTTATCTAAATTAAGGGGGGTAGACTAGCCCCCCTTTCCCCCCCCCCTTTATCCTTAACCAATGAACCCCCAAAACTAATCAGGGAAGTTCCTTAACATAATAAGCCGGTATACCAACTTCGGAACAAATCGAATAATTCTGCATGAAAAACCCATTTATCTGAAATAAGGGGGGGGGGGGGGGGTGGACTAACCCCTTTCCCCCCTTTATCCTTAACCAATGAACCCTAAAAACTAACCAGGGAAATTTCTTAACATAATAAACCGGTATACCATAATCGGTAATCGAATAATTCTGCATGAAAAACCCATTTATCTGAATTAAAGGAGGTGGACTAATCCCCCTTTTCCCCCTTTATCCTTAACCAATGAACCCTCAATACTAACCAAGGAAGCTCCTTAACACAATAAACCGGTATACCAACTTCGGGGCACGTCGAATAATTCTGCATGAAAAACCCATTTATCTGAATTAAGGGGGTGGACTAACCCCCCTTTTCCCCCTTTATCCTTAACCAATGAACCCCCGAAACTAATCAGGGAAGTTCATTAACATAATAAACCGGTATAAGAATTTCGGAGCAAATCGAATAATTCAGCATGAAAAACCCATTTATCTGAATTAAGGGGGGGTAGACTAGCCCCCCTTTCCCCCTTTATCCTTAACCAATGAACCCCCAAAACTAATCAGGGAAGTTCCTTAACATAATAAGCCGGTATACCAAATTCGGAGCAAATCGAATAAGTCTGCATGAAAAACCCATTTATCTGAATTAAAGGGGGGGGGGACTAACCCCCCTTTCCCCCCTTTATTCTTAACCAATGAACCCCCAAAACTAATCAGAGAAGCGCCTTATCAGAACGAAACTAGAAAAAAAATGAAGCAAATAGGATGTTTCTATCAAGAGTTATCGCGTTACGTACGTACATACAGAACCGGCGGGCACACAAGCTCTCAGGCTTTGATAGCCTGTGAGCTAAAAAGTAAATGTTCATATTAGAAGTGTTTATACTTACAAGTAAACATAAACAACATAACTGAAATAAAAATAGAGTATACTCATGATTTTACGACCAAAGATGTAGCGACCCCTCGCGATTTAGCGACCATTGGATGAGGTCTCGAGAGTTTCTAATACTCCTAATGTTTTTCTCGATCGTTTTAACGAATCGCAAATAATCCGATACTCGATTTAGCAGCCTTAATGAGAATATGAACAAAATGCGCATTATATTCTACTTTTCCGCGAATTTTAAAGAAAAAGCAACTAACCAAACATTTTCTTCTTCTGACCTTTTCAGATGTCAGTCAGCTCTAACTCCCTCACCCTTCTAGGAATGACAATACACATAACAACATGTCTGTTATATTTCTTGAAAATGTATCTCCCCTTTCGCCTATAGCTTTACAGTGCACACACTTTGCCTTTCGATTAACTGATCTCTTAAAGTCACAAAAATACTCATATCAGAGAAATGCGCACATCACTTTATGGAATATTCTTTCCATGAGCAACCTTTTCAGTGCCATTTTTTCGACGCTAAATCATATGCGTAATATGTACTCATTTTACGCTGTATTTTTTTCAATGGCTCCTTTTGTAACTAAAAGATGGACTATATCCATTCATATGAAGGTGAAAATTCTTGAAGGTGAGGTCAAACATCTTAAAGCAAAATGTGCGCACTAAAACAGAAGGTTTCAATAATCTAATGCAAGCATTACGAAAACATGTTGTTTTGCCCAAAAATCTCACATCTCATTATTAAGATTAACGATAAGTTAGAAACTCGACGCTATAGCATTTTTGCGATTTGTGCTCGTAACGCTAAACATCATATTTTTCAATGTCCCCTATTGTAAGTGAAAGATTATGTATATCAATTCATATGAAGGATAAAATTCTTGAAAATGTTGTCAAACATCTTAAAGTAAAATATGCGAACTAAAACTGAAGGTTTCAGTACTCTAATGCAAGCATTACAAAAACATGTTGTTTTGCCGAAAAATCTCACATTTGAGGATTAAGATTGACGATAAGTTAGAAACTGAATAGGGATTTCCGGAAAATAACCTAGCTTGCAATCTTCTCAATCCTGATAAGGAAAGTCTTGATAATTCTTCCTACGTGAAAATTGACGATGTACCAGATACACCTCCTACATTAAAAAAATTGCAAAGGATTTGATCAAAGTTCTACAGAATTTTTTTAAGGGAAAAAATATCCAACGACAATTTGCAGATTATTAATGTTCTTGAAAACTGCATTCTAGCCGCCATTTGAACCAAAAAATTAGAACTTCAATTTTCAAAAAGTGTTAATTAACTGGTTTAAGGCAATTTTTAAATTTGAAAAATGCTTAAATTAATTCTTATAAAATTATTCCATAACTTTTATGCATTTTTAATTCTAAAAATTTAGACAAATTGCTACAATGATTTTTTTTTAAATTGTACAAATCAAAATCTTTTATTAAATTAGAATGTTAGATATTTTTGAACGACAGTAAAATCAATCAATATTCACTACTTTTTAATTTAACGTCCTATTTGCAGAAGTCCCGTGAAGGTCGTTAAATTGCGACTCTACAGTAGTTCGTACAAAACTTTTCTGCTATATACATTTTTAATTCTAAAAATTTAGACAAATTACTACAATGGTTTTTTTTTAATTGTACAATTCAAAATCTTTAATTACAATAGATTTTTTTTTTGAGCGGCAGTAAAGCAATCCATATTTGCTATTTTTGCTTTAACGATCATTTAATTTAATGTCCTATTAGCCGAAGTCACGTGAAGGTCGTTAAATCGCGAGTCTACTGTAGCTCGTACAAAAGTTTTCTGCAAAACCAAACTGTAAAATAAAATTAAACAATATCATCTGTAACACACAGACTGCCATAACACATAAATATGAATGCTAGAAATATTCCTCGGAGGGTCATATAACACAAATACGAGTGCTATCAATATTTTCAATGAAAACAATTCATTGCTATAATACAAGTCTAGTGACAATTTATAACAATGTATTTTAAAAAAAAGTATGTCGTGTACTCTCCAATCTTCCTAAGGCATGTTTATTGTTTTTGGCGATCAACATTTAAAAATACAGTAGCGCTCAAAAGTATTTTGACAACCTTATATAATCTCTTATTTTATTGAATATAAAAATGAAAAAGAAAATATATTCCCTATAATTGAGAACACTATGACTGCAGTTATTCAAATGTATCAAGTTTCAACTTGGCATACTACATTCGGCGCCACCGAAGAAATATGACTCCTCCTTAGCTCAAAAGTATTTTGACAATTAGTTTGCATTTAATTGTTGAAGGTGTCAGTGGCGCTATAGCTTCGATTAGTGTTTATATCGACTTATTGTGATTATTATTAAATGCCGAAATGTAAAAAATAGTGAAGTGATTCTAGAAAAGCCGCTGTAAATGCACTTAAGAAAGGTAGACTGCAAGCAGAATTAGGTGGTTTTAACGGGTCTAGGCAACTTGTTATTACATGGAATAAAATTTTTAATAAACAGAAATACATCGAAAATAAACCTCAAAGTGAAAATCCGAAAAAAAAACTTGCAATGTTGACTATATTATAAAAATGATATCTACAAGTAATCCACTAAATGATATCTACAAGTATCGTAAGTCCGCTGTAATAATAAAAAATGAATTGAAAGAAAATTACGGCATAGAAATACACGTTTCATCAGACAAACGACGCCTAAACCTCTATGGTTTACATGGTAGAAGAACAGGAAAAACACGTTTGTTATCTACTAAGAATAGGAAGGGAACAGTTACATTTGTAAAACGGCATATCCCTTTCAGGGGCAAAACAATTCCATTGCTAAAGTGTTGAATTTAATGACTGACACCGAAATTTGAAAACAAATTTATTTGTAAATAAGAAAAAGCTATATTTCACAAACATAATAAGCGGAATTTTTTTAACTAAAATTCCGGTGTCAATCATTAATTTCAACACTTTGGCAATAGAATTGCTTTGATCCATAAAGGGTTATGCCGTTTTACAAATGCAGCTCTAGCCTTCCTATTCTTAGTAGGTAACAAAAGTGTTTTTGCTGGTCTTCATCCATGTAAACCATAAAGGTTTAGGTGTCATTTGACTGATGAAACGTGTATTTCTATGCCGTAATTTTCTTTCAATTCATTTTTTATTATTACTGCAGACTTACGACAATCACTTGTAGATATCATTTTTATGATACAGTCAGCATTGCAAATTGTTTTTTTCGGATGGTCACTTTGAGGCTTATTTTCGATGTATTTCGGTTTATTAAAAACTTTATTCCATGTAATAACAAGTTGCCTAGAACCATGAGTAGTATCAGAGTTTCATATGTGTTTTGTTACACAAATGAAAGCTACATTTCCAAGCATCACCGAACAGCTCAATTCACAGTCCGCGTAAAATTTGTGCTCTTGGCCTGTGTACGTACAAACACAGGAGGTCAAGTAATACTATTCTTATACTTTGCTTTCCAGCTGCAAATTAACTTTTAAATCTACCAAGCATCTCTCTTTAATATATCTTTAACTACATAAGTGGCGATACTTACACAAATGTGTGTAGGCTGACATTTAATATGCTTTCCTTTTTTCTATTGTTTCTTTTAGTGTATGCAGAAATAAACATATCAATTTTCATATCATGTATAATTCTGTTTAATCTATTAAAAATTTCAAATCTGCCTGTAAATTTTAATACTACACTGTAAAAAAAAACCCGACAGTTTCACAGTACAAAGTACTGTTCATCTCGCGCACAGACTCGATCACAGTTGAATTTACTGTATCTTTTTTTTTTTGTTTTCCTGACTATTTAAACATGGAAAATACAGTAGTTGCGTAAAATTAACAGCACAATGTACTGGCAATTTGGACACCAGTAGTTTGTGATATCGTCCAAATTGCCAGTACATTGTACTGTTTATTTTACGTAACTACTGTATTTTCAATGTTTAAATAGTCAGGAAACCAAAGAAGATACAGTACATTCAACTGTGATCGAGTTTGTGCTGGCAAATTTAGAGTGGTTTTTTTACAGTGTATTACAAGTTAATCTACTAATTAAAATGGAAACCTTTCAAACTTTGAGTAATCTCACGTCTTGGGGTCTGAATTTTTGTACGTGAATCAAGAATCTATTGAAGAAAAATGTATAAATTATATATACTTTTATCTTTAAAATCTGTACCAATAATTTAAAAATTAAAATAAAAAATAAAATATTATTTTCTTCACAATCTCTTTGTATATATGTTATTTATAACAAATAAAAACAACATATCAGCCTTTAATTTAGAAAAAAATATGACATAAATAGGAGCAGAAATTAAGTTTTTTTTTTTTTTTTTTAAATATGTTTTGAAAAACAATTGCTCTGCAGATTGCAAAGCATGTAAGTCACTTCATGTATCTTTTCAAATTCTGTGTAGATTAAAATTACTTGCTTCTTTGAGATTTAATAGAACGAGTTAGAACAAATTATCTTCAATGCTGAATGTTTCTTACATTGAATTAGAGAATTTTTTTCTTTCTTTACTTTTGAAATATTTCTGCTTGTTATGTCTCTAAGGAACATTCTTTCTCTTAAGTGACTACGGAGTAATAAAACCGATAATTTTTAATTTTAATGTTCTTTTTTATATTTATTTTGCATGATTAATTATAATTTACGTATTTTCGCGAAAATTTCCTGGAGAAGAAAATCGCTTCGCACATTATTAACTTCAGATTTGTTTTAGTAAATTTAATCATAAAATGATATTTATTTGAGATATAAAAGAAAAAAAGAAATTGAATTCTTCCTGTCTGATTGTTTCTTGCATCCAATTAGAGAAATTGCTTTATTGCTCTACTATTTAACTCTCTTTGTTCGAAAAATGAATGAGAAATTTTCATGGTTCTTAATGCTACAATGTAATAAATTAATTTAATTTCTCTATTAAGGCCATAAAGAATGATTATTTTGCACAATTTTATTAACTTCCGTTTAATAAATTTAAGAAACTAATGATAGATATTCTTTTTTTGATATCTTTGAAGATTAGCGTTTCGAACATACATGGTTGAAAGTCAAAATGAAAAAATAAAAACAAAATATCTAAAACGACCTTTTGTTTAATTTAATTCCTCTAAGGTAGTGTTGGGCGATTTCGATTTGTTTAATCGATTTAATCGATACCATGGCCAACTCGATTTAATCAATACTATGAATATTTTAATCGATGTCTGTAAGACAAAATAAGGTAATATCATTTTCATTTTCCTTCAAAAATTGAAGATAAAGTAGTTGTATGTGCCAATCCCAAAACTTTCATCTGCCTAATAAAAGTTAAAACTTCAAAATTCGCTATCACAGCGTCAAATTTAAATGATAACCTATGCGCATCATGAGGATTCAAAAGGGATAGGTTCGTTGAAATATGTGCATTTTAAAAGAAAATATAAGCATTGCATTTTCCTAACTAATCATTGAATTTCGGCCCACACACTCTTAGGATAATGTCAGACGAACGTTTTTTGCACGATTTTTTCGCTCTTACGCCATCCCTACACCTTCGCTATCATGTGTAGGGACGGTGTAAGAGCGAAAAGAAAGCGCGCAAAAAGACGTTCGTCTGATATTAGCCTAGATGTCCGCAACGGAAAATCGCAATTCAAAGAGCATAAAAGCGGCAGCCGTTGGGCAGTATACACCCAAGCCTAATAAGGATCTATTTATCTGAAAGTGTAACAGAATAAGAAGTTTGATTAAATTCCGTGCATTAGTTTTCAGATAGGGCTATCACGAATATCATGCAAAAAAAAAAAAAAAAAAAAAAAAAAAAAAAAAAAAAAAAAAAAAAAAAAACAGTATAACCTGTTACATGATTAACACGAAAAACTCAGGAACAACTTATGTCAATGACACATAATATTAAGTTTGATGAAATTCCGGTCATTACTTCTTGAGATATTATCGCTAATATCGTGTAAATTCTGAAAAATTGTGTCAAATTCAGGGGCTAGTACGGGTAAGTAAGTAAGTAAGCACCCACACTGGGAACCCGCTTTTGGCTTATGGTTAGGTGTAATCCCCAAGCCCAGGGCAGGGAAAAGTTTTACTACCTGCGGAAACAAGCCCAGAACCCCAGTCTCCGGGAAAGAAGACTTCAGAACGACCCGCCTGACACGCCGAGGAGAGCACAAGAGGCAAGTGCCGTGTCCCCGGACCGCCTGTGAAAATTTATGATTATTTAAGATGGCGATTCTTTACCAATCACAATTGGCTACCCTATTGTTTCAGGGCGAGCCTAGAAATATATTACGATTATCATTTATATGTTTTGGAATTTACGTACTATTTGAAAAAAATTTAATTATTTACATTCATCTTTTCATTTGATAAGAAATATTTTTTTGCCTTTTTTTTTCACCCTTTTAAACAACAAAAATATTTATACATATTTACAATATTTCTAGTGGTATTTAAGTTCTTAAAAATAAAACAATCTCAAAAACACCCTTCCATACACCACGTGGACCCATGACATGTCCACCACAGGCAATCAGAAGAGGTAATTATTGAATGTATTTATATTGAATAAAAGAATAATGGCTATTGAGAATATCGTAGTTAGCATAAAGTTTTTTAAGTTGTGCCGGGTCATTAATTATTTTTAGGATGTCCTGAAGGATTGTCGTTTCTGTTCTGTGAAATTTAAACTTCATGAATTTGCAGTTGCCGAAAATGTAATGCATCGGGTCTCCTCGACCACCACATTTACAAAGGTCGTCATCTTTTTTGCCGATATTATAAAGGAAAGACGGGAAGCTGCCGCGGCCTGTTAAAAAGTAAATAGATACTTTATCTTTTGAAATTATTTGGTTCTGAACTTTTGGTACCAGCCCGTGCGTATATCTGCCACCCCCTGAGTGATCCCAGTTGTACTGCCACCTGTCCAGTAATTGGGTTCGAATACATTTTATAAGATAGGACCGAGGCAATTTAACTCCTCGATCCACTGGTAGGTCGCAGTACTGGGCGGCATCATTCGCCAGTTCATCCGCCAGTTCATTACCCGCTATGCCAATGTGGACTTTTATCCAAGTAATGTAAAAAAATTTATTTTGATTTTGTTTAATTAAATTATGGATGTAATAAATTGAAGGGTTAGTTGGAAATAAATTGTCTAAGGCTTTAATAGTAGATTGACTGTCACTTAATATTTGGAATTTTGTATAAGGGGAGTTAATGGCCCAATTAATTGCCGAAATTATTGCGTGCAGCTCCGCCTGAAAGATTGAATTTTCTGCTCTCAGTTTGACTGTTTTTTCATAAATTTTAATGTTATGATTGTAGGCTACCATTGCATATGCTGTGCCAGAGTCCACCTTAGAACCATCTGTGTAAATCAAAATAAGATTAGTTTTTGTGATAATTTTGTCTGTAACTATTAAGTTATTTAAATGAATTTCCGGATTTATTTCATATTTTAGGATTTTATTTTCTATATCATCTTTACATATTGGTTTGGGTTCTTTAAGTAATAAGTTTTTATTGTGTAAAATATTGTATTTTAGATTTTTATATTCCAGTGTTATTAAGATTGGTGGTATTCCTAATAGGACCTGTAACGTATGTGTTGCAACATTTTTATATGTTTTGGTTATTGACGTGAGACAAGCTCTTTGGATGGATTGGAGAGCGCGTTTATCTTTTATCCTGAGGTCTCCAAATCACACCTCCGAACCATAATCTATAATTTTTTCTAGTACTGCTATGTACCAGGTTCTAAGATAGCCTCTGTCCACCCCCCAAGTAGCCGAGAAGACCCGTTTAATGGATGAGGTTAGCTGTAAAATTTTGTTTTTTTGCTAGTTATGTGCTTGTCCCATTTTAAAGTACTCTGGAATATTATTCCTAAAATTTTTATTTCCTTTAATGGCTTGATGGTATAGTTACCCAATTTAAAGGTTGGTGGACGTTTATCCAAAGTGTTTTCCCCAACATAATAAAAGTCGTTTTTTCCTTTGAAATCTGTAAATTTAAGTTATTGCAAATATTATAAAAAAGTTTTATTTTTTGGTTGGTTTCGGTCTGTAAGATGAGTCTGCTCCTCGCTTTGACAACCATATTGAAGTCATCGCAAAAAACATACAGGTCTTCGAATTTACTGTAAAAGTTTATTAAGATTATATTTGCTATGATTAGCCACAGAAGCGGCCCAAGGCACGACCCCTGTGGACAGCCTTGATAAGTTGGTCTTTTAATGTTATTTGATAAATAATTTGTTATTAGTTCTCGTTCGGATAAGAAGCTAAGAAGGATACATTTTAAATATTGCGGAATAGGTAATTCGTTAATTTGTTGACCCAAAGTGACCCAATCGATATTGACAAACGCCCCTACAATGTCGAATGAGATAATGCTGCAGTATTTATATTTTTCAAGATACGTTTTTGCTTTATGTTTTAATTTGTTTAATAGTTGAATTGTGCTTCTGTTCTCACGGAAGCCATACTGGGCCCCGTGAAGAACATTTAATTTTTCTAAGTAGTGATTAATTCTTCGTTTTAGGATCCTCTCATAGATTTTTCCCAGCATGGGAAGGAGACAAATGGGTCTATAGGAGGAAGGTTGGCGTGGATTTTTATTACGTTTTGCGAAGAAGATCACATTTGCTATTTTCCATGATTTAGGAAAGTAGTTAAGAGTAAGACATTTGTTATATAAGTCACGTATTAGATGTTTAAAATTATTGTATATGTTTTTAATAATAAATGCATCTATTTTATCAAATCCAGGGGCTTTTAAATTATTTTGCTCATTAAGTGCTGATTTTATTTCTTTAAAAGATATTAGGGGGGGGAGGGGGGGGGGGGAGATCTTCCTCTGCCGCTGGGTCCATGAGAGGTGGATGCGGGTTTTGATGTATTGGGAAATGGTGGTTAAGTAATATGTTGAAAGTGTCTAATTTTGTAGTATATGGGGTTGAACCCTGTAGTGTTGTGTGTATGAAATGATTATTTTTGAGTCTTTTATTCATTGCTATTTTAAAGGCTTGGCCAAATTTGTCTTTTGTTTTAGAGCAGAAATTCTGCCATGATTTAGTTTTTTGTTGTTTTATACGTTTTTTGTATATTGCCCTTTCTCTTTGTAGGAGGGTTCTCCACTTTGGGTCATTTGTTGATTTAAATCTTTTCCGTAATGCTGAGATTTTATTTCGCTGGACCTTCAGCTCTGCCGTCCACCAGTCAAATGTTGGATATAATTTGAAACTTTTTGTTTTTAGTGAGGATTTACAGGTGTCTAGAATTACTTGGTTAAAACCATCAAGCCATTCATCCAGTTCTAGTCGAGTTTTAGTATCAGATAAGGATTTAAGTAAATTATTAATTTTCGGTTTCAAGATGTAATTAATTTTTTTTTTTAATTTGAGTATCTTGTTTTAAATCTTTTACGGTCTAGAATAACTGGTTTAAGATTTAATGAGAATCTGATATACCTGTTGTCCGACGTGCTGTCTACTGTGTCATCTACATACCATGAGTCCACGCAGTCCACCAGGTCTTGTGTACAAAGGGTTACATCTGGATTCCCCTTCATGGGACGATTCGGCTGTCCTATAAATGAATGAGGTGCCTCTATATCATTTATCAGAGTTAAGTTATTAGATAATAGTAAGTATGTCAAAATTTTTCCCCGTTCATCTTCTTTCTGATATCCTAAATGTGACAAGTGGACATTGAGGTCTCCTCCCATTATGATGTGATTCAATGGTTCGAAGAAGTCCAGCCACTTCATATCACCTCTGAAATCACCTTTTGGTCTGGCATACACAGAGCCTATTGTGATCTTGCCGGATTCAGTAGTAAGATTGACGAATACTGCATTATCGTCTTTATATGTCTCTATCACTTCCACGTCCTTTCGAGTTACCACAACTGCCGCTGTTTTATTTTTTGAGATAAATGCTTGCCAATTTGACGGAATTGACCATATGGCTTCGTTAAAGTAGTAAAAGTCCTGTAATAGAAGAACTAGTATTTTATGCTGATTTGCAAATCCCATTAGGGTTGATGTTGCAGAACTTGATCCCTGTAGATTAATTTGAATAAAGGTTAGTTCATTTGGAATATATATTTTCTGTGGTTTTGCAGGGTTATTCAGAATTTCTGTTATTATTTGTTCTTGGTTTACTGTTAAATTTCCATTTTGAGTATTGGAGTTGTTTGAGTTTGTTGAGTTATTAGAATTATTTATTTCTTCATTTATCGGATTGAACTTTCTTGATTAATTTGTATATTTTTATTTCTCTGTGACAGGTAGTACTGTAGTGTTGGACAGTCTGATGAACTCGATCTATGCGGGAAGTCGCTATTTGTTCCAGCACAGTTTCTGCCTATATCGAATTTATTTTATTTATTTGTGCTAGATTGCTTAGCTGTAGTATTAAATATTGTAAAGTCGGACATCCACTAGAACTAGCTGCATGCGGGAAGTCACTCGCACTCCCCATGCAGTTTCTGCATCTGTGTTGTTGTGGTTTATTTCTGTAATAACAATATTTTTGATCATGGCGTCCTGCACAGTATTCACACGTTGGAGATTGTCGGCAATTCTGATCCACGTGTCCGAAAGATTGACAGTTCTTACATCTTAATATAGGTTGGTAAGGTGCAATCCTGACCGATGTAAATCCCATGACGATCTTTCGTTGTCTCAGTAGATGAATCGCAACTGGAGCTTCTGCTTCAAAAATTAGTTGGTATGTTGAAGCTTTTTCTCTTTGTTTTCTATTAATGTAGTTTATTGGAATATCTGAATCATAAAGATTTTTTAGATTGGTTATTATTTCTTGTGGATCCATATATGTCGGGATCCCTAAAAGAATCAGTTTTCGGAGATCCGCAGCCTTATATTCTATATCCACAATGTCTTTTAGGGTTTCTATGTTCTCAATCGTCTCAAGCAGCTTATTCGTGTTTTCATCACTAAACGTTTTAATTATTAGTGTATTTTTGTTTTTGGCAAGTTCACAATATATTTGTTTATATTCAATCGTGTTTCTAGTTTCTCTTGTTAGCATGATTTTTATGTCATTGAGCGACATATTCGTGTTTTTCTGCCGAGTTATCAGGATAACTGCTTTTGAATACTGTGCATGTACCGTTGGAATTGTTGTATTCTTAGGTATTGCAGCCACCTCCGAATATAGTGAATTATCTGTATTTGCCTGTATGTTTTCTTCTATATTATTGCATTTTATGATTGGTTGTTGTTCCTCTACTGTTTCTATATTTTCTCTTATCTTTTTAAGTTCTTCCAAGATGATTCTAGTATAAGGTATCGTTTCTTCTGTATTTTGCTGTTGAATTAAGTCTTCTATTACTTTATTTTTGTTTCTAATTTCTTTTAATTGTTTTTCTATTTCTTCTTTGTATTTTAATTCTTTTTATAGTAGTTCATTCAATTCTTTATTGCATTTTTCCAATTCATTTGTCAGAGTGGGCTGTTCTTGCAACTTCTTAATCGTTTCTAATTGATCTTTTATGATTTGTTCGTGTTCAAGGATTTTTTGACGTTGATCTAACGTCACCTTATTGACGGTGTTGAGATTCGTCGTTATTCTATTATTTTCTTCTCTTTGTATTTCAAGGTCTTTCACCATTTCACTTGCTTTAAAGATAATTTTGTCTAGGTATTTTTTAGCTTCTTCACAATCACCTCTTCTTCTACTGCTTGTAAGTGATTTATAAATCTCTATCATTTGAGTCATTGTCATCTTCTTTATAGCACGTTCACCATACCTCGGCGTGGCTACTTCCTCCGGAGGATCTTGAGTCGACATTGAGGAATTTTGTGTGTTGTCTTCTTGTATAGATATTTGAGTTGCTCTTTCTTCTGTAGTTTTTAAGTCATGTCTGCCCGATTTTCCTGTCCCGGTCTTCTACTCTTCTCCTTTAATTCTCTAATCATCTTTTCCTGCTGTTCCGCTCTTTTTTCCAGATTATTTTTGTTGTCATCTAATTCTCTTATTTTTTGTTTTATTTTGATGAGATATTTTTCTGCCATACTAGACGCTCCTTTAGCATGAGTGCTCTTCGTCTTGCTGTAGCTATCTATCAATTGTTCCAGCGACATTAATTTTGCCATGGGTTCTGAATATGTTGTCAGATTTTTTGGAAGGTCTTTAGTATTTAATCTTGGTGTTGAGTGTATTGATATACTGGAATCAAATGATCCTTCAGTTTCATGCTCCACAAGATCCTTTACTCTCTGTGGCTTTGGAGTCGCCTGGGCAGTTATTAACTGATTTTCTAATTCTTGGATTGTCTGATCCAGTTGTATCATCATTCTCTCTTTTTCCTCTACGATTTCTTTCAACTCCATTATTTCATGTTCTTTTTCCTTCAAGTTTTGCTCAATTTCGTCACTTTTCATCAGAGCACATTCTAATTTTTCTTTGTACTCTGCTATTTTAAGTTCGTTTTGTTCTTTATTTAATTTATTCTTCTTTTTATTTTTTAATTTCTGACTGTATTCGTGAAATATTTGTAGGAGCGTCGGTTCCGAGCTACTTATTTCATATGAATGTTCGCCTATTGAAGAGCTTTCTTCTTGTATTTGTGACTTATTCATTATTCCACTTTTATTTTGGACTTTTTATAATCTATTATTTCGTGAGAATTATTTATTTAGTATATTTATATCTGAAAGTTATATTGTAACTGGATCGGGGAGCCACTAGGCCCCTGCCACACATCTTTGAAGGAAAGGGAAATAGATAGTTAAAAGCAAAAACCAGTGGTCGTAACCACCGAAGATGACTTATAATAAAATTAAATTGCCAAATGGGGGGTAATTTTGAATTAAAAAAAAAAAAAAAAAAAAAAAAAAAAGATAGTGATAGTAAAACCATTACTAATGGGAGAAAGAGGGAAGTATGTGCTATTGCTCCCGTGCCACCAAGACCATACACTTAAATTATTAATTATCAGTTACTACTCTTTTACCAATAACATTGTTCCCCCTGTGAAAAATGCATTACTGCATGTATACATTATCTCACTATTTTTCACTGGAGTTGTAGCGTTAAATTTTGATGAGGAATTCGTAATTATGTACAATATAAAGAATTATATAATATAGTATATAATATAAAATGTAATTTAATTCAATTTTAAATAATAGACAAATTTACATATGTACATTTTTGATATTGATAATTTGTTATAAATCATTTAAAGTAATTTATTAGTACACAAATTTACATTTAATCACTCTTAATGTTGATCTGTTATGTACAACTTCAGCAATATTGCTCTAGTATGAGTATTGCACGTCGAGTCTCGATTTCCCATAAACGAACCAAAAAAGGAGTAAAAAAGGAGTAAAGGGAGTAATGGTAGATTGGGTGGACCTGTCAGATGGAAAACATTTGGAAAATATTTCTTAATGTACTGCAGTAGGAAAGCAAACAATACTCATCCAACACTACAAGGGTCCCGCCGACTTGCCTGTAAGATAATGTAAAACACAATATGACAGATTTAAACTTTAAAATTTAAATGTACGTGCGCCAAAATCAGTGCAGGGACCTCCCAAGGACCAAGGAGGGTAAAATGAGACGGAGAGGATAATGCCAACAGCAATGTAGTGCTAAATGTAAAATAGTAAATGGGAACAAGAATGTAGGACATGGTATGACTCAAATTTAATAATCGTTTACATTAAACCCAGTAATCAAAAAAGTTGCTAATAATAAGGAAATGAGTGCTAATTGTAGTAGTGATTAGTGGGAAAGAATATATGACGTATGGGAAATCCCAATGAAAAACAGAAGAATAACTCAAATAATAAAAAAAAGTAGTCAATGCTAAGCCAAAAATGTGTGCAAGGTCAAATAATTAAAATGAGAATAAAACTGTTGGCAACCTCCAGTACATTCAAGAAAAAACCAGAATAGTAATCCAGTAACAACAGAATGTATGTCATATGAGTAATCCCAATGGTCAGTAGAATAACTCAAATAATAAAAAAGTAGTCAATGATAGGCAAAGAAATGTTTGTATGGTCAATTAATTATAATGGGAACAAAATTGTTGACAACCTCCAGTACATTCCAGAAAGAACCAGATAAATAACCCAATAAACAAAAAAGTTGCTATTGTTAAGGATAAAAAATATTAAATGTAAAAATGTATATTGGGATCAAGAAAATATGCCATATGAGTTATCCTAGTGAAAAAATCAGAAGAATAACTCAAATAATAAAAAAGTAGTCAATGTTAAGCTTAGAAATGAGTGCAAGGTCAAATAATTTTAGTGGGATCAATATTGTGTGCAACCCCTAGTACAATCAAGAAAAAACCAGAAAAATATCTTAATAATTGTAAAAGTTGCCAATGTTAAGGAAAAACCTTAACAACTTATAAAAAGTGTAAAATGTGACTTGGGACTGTTATAACAGTCGAAAATGAATGTAAATTAGAAAAAACCATGTCTCTAGCCCAATTAGAAAAAAGTAGCAACTGTTATAGATAAGGGAGGGAGGCAAATAATGGTGCAAAAGATGGTGACAGTAGAAATAATAATGTAGTATATAAAAAGTGTCAAAAATATGACAGTAACAAAAATAAAAGCTATTATAATGAAGAGCCACATTTGACCCCTCCCCGGCAGGCCCCTAATTGTGCTAGAGGTAAACGGAATAGTGGAAAAGACGGGGGGAAAAGTTCACTTAGGCTGCAAGCAGAACCAGTCGGCCCAGTTAGCTTAAACGGAAAAGCATTGGCCTTGTAAGCCAAGGATCTGGGTTCGATTCCCAGCCTGGGCATTTTTTTGTTCAGTTGGAAATATTCAAATTCGTATGATAACTTTACCAATCAGTTTGATTGTGTTAAAATAATAGTTCATCTACGTATCCATCGTTTATATGGAGTTCCTTTACCTGCGGTTTATTCTGTTGAGCTGTCTACATGACAGACCAGATGTTCTACCAATAAGGTTTTCTGAGCGAAATATGCTGGCTGGTTGTCGGCCCAGTTAGCTTAAACGGAAAAGCATTGGCCTTGTAAGCCAAGGATCTGGGTTCGATTCCAGCCTGGGCATTTTTTCTCTCAGTTGGAAATATTCAAATTCGTATGATAACCTAATACATTCCTATGGGAAATCGGAAAAGTTTCTTTAAAAAAATGACATTTTTTCAAAAATCAATTAAAAAATATCAAATTGACCTAGAGAGAGACGGGTGGAGGCGGAGAAAAGCTAAAAGTTCAAAATATCGAGATCTGGCATTAGTTTTTCAAAATAATAAAGAGATCATAAAAATTAAGCTATGTTAAAAGTATAGAATATGCCTCCAAAAACCCATGTTTCTCTATGGGAATGAGGGTTACTTCAGATATCAAAAATCCCAAAAAAGAACACTTTTTAAAATAATCATTTGGCATAGTAAATATCAATATTTTTGGACATAATAGGTGACAAATTAAAGCTTATAGTCTTATCTAAGTGCAAAACACAATATATTATCATTTTGAAGAGTTTTAGGTAGTTTTTAGGACAATAGAATTCCATTGTTTAACCCATGTTAAGTCTATGGGGAAAATGTTCAAAAAATGCAGTTTTTGATGTAAAGTTTAAAGGGTTAAAACTAACCGTTAACTTAAACCAATGGTACTAAAATAATCTACGTACTTTAGTTAAGGTGAATGAAACAATAGATTTTAGTTATCTGAAAGATTTAGTTGTTTTTGAAGGAACTGAAAAATGTCATTTTTGAAAATGGCTCCAAAATTTTGAAAGTAATTTATAGAATTTATGTTAAAATTAATAGAAAAAATGACTTAGAGATACAAGATAGGACTTAGAAGAGAGCTAAGAAGATGGTGAAGGGCAAATGAGCCATGAAAAAAACATTAGGTAACTTAACATGGTCAAAATTGCAATGGAATTCTATTGTTTTTTCCCATGTTATCTCTATGGGAGAAAAACATGAAAACTTCACTTTTTAAATTGGATATTTAAGGCTTAAAACTTCATGAAAACTCAATGAAAATAGTACCAAAATAATCTACAGAGTTTAATTGACACAAAATGTGCCATTTTATTGAGTTATCAATTAGTTATGTGTAACTTGTAAGCATATTTAAAACACTTTAATTTGAAAATGGCTCGAAGTAAACATAAAGTGCATGGTCTTTAATGGGTTAATTTTATATAAAAAACTGTGCCCGGAAGGACAAACTAGGTATTAAAAAGATCACAAGAGTATGTAGAATCTAAATTTATCAAGTTTCAGTAGTTTGGATATAGATAAGGGGGCACGGGAAGCATTTGAATAGGTGGCAAAACCTGGTTCAAGGAGAAAACGAAAGTACAGAAGAAGAAAGTTTAACTACAGATTTCTCCTGAACCCCTTCACATAAGTGCACATACCATATATCATTTTAATCAGCATTTAAAGAGAAAGAGAAACATATATGACACAAGGCTCTAGCTTACCCCATTTTTTAAATATTTACATTTCCATCGGAGCAAAATTTGAGCGATGCGTAATGACTAGTGCTGCCATCTCACTTTTAGTACGGGTGGACACCCCCCCCCCGAAACTCTAGAATGTCCCTCTCCAGAACCATAGAAATCCCTCCCGGAGAAAAATGTCTGAATTCAACACTGCTAAAAAAAAGCAGCATGGCAGCACAACCTGTTATATCATTTAAACGAAAATCATGAACAACTTATGCCAGAATATTAATTTTGATGAAATTCAGTTCATTAGTTCTTGAGATATGATCCCTAATATCGTTTAAATCCAGAAAAACGTGTTGAATTCCGAGGATAGCCCGGAGAGACAGCCCCCCCCCCCCGTGCAACATTCAAATGTTCCCCCAGAAGGTTTGAGATTTTATGCTTAATGTACAAAAGTCCTATCCCTTTCCCCTCTGAACTGTCCCTCTCTGGATCCGCAGAAATCCCTCCCGGAGAAAATTGTCTGAATTAAACACTGCTGATAAAATCTGCATAACAACCCCACTGTTGGTTGATTTACACCGAAATCCAATATGCAACAACTTATGCCAACGTCGAACTGAATGTGAAGTTTGATAAAAATCCGTGCATTAGTTCTTGAGATAGAGCTATTGCGAAAATCTGGAAAAATACAGCATAGCAGCGCCATCTGCCGGTAGATTTACATAAAAAAGTAATCAGCCCCAATTTATATGAAAGTCTAATTGAAATAAGTTTCAACAGATTCCATGCATTAGTTCTTGAAATAGACCGCCCACAATTTTTTGTCAGAGACAAACAAATAGACAGACAATGTATAAAAATAGTCAAATCGTATTCCAGACAAGATCTTCTAAAACTATAAATCTTTCGAAAACCGGAAGTCGAAATTTTTCACGAATCCAACGCTTCTTTTTCTAAAGACAAAAGAAAGCAAGAAAAAATTAACGCATCGATTCTGCAGTCAGAAATGGCGAATTGATTCAGTTTCGATTCGATGCCGATGTCGATCTTTAGACGTGGGCAGAATCGCTATTTTTTGATTTACTTCAAGTCTTTAGATTCGGGCGAATCGATTCAGTTCAGATTCGATGCCGATTTATAGATGCAGGTGAAATTATTATATTTTGATTTACTTCAATTCAAATCGCATCGCGCATGATCCACGATTCGGGTTGAATAGATTACTCCAATTTTACTGTTTTAGTGGCAGAATTGCTTTAAAATTTTGTGCAAGAGCCTTTTTTTTTCTTTCTAGGTTCAGTGTTGAATGGCAGGTTAATTTCTAGACTGCTCCGGTCGTGATAGGGGGGGGGGGGGGGATTTTAGAGTTCCGTAAGGGGGAATGCACATTTGTCCATCAAAAAGCATAAAATCTCAAAACTTTCGGGAGGGCCATTGCAATGTTCCCCCGGGTCACCCTCTGAATTCAATACTAGGTTAAATCGTTATGCTTTTGTTTAGAAGCCTAGTTATTTGGGTTACTAGTTTATTATGTTCTATTTTTCAAGTCCGTCCCTTCTAATCATTTCCGCCCCCCCCCCTTCCTCCCCAATCTTAATTTACAGGGCTGTTCAAAATATGCATGCTATTTTAAAAATGCCCAATTCTCGTTCTATTTTATTATAAATCCACATTTTGAAACCTTGACCAAAGATACATTTGAGGTCACCCCTCCCACCGTTTGAGACTTACCTGTCCCCCGGGGGGCATATTTATTGTTTATTCAAAACCATCTCGTGTAACATATTGTTGGAAAGCTTTTAATGTCCTCTTTTATTTTCTGCCCCCCCCCCCCCACTAGTTACACGCTCTTGGCACTTTTTAGCTCACAGGCTATCAAAGCCTGAGATCTAATGTGCCCGTCGGTTTTGTATGTATGTATGCATGTACGTAGGTAACGCGATAACTCTTGATAGAAATATCCGATATGCTTCAATTTTTTTTTCTATGTTCATTCTGCTAAGGCGCTTCCCTGATTAGTTTTGGGGGCTCATTGGTTAAGTATAAAGGGGAAACGGGGGCTAATCCCCCATTTGCTTCAAATTTTTTTTCTAGGTTCATTCTCATAAGGCGCTTCCCTGATTAGTTTTGGGGGTTCATTGGCTAAGCATAAAGGACGGGGGTACGGGGCTATTTCCCCACCCCCGCTTAGATAAATGGGTTTTTCATGCAGAATTATCAGATTTGCTTAAATTTTTGTATACGGGTTAATTCTGATAAGACGCTTCCCTGATTAAATTTGGAGTTTCATTGTTTAAGTATAAAGGGAGCAACAGGGGCTAACCCCCCTTAATTTAGATAGATGAGTTTTTCTATGTGATTTGCTTCAAATTTGGTAACCAGTTTATTCTGATAAAGCGCTTGCCTGATGAGATTTGGAGGCTTATTGTTTAGGTATAGAGATGTGACGGGGGAGGGGGGGGGGGGGCTGATTCCCCCTTAATTTATTTTTCGAAAGGCATTCTTTGAAGTAAGAGTATAAAATACACTTAGTATGAATAGATTGTGAGCTCAACGCCATCAGTTTAACTCGGTACTTTTCTTTTTTATTTATTATTGTTTCAGTGACTGCACTCTGCATGTCAGCGAATGAGTAAATAACTGTTTATAGTTTTTAGATTACTGCTGGGAAAAAAAAACATATAATCAAGGAATATACTTTTATTTATTTGTTAACCAGAGAAAAATATGTTATTTCATTGTTAATGGCTCTCGGACGAGACCATTTTTTTTTCTTAACAGCTGAAAATTTGGTAAACATTAAAAATAAAAATATTTATAAACTGTAAATGAGATAAGGAGATATATATTTTAAAAAGGGAAATAAATTTTAGTTAAATATATTATTAAAAGGAGAATTTTGATTATTAATTGGGGGATAATTAGTATGTGATGATATGTGATTGGTTAATTACATTCATCTCAGCTATTTTAAAAGAAGATTTGCAATATTTGCATTTCCCCCACGCTTATAGGAGACCCTAAAAAGACTGAAAAACCATTTAACTTTTAAATAAATTTAGAGCCTTCAAAATTTCGCTCATCTGCGCATTTTTAAGAAGTTTATACACGTTTTAGGGAGTTTATAGGAAATAAGTCCCCATCTGTTTGGTTGAAGGAAATAAGATTAGAAAGTACATCTTTTCCGTATGGAAAAAAAAATCATTTCTTTCTTTTTTTTTTTTTATATGACCGAGATCTTTTTTAAAGATAAATTTAAATATAATATAAATTATTATCAAAATTACATCTTAATAATGATAATTTTAAAAGTTAAAAAAAAAACTTATTATTTGACTCAAAGGTCTGTAGTAGCTTACTTCTGGGCCGCTAACATTGTCTAGGGTCCCCATAAATGGAGGTGAATGGTGAGAGATAGTCGTTACGGCCCTGTTGATTCCCTAAGTTTTGGAATTACTATTTTTCAGCTTATCTGTGTGAATCTGTGAACATCGAAATATCGATTCAAGTATCGATTCTAGAATATGGGAATCGATTCTTATTGCGATCGATTTTGTTTTATACGATGTCGATTTTAATCGATTCGCAAATTTTCCAGAATCGGCCGTCACTACTCTAAGGTACTCAGTTTGAAAGGACATTCTTCAGAAAAACTTTTCATCCTACCAGATTGTGCAGAATTTTCAGCTATTTTAATTAGCGTTTCGGTTAATGTTTTTTATTGTTTCCTTGGACATAACTTAACTGATTATTTAAAAACGTTCTTTATTGAATCGTTTTCTTTTATTTTCTTTTAATTATTAAGAATTTGTCTTTATTATATATATATACAGACACACACACACACATATATGTATATATATATATATATATATACATATGTGTGTGTAATAATATCGGGTTACTGCATCTCTTATCATCCATAACACTACCGTCGATCTTATAGCGATTTAGGTGAAGAAGATCAATGCAGCATGTGGTTGGTGCATAAATGTACGAACAATTAGTAAAGGAAACTAGAGCAACAGCTTCGCCTATTTAATTGAACAGCTTAATCGTTGTATACGCTAATCATTTATCATTAAAAATGATCGGCAGTCAAGTGGGTTATGACAAAATCAATGGAAATGAAGAATGGGATTTCTCCAGACGATAAGTAACGAAAGCAATACTGTTCACAAGATGTTATTCAATAACATCAGGCAGCAGTTCTCACAACTCACGATACAGTGCCATCAATAACTTCGATGTAGAAAAATCTATTATTCATAGTAATCATTTGATTATATCAAAAAGGTAAAATCTTTAGAACGAACGTCATTTTCTCAGACACACAGCCAGGGAGCAGTTTACAATTAAAAAACTCAGAAAAATCTGCTGGAGAATCGTGCGTAATGCTTCTATTACTTATGCTTCCATTACGATTAATGCTTCTATTACGATTCTAATTAAAACTTGTTCTTCAAACTGCATCGGATAACGGGTTGGAATTAAATCTTATAAAATGCAATTTTTTGAAGCGTGAAATTGATTTTTTGGGGCATAGAATCATAAATGATAATCTGAGTCCCCCCCCCCCCCCCCAATTGAAAACAAAAGCAGTAATAAATTTCCCTGAACCAAAGTGTACCAAATATATTCAAAGTTATTTAGGATTAACGGGATACTTTCAAAAGTTTATAAGAAATTATTCGGTTATAGCTAAACCGTTGCGTGACCTGTTGAGAAAAGATTCTAAATTTAAGTTTGATGTAGAAGAACTGTAAGCTTTTAATGAACTCAAACGCATTTTCTCATCAGAACCAGTACTTTCAATTTACAATCCCAAAAGCGTGACCGAAATCCATTGTAATGCCAGTATTAATGGCTATGGAGCTGTGTTAATTCAACAATCTTCAATAGATAATCAATACCATCCAGTTTATTTTGCCAGTAAGAAAACAACCAAAGCTGAACGAAAGTATACTAGCTATGAATCAGAAGTCTTAGCTGTAAATGATGAATTGAAAAAGTTTAATGTACTAGGTATTTCATTTAAAATTGTAACCGACTGTAATGCATTTAAAATGACTATAGATAAGAAAGAAACGGGTTCAAAAATAGCTAGATGGCCAATAATGTTATCTGATTCCAATTATACTATTGAATATAGACACGGTAAAAGTATGAGGCATATTGATGCATTAAGCAGATATCATATTTGTGTGGTAATCCAAAATAGCTTAACTTTAAAAATTATCCAAGCTCAAGAAACTGACGAGCATATTAAAATCATAAAATAAATTCTAAAAGTAAAATCTTATGATGATTATTTAGTTTAAAATTATGTTCTTTATAAATATGTTAATGGTAATGATTTATTAGTTGTACCAAATGAAATGCAAATGAATATAGTTGAAGAACTAAGTAGAAGAACATGTTAAGTAACAAAAATTACATTTCAAGAAATTTGAGGTAAATGTTTTTGCTGTAAATTTTAATGATCTACTTTCTGTTTGATATCATGTGTTTAACATATTAACAGGTATGGTACTGAACTCTATCAGAAAAACTTATTCATATTTAATTTTCAAATATTAAAAATTATTAATATTATTGACATTATTAAATATTAAAATATTAAATATTAATGAATAATGTCTTAAATCTTCAAGACTAAATAGAATCTTAGTATACCTCATAACGCTTTCATCTAAAATATTTTAAAAAAATTTAGAAAATGTAACATAACATGTTCATCCACTCAGCTGTTCAATTAAGGCCGCTCACGAAAAAGTTCATTACGCAGTCGCACGAACGCGAAAAAAAAAACTTAGAGAATGATTTTTACATCCCCAAATTTAAACAAAAAATTGAGAAATGCATATCGAATTATGTTCCCTGTATTTTAATTAATCGAAAATCTGGTAAACAAGAAGGTTTGCTACTCCCAGTAGAAAAAAAAAAGAAACTCACGTTACACACGCACCACTTAGGTCCATTGGAGAGCACGAATAAAAATTACAAACATATTTTTTCGGTATTGACGCATTCACAAAATTTGTATGGTTGTATCCCACAAAATCTACCTACACTGCAGAGGTAATATATAAATAAGAAATCCAAAAAATTGTCTTTAGAAGTCCGTTTCGCATAATTTCAGATAAAGGTCCTCCCTTTACCTTGTAAAGTCCTGGTTTTATTCAATAGCACTCTGTCAATAAAGGCAGATGTGGCTCCTAAATATCCCTCTTTTTCTACAAGACCGATACATTTTGTGTATCATAAAATCTTTAACAACCCAATTAAACGTGCAATATATTCCACTTCAACTCTCTCCAACTGTCAGACTGGAAATCATATATTAAGCCAAGATCTTAGCTTTAGACATTTTTGGGTATAATAATTCTTACAATACTTGAAACACTCCTCAAGCATTCTCAAGTGCCGCCGGATATCAAAGAAATCTAACTTACATATACCTAAAGGCCTAAGGCCGTTTCGGGGACTCTCGGCTGAAAACTTGGAAAGTGAAGACTTTCCTTTTCTACGCTCCAGGCGTATATCTGTCCAGGCTTAGGGCAGGTTGCGAAGCTAATATCTCCGGACAAAGTACGGAGTACTCTAAGCTGTAACCCACGCGCGGTACTGACAATACTGCGGACATGGCTTACTTAAGCCCTAATTTTTGAAACCCAATATCTTCATCTTAACTTCTGAATATTTTTTGTAGCTGTGCCGTGCTGCTTTAATAAATTGCTTTTTGTCGCTGGACCATCCTGCATTCCTGTCTCACGACGGTACAACCTCTAAAGCTTTTGAAGATTATTGCGTCAGAGAAAATATTAAACATATCCCGATTACCACAGGGTTACCAAGAGCTAACGGCCAAGTCGAGCATTTAAATTCAGTCATAATATCTGTCCTGTCTAAATTATCGATAGATAAACCAACGAAGTGGTATACACATGTAAGCGATGTCCAACAAGTGATAAATTCCACCTTTGAAAGAAGTATTAACACAACCTCTTTCGAGCTGATGTTTGGCACTAAGATTAAATTAAAAAATAACATAGAGAGAACTAGCCTTTTGAACTCCGAAATACATTCCGATTATATTAATAATCGTGAAGAATTGAGAAAAGACGCTAAAAGGCAAATTTAAGTCCAAGATGAGAACCGGAAAACTTATCATTTCAGAAAAAGAAAAGCCTAACAAATTTAAACTCAATGATATGTTTGCTATAAAATACAATAAGGTCCAGGCACACAATAAGGTCCAGGTTTGAAGTTAAAATAAAAATATTTAGGTCCTTACAAATTCACAAAAGTAAAAAATAATGACACCTACGATGTAAAGAAAGTTGGATTTAATGAAGGTCTAATGGTCACCAGTACTTACGATGAGAACTTGAAGTCATGAACTCATGATGCTTGGAAAAAAAAAAAAAAGAAGAAGAAGAAATTCACCGATTATGACACTACCCCGACTACGATACACCACCGGAATGACACAAAAAATGATTTTGACAAAATTAATCCCGAAGGAATGAAAAAAAAAAAAAAACATGAGACCGAAGAGCGGAAGAAGAAGACTTAAGAAAAAAGAAGACGAAAAGACGTAATAAAAAAGAAGATGAAAAGACATAAGGAAAAAGAAGACGAAAAGATATAAGGAAAAGGAAGACGGAAAGACGTAAGAAAATGGAAGACGAATCAGACGAAAAGACGTAAGGAGATAAAACGACGAAAAGACATAAGAAGAAAAAACGACGAAAAGACGTAAAAGAGAAGAAAAGAAGAAGAATTTTTTCAAGAAATAATTTAAATTTTGATGAGAGATTTTACTAATGATGCCTTTTTTTTTCAAATTAGAACTTTGGATGAGGTTATTTTTTTTTTCTTTATCTTTCCAGGTGATCCAGTTGCTGCTTCCATCAGCCAAGGATGCATTCGGGGCCGAATGCCTAGTCAGCCATGCCGAGTTGTGGGATCGCATCTTGCCCAAGGCGCCGCAGCACTAGATTACAAAGCGACGTCAGAAGTGATTGGTGATTGTAACTCTGATATCATCCAGACAGTCTAGATATCACTGAATAGAGGAGGCATGGCTTAAAGTCAGACACAGAACGGAAATGAAGCGAGCTGGTTTAAGACAGAAAAGAAGATTAGAATGTGTTTTTGGTGGTGAATGTGAGATATGTTGAAGAATGTTGTAAAAAGATGAAATAGAAGTGTGCACGACGATGATATTAAGATGTATTAGAAATTATGTAAACAGTACCTTCTTTTTATATATCGTGTAAATAGGTATTCTTCAATATAAGTATTTTATAAGAAAAAGTGTCTCTTATTTCTGGTATCAAAGTAGCATTTTATTGTGTCAGCAAATATAATTCTCCCTATATATAATGTCATCTATAATAGACTTTTATGATGATATGATATTTAGAAGTCAATCATTTCTTCCCCGGTATTACGAACGTTTCGATTGTAATGAAAATATTTTGTAATTGAATTTTTCGATTGTAATGAAAATATTTTGTAATTGAATTTTCCGGTTGTAATGAAAAAATGTAAAGGAAAAATGCGTCATACATAAAAATATCAAGCACAACGTTCTAGCGTTTAAGCCAAAATATTAAAGCTCAACAAATTGACAATTCAAATCATATTTACCCTTCTTTAAGATATACATAAAAAATTAGAAAAAAAAAGAATATTTCTTTTTGAAATTTTGGGGAATGGAAGATATTTTGGAATAATAGTCAAATTTCTCTTTCACAGTATAGTCTTCTCTCGGAATCAAAATAACAAACTTCTTCCGTATTATTCAAAATTAAAATATAAATGCTAAAATAGAGCTCTTTGCTATTTTAAAACAATATTTTTGTTTTTATAGATTTTTTTTCTGTAATTCAAACATACTTTGTTTCTAAAAAATACACATCACGCTTGCAAAAAACATATTAAGCATTTTGAAATACACGCCATATATTTTCGACGATGAGGGTGACCTCTTCTATATCTCTAACTCTTTGCAAAAACCTTAACTACAAATTTTCCAAGAAAAAAAATGTTTTGGCAAATGCTGTAAGCTTCGGAATTAATATAACTTAAAATGTATTCTAAGCAACTTTTTAATATAATCTAGAGTTCAGCGTATCGGATTGCTGTGCAACAAGTAAATCTAAAATTATATAATAAAGTGTGTAAAGTAAATTAGCCTCACCTAAAACTATACATAATAAGATTTTTTTTTCAATTTCAAGCTTATTGCTAAAATCATCAGTTTAAAAGTTAATTACCTGTATTGAGGCATGCTCCAGAATTTCTTTTTAATCAGAAAACGTAAAAGAATAACATGCAAGATTAATGCGTCAGTAATGAAGCTAAAATAATTAAATGCACTAATATCATTCGTAAGAAAATTTAATCGGTTCTTTTATTATAAACTAAATACCTTCTTCCGATATATTCATTAATTAATAAACGTTCAATACCTTGACTGTTCTACTTTTTTTTTAATTAGTCATTCAGTAATCTGCGAAGAACCTATGCTATAACAGCGACATACTAATTCAAATAGCTTTTCAGTAACTAAACCCGCTGCAGTACATAGTCATAATAAGGTCAAACGCAAATTTTCAATATAATTAAACTAATTATTTTTTGCATTATATATATATATGTTAATCAATACATTTTCAAAGGTATGACGATAAAGACAATAGCGAATATGGTTAGCTAAAGATCTCGGCTTATACCATCAGGATAATTACTTATAGAATACTAAATTACTTACAGAAAACTCGTTATCATGTATAATTTGAAGTATTTTATAAACTTTATTGATGTTCTTAATCAATGACTCACCATTTTGATCAAATGAAAACAATAAATCAAGCAGGCATTAACAATGTATTAATAGTGCAATTATGTAGCAACATATTGTACAAAATTCATCTTTTTCACACTGACACAATTAAAACGTAGCTCTAAAAATATGATGTATATGTGTGAATATAGTTAAAATAATTTATATTTTATTTAAAAATCAGTTCAATGTGTAATAAACTAATCGATTTTTTGTTGTTGTTGTTGTTTGAGTTATTTCCCTTTTTTTGATTTTTTTTTCTCCAGTACCGGTTATAATTTTGTAATTCAATAGAGGGTGTGACTCAACCACATAAATACTTTATAAGCCTCATTTATGCTCTAAATCGTCCCTTCACCATTTTATCAAAGGGAAAAAAGGAGTTAGGTGGCATTATTTTTTAAACATGTTTTCAAAAATTACACTTTTTACAAAATCTCAATTACAATATAATTTTTAAGATCTGATTGAAGTTTTTAAACAAGCCAATTTATATTTAAATTAAGATTTTTTACATTTTGTTGTACAAAAATGGATTTGTTAGTTTCATTCCATTCTTTATTCTTCTTTTATTTATTTATTTATTTATTTTTATCAAATGAAAATTACATTCGAAACATATTTTTCAAATTTCAGCTTTCATATAAACACAATTAAAATATAATTTTAAAACTATCATCGAAATGAAAAAAATAATGTGAAATTATAATTTATTTTAAAATAAGCTGCAATATTTTGAACAATAAAGTATTTTTTCGTTTCACTTAGTTAATTTTTAAACTTTTATAGCAAACAATTACACACATATGTTAATAATAATAATAATAATAAGTAATTCGGTCTAACAATCACTAGAAGTTCCTAATTGAAATGCAATAAATACCGTATTTTCCTGTTTACAGTATGCAATTCTACACCCCTTAAAATATTTTTAAAAATTCGTTTTCGTCTAATACATTAAAGGTACATTTGATTCTTTTTTTTTTTTTTTTTTTTTTTTTTTTTTTTTGGTATTTCCCATGTTTATATGATACGTTTAATGCTTTTGTTTCTATATTATTCAAAAATGAAAAAAAAATCATTTATTTTGACTGAAGTAGTTTAAATTTAAAGAACTTTCTGATAATAAGGAATACTTTCATAGATTAAGCCCAATAATTCCGCAGTTATGTGCTACTGAAATTCTAATATAGGAGAAATTTTAAATGCAAGATCAGCAAAAGTTATAACCTAATATGAAAAAATACTTCATTTTAAGCATTAATAAAATCTCACATTATAGTTAACAACATTTATCTATATTAATACAATAAAGTATCATTTATTTTTTTTCAGTTTTTTTCATTAAAAATGTGTTTAATTTTCGTCTGTAACTTATACAAAGATGTGCTTTATGCGTGGTAAAAATCGTTAATTTTTTTAACAAAAATTCACTAAATTTATGCCTTTTAAATTGTATCTCTTTCTTTATTGTGAAAAATACTGTCACTTTTAGAAATACCGTACAATTTTGCAGCACGCAATATAAACAGATAAACTATTTTTTAAAGTTGAATAAATCGTAACTTGGTATCCAATGAAATAAGATTTGCGGGAAAATATAAAAGGATGAACGTAATTTATTTCATGACAGACGAAAGTTTTTCTGACATGTCATTAGCAAATTTGAAAAGAGTGGACAAAAAATAACGTATTTAACTTTTGGCTGGTTAGATAGACATTTTATAAAATGGTCGGTTTTACGCGTTCGTTATTTCGGTAAATGGATAAATTTATGTTTTTCTGTATACCAATGTACTTATTTTTGAATATTAATAATTGAATAATATGTATATACAGTATAACTTCAAAAATCCACCATCGTCGGGACCGAGGCTATGCCGGATTTTAGAAAATTCCGGATTTCTGATAGAATGTAAAATATTATTGCGATAATCCTAATGGTATCTTTAGTCATAATTCAATTCATCACCAAATGATTATTATGTGAGTAAAATATAAAACCTTTTTTTTTTTTTTCTATTTTCTATCTTATAAAAAAATCTTATAAATAGTGAAGTTAGTTATTCTAGTGTAATTTCTGAAACATTAATGTCAACTTTATTTGTTTCAATTTCTTCAGCCTTTGTTTTACATTTTTTTCGTGCATTTAATACAATCGGAGAATATCTATATCGGAAGTTATTAATTGTCCAATCAAATTTACATTTTTTTTCCAGTGACATTTTTTCTTCTGCCTGTTTCCTGTCCTCATCTTCTGAGCTGCTAGCAGCTCAGCTGCTCTATTGCGGCTATATATTAGCAGTTCCAAATTTTCTCGGTCATTCTGTTGTGTAAATAACTAATAGGATATGACAAATGAAGAAAACCCGCATTCGGTTTCTGTCAATTGTTTGTTTTCATACTTTCACTTTAGGACTCGAATGTTTTAAATTCGTAAACAAATAATATTTTTCTTTTTCCTGTAAATTGGAAGTTTAAAAAAATGGGAAATGAAATAATGATTTTGATGCCGGATTTTTGAAGTTGCCGGATTTCTGAATGCCGGATTTTTAAAGTGTACGGCATATAAATTAGAACGTATAAGTATTTAACATAAATCGATTCGAAGAAATGAAGTTTGAAATATGCTTATCCAAAAGTGCAGCTCATTTCTGGAATATATTAAGACTAAAAATCTATTCTCATTACATTCTGTTCTGTGAAAGATCTACTCCCAACTTTATATCGAATTTAATTTTTCTGCTTCCATACTCTTTATGCTACAAAATTATGAAAATGGACTTACATCTTCAGAGGAATTTAATTCTTCCATATTTATTTCTCATTTTTTAAATATAAAGTGCTGTAGACATGATCTTTGACAAATGAAAAATGATTTAAGAGTAATGACCTTCCAAAAATTATATCTTAAACAATAAATATTCTGATTTAGAAGTAAAAAGTCAATCTCAGATATCTCTTTAAAAGTTAATGCATATATGATTATAAGAATTTTAGCATTCTTTAAAAAATAAAGCAAATAAACGACATAAGTTTAACGTAAAAACTAAGGGAATGTAAAATAAAATTATAAGCTTTTTAACTTTCTGTTGTTGAACACACATATATATAAATTTGTTGTCCCAAATATGACTGATGAATTTTAAAATTCAAGAACTTAAAAACAGTAACAGATATTAAAATTTTTCAAACAGGAGGGTTATGTATGATGTCAGGAGTTTTCTTTACTGTGATTCTTGATTTTAGTTCAAATTTCAAACAATATATGACACTGAGAGCAATAAATGCTCAGTCCAGATCCGATTTTTGGTACTTCGAGATCCATTCAATACATTTTAATCTCCTTTTTCGCATGGAAGTAGAAAGAGGCCGAAAAATCGAGCCTGGATTTAGCGGTTATTGCTTGCAGCGCCATCTATCGATGCTATTTGAAACTAAAACTGTGAATCGTAGCATAAAAATTCCTGACATCTGACATAACACTCCAGCAAGAATTCTTTTAATATCTATCACCATTTGGAAGTTATTGAATTTTAAAATCCATCATTCATTTTTGGTACACCCGATATATACATATTGCATAATTATTTTGCTTCTGTTTTAGCACTGATTAATCATTTTGTTTCTGTACGTAAAAAAATTATAAATGACAGACAATCTTTCTATAAAGTTTTTTTCAATCTTTATAAGTTCAGTATGTGCCGTGGAAGTTTAACAATTAGATTAAGTGTACTATGAAGTAAAAAAAGGTTGAGAATCACTGTTCTAGGAAATTTTTTACAATGCCAGTAGATATTGCACAGCATAGATATACATTAAATCACATTCACTAAATCACATGAATTGATTGCGGACATAACAATGGTATTTTCTCTATCCACAGGATAGCAAATTCCTCTTTATGTGACAGCAGCCAAAAATGAAGAAGCATTATTTTTCATAAGAAGCATTCTGTTATGTACATATCACGGAAATCTTGAAAACCTTTTTAGAGAAACGTAACTTTTGGAACGTTGTGCATCAAAGCCTAATGAACAACATTAAAACTAAATGTTATGGAAGTTTGTTCATTATATAGAATAAGAGCAGATAATGAAAGTTTTTTACATTCAAATAGACAGACATATATTTTTCAAAATAGTCAAATTATTTTCGGCACATCCAAAAACGTAGAATATATCCAAACAATAGAAGTTGGAGATTTCAAATACTTTTATGTAGATAGAAAGAACTGAAAATTAAATAATTTTGTTTTGATATGTGTCGATAATTGAGTACAACCTTTAATGAACTAATATTTTTTATCCGGTATAATAATATAAAATCTTAGATAGCCAGCAAACACAAAGCTGTTTCTATACATGAATAAAATACAATTCTTTCAATTGCTAACCAATAGTTTTTTCCCTTAAAATTTCAATAAATTTATTGTATAACAACTGAAGCAATATTAAACTTACTCTAATAAAAAAAATTTTGCCCCAGGTTTACCCCAGTAAAATTCTTGAGATAAAAAAAATAATAATAAACGGTTTCTGTTAGTAATGTTTGTTCTAATCAAAATACATTGAATGTAAATTCCACTTAAATCAATCGGCTCGGTTATATGAAGCGCTATTATGTATCTTTCATTTATCGTGTTGCATTGTATTATTTATCTCTTTGTACCTTCCGCTAAGTAATTACAATAATTTTTCCTTCCTCTCTTTCAACTCTCAATTCCTATATATATATATATTTTTTTTAATTTTAGCACATTCTCTCTATGTATGTCCTTCAATATATATCCATCTCTCAGTTTATGTGCATGTTAGTCTGTCACTCTTTCTCTCTTTCTCAATCTGTCTAAATATAATTCACCATCCTTCAGTCTTTTAATTTGCATTTGACAGTTTTTCCATAAATTTTTAATATTTAATTGATACCGTTGACATTTTAATTTCCATCACTAAATTTGTATCTTATTACTATTTTAAATAATGCTAGTACCGTATACAGCACAATATTAGTAAAACCAGTAATTTAAAGAAAAAATGCATTTTACGTATTATCATTAGTGGAAAATGTTTTCGAAATACCTGGCTTTTATTTATTTTTCAAACAAAGAAAGAATGATAGATAATTTTGGCATTTTACAAAATACTTTAAAGACTTATAAAGAGCTCCATCAATTCAAAGCAAAATATTTTAAAGCAATATAAATGACACAGAGTAGCATATGACAAATAACTTTCATCTGTATGGCCATGTTTCAAATCTTTTGTTGTCAGACACATCTGAGACAAATTGTGACATTTTGTCATTCTTGCCCTCTGGGGCATTTGTGTGAAAATCCCTTTTACGAATTTTGATAAACATGACAAATGATATTGTCTTCAACAGTGGGTCTCTGAAGGATTCTCTATCATTTTTCACCGCGAAATTTCTACAATTCAATCGTTTCTTTTTCATTCCTAATGTAATATAATACACGATGTATTAAAAAGGTTGAAACATTTATTATTTATTTATATTTTGTTTTTTTACCTGTCGGAAATGCGTAGGCAATATCAATTGCAGAAAGGTATAAAAATTAGGATTATATTTATTAATTAGTATTTATAATAGTTTTCAAAAAAGTTACAATTTTAAATTTTTAAACTGTCGCACTAACGCTGTGTCTCATAAGTTCAAAAATAAGATATGAATTTAGATTATATTTATTAAATAGTACAATCGGAAATCCCCGACCTCCATGGACATTTTCTTGGCGAATGAGGACTTTTGTTTTTGCATTTCGGTAACAGAATGTAAGTTACAGATGATATAAATCACATAAAATCCAAGAAATGTCCTCCTCATTTTGATATATCATCTCGTGAAAGTCACTAGATGCCGATTCTGTTTTAAATAAATAGAGTTCTGAATCTACGAAGGCGGCCTAATTTGGATCGGTAAGTGTTTCTTGTTTACCTTTATCGATTTCCATGACGTAAATAATGTATGCATCCGACAAGTAGTGATAATGGTTTCCAAAAAGTTACAATTTTAAATTTTCATACTATTCCACTGTCTCTGTATCCTAAAAGTTCGAAAATAAGATGGGAATTAAGAAGATGTTTATTAAATAGTACTGATTATAATTTTCAAAATGTTACAATTTAAAAATTTTATAGTGTACCAATGTAATATGTCCTATATTTTTGAAAATTTAACAAGAATTAAGATTATGTTTATGAAATACTACTGATAATAATTTTCGAAAGCTTAAATTTTTAAACTGTCCTGCTGCCCCTGCATCCTAGATGTTATATTTAGAAAAATATATTCTATGCTTTACAAGTAGAAAAGTTAAATTTCCATTATTCTACGACACTAATTAACCGAGCTGTGATTTTTTTTTTTTTTTTGGGGGGGGGGGGGGAGGAGAGGCGGGAGGGGTGAAAACACTCTGAAAATTCATAAAGTTTAAATTACTATGTCGGTTCGATCTACGTCGATTGTACGTATTAGAATTGAATTTTTAAAGCTGCACTTGTTAAAGGTTTTAGAATACTTTATGAATAAAACTTACAGTAACCAATAACTTATCCATGGGCCATATAACAAGTTTAAATGTGTAACGTTTTAAAAATTAATGGCTAGAGTACTACATGAACATAAAAGTATTCTCAACCTCATTAAAACAACTTTAAATTTGCCTTGTCTAATTATCTTCTAAACTCAAAATATATAATCGCGTTTCAATCTTTTTATTTGTGCAATCTTCTGATCAGGAAAACTGTTTTGATACTATTTGTTGCAACTTCCCTGATAATCAAATTATGTCTATAAAATGGACATCAATATTTTAGAAAAAACTAACATTTTATTTCTTTGTTTAAAAACATGTTTGAAACATTTCATAAATAAATAAAATTTCAGTCTTTATGTTTTTTTTTTTTCATTTTAGATAGAATAAAATCGCACTTTCGCTTTTAGGTTTTATTTGTAAAAGATTAAATAAAAAAAAAATATAGTTATTTTGCATATACCGTGTATTTCCACCGTTTTATAATTTTTGGACAAGTAAGAGAAAAAAATGTGAAATTCTGTCAAACATGTAACATACATATCATAAAGTATTAGCATAAAGCAAAAATATTAATAGAACGTTATTGCGGAATGGAATGTGCTAAGACTGGCGTCAATAAAATTTTCAATCATGTTTTATGAAGGTTTTGAGTCTACAAAGGAATCTTTAACCGTTTTTGAATGAGAACATGCCTTATATTTCGAAACTTGTGTGCTAAACATGAGTGTCACGAAAATTGTTGAAAAAGATTCAATATTTTTAAAACTTTTAAAACTATCATAAATTAGTTTGCTCAATTTTATTTAGACTGAAATACATGTGATTTAAATTTTAAGTATTATTGTAAAAACTAAAATTTTATTATTTTGTTGAAAGTACATGTTTTGAAACATTTCATAAATAAATAAAATTTAAATTGTTATACTTTTTCATTTCAGATAAAATCTCACTTTTGCTTTTATGTTTTATATGTAATTGATTAAATAAAAATTTTGCATGATAATTTTGCATATGCCGTGTCTTTCCACCGTTTTATAATTCTCAGAGTAGTAAGAGAATTTTTTTCAGTGCAGTTTTATTAATAATGACATAAAAAAATATTAGTATGAAGCAACACAATTTGCACATATTATATTTATTTATTTAAATATTAATATATATGTCATTGAAATAATTCGTATAGGTTTTTTTTTTATTTCAAATCCGTACAATTTAAAATATATTATTGAAATATATATATTATTATATGTATATTACAAATCATAAGCAATGTTTTGTATTTAACACTTTCCAACATAGTTGAAAGCTGTTTATGACTTCAGTTTGTCTGTAGAGCTGTCCGTAGTTCATTTACAGGGAGACTCTAAAGTACTCAATTACATAAAACCTCAAATACAAAGTGTAACTCAGGACTTATATTCTTTTAAATTTCGTTTTGCGCTTCCTATTTATGTTTTGGTGAACTATTATTTGTTACTTACGTGTGATACCATGCACTGAAAATCTCGATGTCTGTTTTGGTTCTTATTTGTTATCACCAAGTGAGAGGGCTTATGATATCTCTAGTTGATACTGCTTGCAATGTGCTCCACTGGTGTTTTTTTAGGCTACCTTTATAAGATAGTAATCATTAATTCTGGAAGCTATTAAAAACATTATAAAATTTATTACTATATAGTTGAATAGTTTTTATTGTGCAGTGTAAACACTTTGAAGTATGCATACCATTAACATTATCGTTTTTTTGTGCCATTTTTGTTGTGTAACTCAGGAGTGACATTATGACATTATGTGCAAAAGGAAAATTAATATATATATATTTTTTACACAATTGTTATAGCGGATAATAAAAAAAAAAAAAAATAGACTCAAATATAATGATTTTCGAACAACATGCAAAATCATGCATTAAACGGTTATGGCGCATGGTTTAAAAAAAAAAAAAAAAAAAAAAAAAAAAACGGTGATGCTCATCCATACATTCTAGAAACCAAGGAACTTAAAAGGAAATGAGTTGGAGCCAATATATTGAAGACTGCAGTTTAAAATAAATCAAAATATATTCTTAAAGTAAACAGTTATAAACAGTGATTTCGTAAAATTCATGTTGGTACAATGGACTTTCTGTTGTATAACGGTTTCTTGGGAAATTTTGCACCCTGCAATTTCATAAGTTAATTAAAAAATTAATTAGAGATTTTTGGTCTAAATATACTAACTGAATGGTAAAGCTTCCAAATTTTAAGTCAATAATTTCAGGTTTCTTTTATTTAAAATTTAAGAAACCTTTTAGATTACTAACTTAGTATAAGATATTTCTATTCTGAATTATTATTTTTCTAAATTATTATCCATTTTCATTCTAAATCACTTGCAGATACAAATGGTACTACTAATACTAATAATAATAAATATTTATTAATTAATTTCTATTCGATAACGGTGTTTCATTATTAGGTAGCTTTCTTTACAAAAAGCTACCCATTGCAGCCGTTCGGAGGAAAGCGATTTCAAAAACTTTTGGTATATTTTCATCGATCATGACCCCCAGACCCCGAAACCACCCTCCGTTCAAAATTGATATATATATATATATATATATATATATATATCAATATATATATACATATATATATATATATATATATATATATATATATATATATATGACCTATGTCATACTGTAACTCTCGTATTTATGAACCGATTTGGATGTAATTCGGTGTGTACATAGTACATACCAATGTCTCGACCGAGTTCGTTGGCCAGCTTCATCCGCCATTTTGTTTCAAAATGGCGGCCGTTTAAAATTTCATAAAAAAATTAAAAATTGAAATGTGGTACCAAAAAATTAAAAATGGAAAAATATATTTTCCTTATGTATTTGACCTTTATACAAAGACTCCGTAGCAGTTTTTGTTTCGTCTATATCTTAAAAAATGGCTGAGTTATAGCATTTTGAATTTCTAGCGAAGCTGACATTTTGAAACGTCCTGAATTTTGTCACGCGATAAAAGGCGTATTTATGAACCGATTTGGATGTAACTTCGTTTATACATAGTACAGACCAATGTCTCGACCGAGTTCTTTGGCCAGCTTCATCCGCCATTTTGTTTAAAAATGGCGGCCATTTAAAATTTTAAGAAAAATTTAAATTGGAAATGTGGTACCAAAAAATTGAAAATTGAAAAAATATTTTTTTCTTATGTGTTTGACCTTGATAAAAAGATTCGGGAGCAGTTTTTGTTTCGTTTATATCTTTAAAAAAGGCTGAGTTATAGCATTTTGAATTTCTAGCGTGGCTGACATTTTGAAACGCCCTGATTTTGCCACGTGATAACAGACGTATTTATGAACCGATTTGGATGTACCTTGGTGTGTACATAGTACATACAAATAACTCAACCGAATTCGTTGGCCAGCTTCATCCGCCATCTTGTTTCAAAATGGCGGAAATTTAAAAAAAAATTTAAAAATTTAAATTTAAAATGAGATGCCAAAAAATTGGAAAATGAAAAAGATTTTTTTGTATGTGTTTGACCTTAATACAAAGATTCCGGAACAGGTTTTGTTTCGTCTATATCTGAAAAAATGCCTGAGTTATAACATTTTGAATTTCTATTGTGGCTGACATTTTAAAACGACCTGATTTTTGTCTTTCGATAACAGGCGTATTTATGAGCCGATTTGGATATTACTTGGTCTGTACATAGTTCATACCAATGTCTCGACCGAGTTCGTTGGCCAGCTTCATTCGCCATCTTGTTTCAAAAGGGTTGCGATTTTTTTTTAAATGTATTTTAAAATTTAAAATGAGGTATTAAAAAATTGGAAAATGAAAAAGATTTTTTTTTTATGTGTTTGGCATTGAAACAAAGATTCGGAGCAGTTTTTGTTTCTGAAAATTTGTTCTGTTGTTTATATCTTAAAAAGTGGTTGAATTATAGATCTTTGAATTTCTATCATGGCTAACACTTTGAAACGATCTTGTATTTGTCAAGCGATACCACACGTATTCGCCTATTTCGATGGAAGGAGACATGTGGATAGTATACATCAATATCTCGACCAAGTTCGCTGGCCAGCTTCATCAGCCATCTTGTTTCAAAATGGCGGCCATTAAATTAAAAAAAAATTATATTTAAAGTGAGGTGCAAAAAAATTAGAAATTGAAAAAGGTTTCTTTCTTAAGTAATTGACCTTGATATAAGGATTCAGGAGCATTTTTTGTTTGCCTTTATCTTAAAAAATGGCTGAGATATAGTAGTTTCAATTCCTAACGTGGGTGACATTTTGAAAAATCTGATTTTTTGCCTGCGACAGCACTCGTATATATCAACCGATTCCGATGTGAGTGAGCATGTGCACAGCAATTACTAAGGTCTCGACCAAGTTCACTGGTTAGCCTCATCCACCATGTTGTCTTAAAATGGCAGGCACTTTAAGAAATCGCCGAATTTGGCAGCCGAATATAAGTTACTTTAATTAAACGCAGCTCGGATAAAACTGACTAATTTAGCGAAATTCTCATTCATAATGATTTAGTATTGATAAAAATTAGTATTGAATCTCCTACATTCGGTTTCCACTTAATTGAGCTTCGTGTGTTTGAATAATATAAGTTGGCTTTTTTAATATAAGGAATATGAAAGCTACCTCTTCCTCCCGGCACTGGCCGGAAGGACTTTTTTAAATGCGTATAATCTACTACATATATAAAATCCAAACAGAAATTTCGTTCCGAACATCTATATATCGCGTTCTACTGCATGGATTTTGACAGAACTTACACTATTAGATAGATATCATTTCAGAGAAGGTTTTAAGCTATAACACATCGTTCTACATAGATTAGTTATAGAATTATGATGGAAAGTTCTGTGTTTTTGGGGACAAGGTTACCATTTTATCTCTTGGAGAACTTTATTGTTGATGAAAAAATGAAACGGCTATTACACCTCGAAAAATAAAGGAAAGAAAACTGTTACTAATTTTATTTAAAATTTAAAAAATGAAAAGAAAGAAAAAAATAAATCAGTTTTGACGAGTGATAATATTAAAAAAATTAAAATATTTAATTTAAACATGAAAAGAAACGTGCGTAATGCTTAAAAAATTACAATATTGAAATTAAAACAGGATTTGGCGATTTATCTTTATTTTACGTCAGGTTAAAAAAAAAATATCTGCATCTGAAATGATGCATCTGAAAAATTGATAAGATGATATCAAGGAAGTTCTTCATAAGCGCATACTTAGAAATATTTAAAAAATATATATATAGAATATTCTTCTCATGAGAATATAATTTATAAAGAAAAAATCGGCAGAACCTCAATTTAGCTTTCGTGAAAGAAAGAAAGAAAGAAAAAAAAAAAAACATTTTTTTGCGATTTAACGCTGGTTAGCGACGCAATAAAATTTGACGTAATACTATGATAAATATTCTTTAAGAAAACTTTTTCGAATCTCCATACGAAGTTAGTTTAACTAAGTTTAACTTAAATAATTACATTTTTATAAATGTAGTTTTATCATGTACATGTATGTGTATATAATGAAATTAAAAAAAAGTAATTATGCTGTTTAGAACAAAGTGTAAATGGATTAAAATTGTTTCAAACTCAAAATTAAGGTCCGATTCTCAGCATTGGCAGTTTGACATCGATATTGTTAGTGTCAGAGACATCAAAATAAAAGTATTATTGCCATGGAAACAACGACTTAATATCGAAATTTTTAATGATAGCATTCTTAATCAAAATGCACTTAAAACTTATCCAGCCGAGGACACCGTATAAAATTAAATAACTACATCAAAACGTAATTTGTATAGATTATATACGCTTACAGGAAAAATAATAAACTAATTCATCTTTTAAGTTTAAATTCGTTAAGTATTAGGCATTTAAATACTTATTTAACAAGTAATTTATAAGTACATTTCAGTCTCTTACAATTGGCCACGAAATGTTTCGGTTCGTCAAATCGCGTGCAGCGTTGGTCTTTTCGCGCTAAATGCTCGAAAATATTATATTTTTTTTACACATTTTCTACTTGGATTCTGTCACTACATTTGATTGATCTTTTTTACATACATGAGTAATTTTATTAGCATTCCCTTTTTCAAAATATTTTGAGTATGCCCTTTAAGGAGACCTTCCAAATGAGTAACAATTTTGTTTTTGATTTGTTATTTTTTTTTATTTGCTTGTTTTATTATTATTATTATTATTATTATTATTATTATCTATCCCTTACTGAAAAAAACTAGCAGATTTTACTTTTGCCGCCAAACAATTTGATTTTAATCCAAAGAGGCGTAAACCTGACATCAGCCCCAGGGATGTTCACATTATAGGTGATTTTTAAAGCGTAAGACAGCATTTTTGAGCATTTTTTATATACAAATTGAAACTATATAAATAGCATTTAAAATTATAAAAGTGGAGTTAATACTTACATTTTAGTTCATAAGTTTACACTCCCATTCACACGCACACACATATTGTAAAATATTCTAATTTCAGACATCTAAAATATTTCCCACAAACTTTACTACGGAAACATGCTGGTTTGTTTTTTTCGAACTTGCGACTTTTATAACACTGAACGTAGATCAGACAATATAATCCACTCTTTAAAACATACGGCCAATTTTTCCTTTTATAAATGTCTACTGCTTCAAATGTTAAGTACTAAAGATAATTCTTAAGAAAATTTATGCAATTATGCGTTCTTAATAACACAAAGAAAACATTTTACAATAAAAATTGCTTACTGAAATGAATTTTCGATAATCTTTTAATTCGTCATTCTCTTTTCAGTTTTTTCTTTCTTTGGCGTGTCTTTTCTTCTTTTTTGAAGGTTTTTAAAAAGATATTGGATTAATTTTCCGTAATCAGGTTAATTAGCGTATTTACTGTACCGTTGGATGTTTCTTTCACATTTGAAAGTGACTCTAGACAGTGAACCCGATTGCAGAAGATTACATGAAATTTGTACTTAGCGATTAGTAAGTTCGTGATTTTTCATTAATACTGAAATTATTGTGTTTCATCGTGAAGCAAACGAACAAAAGAGGTTTTGTTATCATTTACTCTTTATGTCAAATTATTTTACCTCATAAAAAACAACATAAAACTACCTCAAATTTCGATCATCATAAAGCATATTGTCCTGACGCACACCCTAGCAGCTAATCGTAGCAATAAATTAAGAGTTATTTTCATAATCTGGGTTATTTGCACAATAGACGGAAGAATAATTTATACTTGATAATGTAAATATCAAACCTATTTATTTCTCCGTGTTAATAGGTTCTTTAGAATAATGGAAAATAAATCTTCAATCTATATTGACCAAAATACATATTGCTAAAAATTTTCTATAACTAACTTTATTTATCGTTGTCAGTCCTATTTAAGGTATGGAGATTTGTTGTTAAAATATCTATAATTGAGTCAATAAAAACTGCATTATTTATTGGAACGTAATTTGGTGGGTAATTTTGTTTTGCAATTACCTCTGGTGCATGTGTAACAATATTGATGCATTACTTTTAATGTTTGTCCCAACCCTCACAATGAGGTAGATCATGGATGATAAGAAATATTTTATTAAATGCATGAAGTTTATTTATATAAGTCATAGAGTTTCTTCCCGGATTAACGGTTACATGATTGCAACTAGTCTACAAAAGTAAAAGACAATGAAAATGACATTATTTTAATTTTATTCAAACGATTCAGATTTAAAAACACACATTTTTATGCGTCACTTTTCTGTTAAAAATGAAAGTTAAACACTCCTCTTTGTCTGTAAATCATTTAATAAAGTACATGCAATCATGTTGATACACTTTTGACGGTATTTACTCTACTGGAATTTCAAAGAAGGAAAAAGTAGTAGTAGAACTGTCAAGAGAGGACATTTGTTACGAAGTATAACGTATAATTCAGTGAGATTGTATTTAAGCTACCAAAACCACATATGCTCAAGCTAAGAGACCAGGAGTTCAAGAACAAGCACCCAAAAGTTAACTATTCTAAAATTATTCGTATTCAATGGTCAATACCTGTAATCATTGTAATGCTATATAATTTAATAGTGTCAGATTAGAGAACGTTTTAATTCCTGTTGTCATAATGGCCTAATTTCACTACTAAAATGCACTGTAAATGATCAACTGAAAGTACTGCTTCTTAATAGCTCAAAATTTCTGCAATTCAGCGGTAATTTAATATCCCAATGACGTTCGCATCGTTTTCAGCATTGTGGAAGGATATCCCAGGTGAAGGTCCACATTGTTTTAAAATACAAGTTCAAATTCACATTTTGTTTGACTCAATTTTCGTTTGGAAAAATCGACAGTGTAGCGGGCGCAGCCTGCTAGATTAAAATAAAATTCAGCATATCTTTATAATTCATCTTTATGAGTTTGACAATGATTTCAATATCTATTTAAATATACAACAGTCAAAAATGTATCTGAAGCAATACTGTCTAATGGTTTTAAGTAAAATAAGGACGATAAATCAGTCCAATTATATTATATCAGCACAATATCTGTACCCAATATACTAATAGTTTTCTGCTGACACCATTTATTTAATTAAATGTCTATGTGCTTGTAAACGAGCATTTTATCTCTTCCCACAATGAACAATATTCATGTAATCTACGAGCTTCAAGTTATAGTTAATTAAATCACAATTCATAAAAATGAGTGGGAGAGCAATTTTCAGGATTTCACGATTCCGTATAATTCCACATTAAAAGCAGCATATTTCATGACCGTAAGTTTTACTCAGGTGTTGATCAATACGAATAAGCACGACAAGAATAAAAGTTTGTTAATTCTATTTTTTACACCTTTAAATATGTACATATATACAATATTTACATAGAAACATTTGCTACTAATACGTAATTCCTCTCTGGGAATCCAAGATAATATATTTATAAGTCATGAACATTTATTTTGTTCCATTTGGAAGATCAAGAAAAACAAATTGCAGCTAGCATGCTGCAATCGAATTTACATCATTCTAAAAAACTAAAGAACAAAATTTTAAAACAATTCTCTAGTAAATCACGTGACCCTTGGCGCAGTCAGTCTACAGAAAGAGACCCGCGAAAGGGAGATGCAAAAATATTCCATATTGTTACCAAATTGGTTGTAAGTTGGCGACTTGTTTTTTGTTTGTATGACAAAATTTATATATATATATATATATATATATAACTTCATCGCGTTGTAAGAACTAACTTCCTCTTCAATGTTATCACTTTTATGTGAACTGCAAGTGGTTTTTACAATAAAACTCACTCTAAATTTTTAAATCATCTTCTCTACGATCGACTAATATTCCTCTTCCGGCTATGCTTTTCTACTATGAAGTTGAATAAATTTTACAAGTATGTTAAATTATCATGTTTATTAATCCATACAAAATTTATTAGTTGTACATTGTATTGGTCATTCGTTAGTTACATATAATATTTATAACTGGGAAAAAATGTTTGAAATATAAATGTTTAAGAAGCTAATATTTATTTAAAATAAATTGAATATATATCTCAAAGTTTTAAAAACTGGCATAGATGCAACAACTATATAATCTTTATCTATATTACAGATAATGATTCAATTTCTTCAAAACTTATTAGTTTTGAGCTAAAGTCACGATATTCAATCATTTTCTGCTTAATAAAAAAAAAATATTTATTTAATAAAATTTCAAATATACTCGATGAAAATTATGAGTACTCGATAAAAACTATGGAGAACCGCATCTCACATAGGTACAATGACCTTAATGATTTAATTTTTGTTTTCTCTTTCATACTATAGTTAAAAAGAAAAATCATTTTTGTTTTATATTTTTAAAAGGGTTATAATTGATAGCTTGATTCAGTAAAAAATGAAAACTTTTGAAAAAACTAATTACACGATAATTTTCTTGGTACGATCTAAATCGATTTCTTTTTCTTTAAAATGCATCTAAAACAGTGTTGGCCATAAATCAAGTGAGCTCGTTAAATATTTACGTTATACGGCCACACCCTCTAATGAAGGAAGAATTCTTTTGTTTTTTGGCATCTATTACAATCCATCGTCAACGACTGGTAAAAAAAAAAGTATATTTCATAAAAATACTAATTTTGTTTTCTTCTATGACAATGATTTTCTTTCATGTTGTTTTATTCTTAATAAAATATGGGACAATTTTTGTTCTCTCTGTATTCTCTGCTCTTTTCTTCTCTCTCTGTCACATATTTATTGCTTTTCTTCAGAAACCCTATAATTTTGCTTGTAACGAGCTTTGAAAATTAATGAAAAGTTTTTGAGAAATAAATATTAGAATATTAAAACATTTCTTTTTTACTTTATACCCTACATGATCTTATGAAAATGCATTAAAAAGTTGTGGGCTTTTAATTGATTTCGTGATGAGTAGAAATAAAAATAATGCCCCCTAAAATAATTTGCATAGCATGAGGAATAATAAAGTTAAGCAATCATTGATTTAGTGTCCGTTAAATTAATGAAACATAGGATGAATTTCAATTATGAGTAGCGAGAAATTCATTCTTGTATACACTGTAAAAAAAATAATGCCAGTTTTCCGGTAGGAATCGGAAAAATAGTTGCCCTTATCGTACCGGAATAATTTCCAACCCAGCACGGAATAAAATCCGTAAAATACCTTTTTGCTGACTATTTCCTTATTTTTACGGATTTTATTCCAAGCTGGGTCGGAAATTATTCCGGTACGATAAGGGCAACTATTTTTCCGATTCCTACCGGAAAACTGGCAGTATTTTTTTTTTTTTTTTTTTTTTTTTTTTTTTTTTTTTTTTACAGTGTAGTAAAAGTAATGAAAGAATAGTTAAATACATCATAAAGACCATATAAAAATTAGAACGCTTCTTATTACAGTATTTGTTGAAATTCCCAACATATAAAAAAATAGAATTTCGTACTAACAAGAAGACGCTCTTATATGATGCATATGTCATGCGTAATCACAAAAATTAAACATACCAAAACAATTCTTACCTGGACGTTACTGTCGGAGTGGTAAGCTCTAATCCCTGATTCCTCTTAGCAAGATTCTATAACAGCTACAAATCGCATTACCTATAGTAATTTGTTAATAAATGACAATAGTAAATTTACGAAAATTGCTTTTTTAGTAAATAAATAATATATAAATTGTTGGAGTTTAAGTGGCCTATCAAGCCAAAAGCACCCCATTCTCGATAGCAGGAATTCGCTGTCTCATATTTAAACAATTAGAAAAAATCTCTTGTGGCTATGCTGCTTTTGAAATGGAAATAGGTAAAATGCTCTTACCTGGGATTCATCAATATCGCGATGACGTATAACTTCATCGGTGTGGCGTGGTCAGGGATTTATCCAAAAGCTTCTTGAAGAAATTATTTTTATTTTATTTTGTGAAGCATTATTTATCCTTTGAAGTATCCTTTGAGAGCTTAATATGAATCGCTAAATCCATGGGAAGATATAATGTAATATGAATTAGTATTGTGTGTTTTTACGATAAAGAAAGATTCAACTTTTAGCTTTAAATACTTATAATTAAACATATTACTGGAGTATAAGAAACTCCGTCTTAACAGAGAGGCTACATGATTAAGAGTGATAATACATAAAGCTGCTAAAACACATATTCGCAGCGTAGAAAAAAATATATAATAATTAAAAGTGTCTGGCAAAAGTCAAAATGTTCAGATGTTCCTTTTAGTTACATATTAGTGATGAAATCTTAGTTATTAGAACATATGCTTTAGAGAGTTACTCAAGTGGGCTGCAATAGCACTCATTATTAAATGCGGAAGTAAAAAGAAGTAGTTCGTAAATTTGCTTGTTGAAATGATCTGTGTTTAGTAACAAGTTCTTTCTTTTCTTTTTTTTTTTTAATCACTTTTAGCAGTTGCCGAAGAACATCTGGGGAATTAAATTTAACACCCCTCCTTAATCTCCTCAGATGGATAAGGTAACAAGTTCATAGTCTTGATGTCACACAAAAGTTGAGGTTTGGGTGTGGGCTTCGTCAAGCAGTCAGCAATCATGTATTGCGTGGGACAATATTTTAATTCGATAATTTTATCCTCCTTTAATTGTCTTATGGCGTGAAAGCGGATATCAATATGTTTTGTCCGCTTCGAAAATTTTTCATTTTCTATCATCTTTATACTGCTTTGGTTGTCATGGTAAAGTAAAATAGGTTTTACTTGATACAAGTTAAGATCTTCTAGCAGTTTTAATAGCCATAAAATTTCTTGTCCTGCGGTTGCTGCAGCAACATATTCCGCTTCAGCGGAAGAATATGCAATGCTTGACTGTAATTTTGTAGTCCATTGAATGGGATTATCACCCAGAAAAAAAAATATTGCCGGTGGTTGATTTTCTACTTTTAGTGTCCCCAGCCCAATCAGCATCAGCATACGCGATGAGTATTGGTGGTTTATTTTTGCTTATTGTTAGGCATAGGTTTTTTGTGCAATTGAGGTAAATAATAATTCTTTTTGCCGCTTTCCAATCCTTCTCGCGTGGCGTTGCACTTCTCCTACTAAGTATATTTACTGGTGCCATAATGTCGGGTCGAGTGACTGTGGCAATATACAAGAGCGAACCGATCGCTTGCCTAAACTTTGTATTGTTCGGAAGTAAATTGTCGCTATCTTCTAATTTATAGAAACCTACTTCCATCGGTGTACCAATAGGTCTTGCATCTGTTAAATTTAACTTTCTAACCAAATCTTCTATTTTTGACTTTTGGTTTAATTTGTAACCATCATTCGTTTTGATTATGTTGGTTCCTAGGTACTGACTTATTTCGCCTAAGTCTTTTACTCCGTACTCATTTTGCAATTGTTTTATTACATCTTTAATTATTTCACTTTTACTCGCGATTAAAATATCGTCAACGTAGACGATGATATAAGTGAAATTTTCCTTTTCTTTTCTAGTAAACAAACATGAGTCAGCAGTGCTTTGCACAAAATTCATGTTTTTTAATGATTCTGCGATCTTTTTGTGCCAGGCTCTAGCTGCCTGCTTTAAGCCGTAGATTGTTTTATTCAGTTTACACACTTTGTTTTCACAATTTTTTTCTATAAAACCCTCTGGTTGTTTCATGAAAATTTCTTCTTCTATTTCGCCGTGAAGAAATGCAGTGTCGATGTCAATGTGTTGAACAGAAAGATTTTTATATGCCGCTGAGGCTAAAAATGTGCGGATTGTTGTGTGTGAAACTACGGGTGCGAAGGTTTCATCATAATCTTCGCCGTACTTCTGATTATATCCTTTCGCTACTAAACGGGCCTTGTATTTTTGTACATTTCCTAAATTATCTAACTTTCTCTTAAAAATCCACTTACAACCAATAATTTTCTTATTTGGTGGGGGATCCACTAAGTCCCAAGTTTTATTTTTCTTTAATGAGTGGATTTCTTGTTGAGCGGCTTTGAGCCAATTTTCTTTTTCTACTGGGTTGTTCATGTTTGCTATGTCATAAAAATCGGTTGGTTCGAATGTGTCATTTGTTTTTACGTGACATACGTATCTGTCGGGTGGTACCCCTCTATTTGACCTCTGAGACCTTCTCGGTTCTACGTCGGGTTGTTTGGACGCGGTTGGTTCTTCGTCCGAATTACTTAACTCTGTTTGAATGTAGTTGTTGTCATTGTCTGAGTTTTCTACCTCTTCGCTTTCTTTTAAGTTGTTTTCACTATTTTCTATAAATTTAACTGTTCTCGCTATTATTATTTTGTTTTCTTTTGTAAATATACGGTAACCTTTTGATTTGTTGTCATACCCCACAAGTATTCCTTCCTGCGCTCTATCATCTAATTTGTTTCGCTGATGTTTTTGTATATAGGCATAAGCTTTACAGCCGAATGTACGCAGGTAGTGTAAGGTGGGTTTTCGGTTGAACCAAATTTCGAACGGTGTTTTGTTTGTTATTTTGGTTGGTAGCCTATTCTGCAGGTGATTGGCGGTATTTATGGCTTCTCCCCAGAATTTTTGAGGTAAGCCTGCTTCGGAGAGTAGACTCCTAGTCATATCTAATAATGACCTATTCTTTCTTTCCGCTACGCCGTTTTGGCTCGGACAAAATGGTACAGTAAACTGGTGTTGGATACCTCTTGCCCTTAGGTATTCTTCCGTTTGTTTACCTAAATATTCCCCTCCATTATCGGATCTAATAGCTTTAGGGAATCTGCCGAATTGGGTTTTCACCATGGCTACATAATCTTTTAACTTTTCGTGAACTTCATTTTTATGCGAAAGTAAGTAAATTACTGTGAACCTTGAATAGTCGTCTATAAAAGTGACGAACATTGTTTTTCCCCCGATAGTAGGTGTACCGATAGATGTGCACACGTCCGTGTGTATCAGATCGAGCACTTTGCCTGTTTTGGGACAGTTTGTTGATTTCGGATATGGGGCATCACTTATTTTTGTTTGGATACATATTTCACACAATGCATTATGATTACAGTTATTTATTTTTATACCGTCTGCTAAGTTTTTATTTATTAATTCTTTTATCGCATTATAGTTACGATGGCCAAGCCGTTTGTGCCAAACTTCTATGCAATTTTTATTTTTACATTCATGTGCAATGTTTACTTTATTAGTTTCAGCGCTTTCTAATAATTCGACTTGATATAAATTATTTTTCATTCTTGCTTCAAGATAAATATTCCCGTTTCGGGATAACGTGCATTTTTCTTTATCGAAAATTAATTTATAGCCATTCTGTGTTGCTTTGCTTACCGATATGAGGTTCGATTCTAATTCTGGTACATATAATACTTCTTTTAATGTGATTGTGTTTATCCCTCCATCGGATGTTTTTGTTTTAAATGTCGTTTCACCTGTTCCGTGTGAATTCAGCGTTTTGCCATTGGCAATGATGACTGTCGTCTTTTCAGTGTCGTTAAACTTAGTGAATGCATCTTTACTGTTTAGAATGTGTGTCGATGAACCTGAGTCGATTATCCAGGTTTGTTTTCCTGGTTTCTGGACTAAAAAAGCTGCGTCGCTGCGTTTTCCTGAATTGCCCTGTGTTTTGTTAATCCGAATTGGTTCTGTTTCACGGTTTTTGTTTTCTCTATAATAGTTTGCGTCTTCATAACATAACGATGATGTGTAATACTTGGATTTGTGCGGCTGTTGTTTTTGTGACGGTGAGTAAGTGTTTCTGTTCTTAAGATGCCAGCACTCTCTGTATGTATGGTTTTTTAATTTACAGTATGTACACTGTTTGTCCTTTTTATTATAGTGTTCAGCCGGAAACCTTTTATGCGTTTTAAACGCTTTTGAGGAATTCTCGCTCTGATCTGTGTTTTCTAAACGTCTTGTATATTCATCAGTGAGTTTTCCTTTTATAAACTCTGAATTAAGTTCATTTTCTGGACGGGCCTCGAGGGCTATAATTAAGGTGTTGTAGCTAGGTGGTAATGAACAAAGTAACAGAGCTGAAATGTGCGAGTCATTAATAGTTTCGCCTATGGCTGAAAGTTTATCAACAAGTTCTAAAATATGTGTAATGTGTTTTATTAGATTGCCGTTTTCTGGGAGTTTTGCTCCGTATAATTTTCTCAGCAAATATAACTTGCTTGAGAGATTAGCCCTTTCATGAATTGTTTTTAAAGCTTGCCAGGTTTCTCTGGCAGTGTTTAAGTGCTTTACATGCACGATCTGTGAGTCTTCAATACTCAAGTTGATAATTGCACGTGCTTTACGGTCCCTCTTCGTCCAGTCCGTGGTAATTGGATCTGGGGGATTTTGTGTTATTACATCAAACAATTCTTCTTTTATTAAAATCATTTCTGCGCGAAATTTCCAATTTGCGTAATTATGCGAATTTAATTTTTCGACAATTTGGACGTCTTTGATCCCTGCCATGTTTACTCTTATTTATATATGCGACGAACCTATTTCCTTTTTATTTATTTATTTACTGTAAAATGTAAAATTAACGATTTCTTTTTTATTATTATTATTACTCACAACCAACAAATTGTTCATTCACTAATTATTTAAATGTTCATTACATAAAACATAAATATATAAATGTTTCTTTTTCATTCACCTTTATATTTCTGGTACAATAACATTCATTATTTTATTCAATGCAGCATCTTTTTATTTATTTTTTTTTTATTCAGAACATGAATATTTTTAATATTTATAATCTAAGCCACTATATAAAATTTTTCTTCTTTTTCGCTAAACATGAGCACTTTATCTGTCTCATTAATCTTTTTGTTGGAGTTTAAGTGGCCTATCAAGCCAAAAGCACCCCATTCTCGATAGCAGGAATTCGCTGTCTCATATTTAAACAATTAGAAAAAATCTCTTGTGGCTATGCTGCTTTTGAAATGGAAATAGGTAAAATGCTCTTACCTGGGATTCATCAATATCGCGATGACGTATAACTTCATCGGTGTGGCGTGGTCAGGGATTTATCCAAAAGCTTCTTGAAGAAATTATTTTTATTTTATTTTGTGAAGCATTATTTATCCTTTGAAGTATCCTTTGAGAGCTTAATATGAATCGCTAAATCCATGGGAAGATATAATGTAATATGAATTAGTATTGTGTGTTTTTACGATAAAGAAAGATTCAACTTTTAGCTTTAAATACTTATAATTAAACATATTACTGGAGTATAAGAAACTCCGTCTTAACAGAGAGGCTACATGATTAAGAGTGATAATACATAAAGCTGCTAAAACACATATTCGCAGCGTAGAAAAAAATATATAATAATTAAAAGTGTCTGGCAAAAGTCAAAATGTTCAGATGTTCCTTTTAGTTACATATTAGTGATGAAATCTTAGTTATTAGAACATATGCTTTAGAGAGTTACTCAAGTGGGCTGCAATAGCACTCATTATTAAATGCGGAAGTAAAAAGAAGTAGTTCGTAAATTTGCTTGTTGAAATGATCTGTGTTTAGTAACAAGTTCTTTCTTTTCTTTTTTTTTTTTAATCACTTTTAGCAGTTGCCGAAGAACATCTGGGGAATTAAATTTAACATAAATAATACAGAAAAATTATAAAAAACAATTAATCTGTTTTTTTATTTTTACAATATGGCAACAAATATTGATACAGCATATTCTTCCCCTCAATCTTTTTAACACTTTCCAACAAATTTGAAAAGTGTTTATGACTACGGTTTGTCCGTCCGTCTGTTCGCGCTCTAACTCCCGCAAATATACCTGGATTGCCCTGAGTTTTTTTGGATGTTATTGACGTTTGGCATAGCACGTTCCCTATTTCAAATAAAGTTTTTAGGATGTTTAGTTTTTTTACAGGGACAGTCAAAATGTTTCCGTTACATTACGGCCTATTGGAAGAAATCGTTTAAAATGATTTTTAATGATGTTGCACGCTTTTAAACATAATAAAATTGATATGTTTTTATCAAGTGCACTAAAATAATCATTCTGTAGAATATGCGGGGCCACGAATACTTATTATTCATTTACAGGGCCACACAAAAGAATTCCATTAGATAATGATATAGGGGTGGAGGGAATTGTTTTCGGCGTATTTTAATTATGTTAGATTATTTCATGTATAATGAAATTGATATACGTCGCTGAGGATTACTATAACTTATTTCTGGTATAATGCGAAGTGCATAGCATTTACAGGGACCCACAAAAGATTTCAGATATTATATTACTATATTGTATCCGAAGTACTGTACAGTAGCGATGAATGCTGGAAATGCATTTTTAATTATGTTATGCGCTTTTATGTTTCACTATATTTATGAATAGTATATGTTGTGTATAAATGCTATACACTGTTAAAAATTTGCAGCATTCTGTCCAGTCGTTCGACCGTTTTTTGAAAAAACTGTTTCACAACCGTAATTTAACTATATTCTGACCATAAAATGGCTAATTATATGGTCAGAATAGTGTTAATTTACGGTTGTGTAACAGTTTTCGGAAAAAAAACGGTCAAATGACTGGGCAGAATGCTGCAAATTTTTAACAGTGTAATTCATATACAGGGCTACACAAAAGAATTCGTAATGGTTACTGGGTATGAGTGCAAATTGCTTAAAAGTAGTTTTTAAATGAGTTATGCATTTTTACGCTGAACTGCATTTAGTTTACTAAGAAATGTTTGCAGAATATAGATAAAATGATATATAGGGTCACGCAAATAATTGGATACATGGCCGCCTATTAATGATAATTTTTCTGGAAATGTGATTTCAGTAGTTTCAAGAGTGTTTTACTTTGAATTAAATTTTAGTTAAATAGTGGCGTGTAATAAAAGTACTAGGCAAACTACAAGGATGTACACAAATATTCAAGTACGTTTCCATCTATTAGCATACATTGTTGAAAGCGAAATTTCAACTTGTTATGCGTTTTTATGCTAAACAAAATTTCTCCATTATATAGTATATATATCAACCTACAGATCAAATACAGGGCTGTTCAAAAGAATTGCAATACATATTATCTATGGATAGTAATTGCTGAAATCAGTTTTTCGAATGTTCTATGCGTTTTCTAAAATGTTTACTTTGTTATCTTATATACTTTATTTCCCAAAATAACAAGGTTTTTTTAAAAGCATTAAGTAAGTGTGGAAATTGTTTCATAACCTATGTTTAACGCTTGATTTTCTTTCTTGTTTTTTTTTCTTTTGTTTTTTTCTCTTGTATAAGCACACATAGACACACACTGAGAACTACGTGTACAGATAATAATGGCTTACTCGTAGTAAAAATAACAGTTTTATATATTTTAAATAGGAAATGTTTAAAATGTAAAATTCTCGTAAATTTATTACAATCACGATAGCAATTTATTTATTTTCAATTAGTCTTTTTTAATAAATTGCATTTCTTTGAAATATTTCTTACTGGATGTGAGTAATTTTATTTTTTTAATTTTAGAAACATTTTTATCTGAGAACGAGAATGCAAAAGCCGATCTCTTTTGAATGTGGCAGCTATTTTAATTAGAAAGACAAAGAAAGTCTGTTTGAAACAAATTGCGTTACTTCAAATTTAATTTTTCACTTTATTGAGCTTATAATCAACGCAACACTTAAGCCTGAAAGAATCAGCTTTCCCACAAGCAGAAGTGGTAGCAAAATTTTTAATCTGTCTATTATCTTTTTGTTTTGAATCATTGAAATAAATTACACGAGACTTAATCAAAAAGAACAATATTAAACATTCGTAAATTTCAGTGATTCTGTCTTTCATATCCGGTGGAAATATATATATATATATATGCGACATTTTGCTATCGACTTTTGAGACATTCCGGCGACACTAGTATATCTCGAAGTAAAACGTAGAAGGCTAACCATCCGTTATCATGAAAATATCGGATTGGAGTCAGGATGGCGAGTAAGACAGGCTTAATAAACATTCAGACATTTCCCATCTCATAATGAATAGACTCATCGTAACTTTAAACTGGTTTATTTGACAAAAACATATCGAACTTTCCCAGTATCTTGTTCATCAAATCTCAATAATCGATCATCCACTTCATAAAATTTAAGATGTTACAAGATTAAGATCTGCACATTAGTATCGTTCACTCCAAGCGATGTAGATTATTTAAACAAGCGGAAAAACGTAAATACTATCGCTCCTCGCCGATATAACGATGTATGTACTCGGTATGTAACGATATATGTACAAGCAACAGACCGCGGACGAATATAGAAAAGTGGGGAGCCAACGCCAGCAGAGAGATGGGGAGGAATGGGATAGTAAACAGTCTACGATTCGATGAGAAGAGGATGATGTCGATAATGAACTTTTTATACGGCGTCAGAATTAAAGCGCCATTAAATGCTGGCCGGAGCATGGAATTGTGGGTAAAGAACATGATCGAACAAATGCTATTAAAAAACATTCGAAATAAAAATAATTTAGTTTTAGAAGTAAATTTAAAAGTAATTTAATGGGTTTTATAAGATTAGACGAATGGATTAAGGTTTTTAGAGTAATAAAAGAATACGCAAATTTAAATGCATGAAATAAAAGACAAAAGATATTAAGATATTATTAAAGACTAGGGGATCGTACCCGGGTTTCCCGGGTTAAAGAATATAGGTGAAAACATTTTTTTTTTAAACTGAAAACTAATAATTTTTTATATGCAATAATTTTTTTAGATTGCACACTTACATTAAAAAAAGCATTTTTCATATAATTTTTTTAAATTTAACAAACGCGATATTTTCTTATTAGCCGCATGCTAAGAGTTATTTGACCAAGATATTGCTACTTACGGCATCCTTTTATATTCTGATAATTTCAGAGCTTATAAATGTCTGTTAAATTTGTGTTTTATTTATATTATTTTATTTATTTATTCATAGGGAAGGTTTTTTTTTTAATGGATATTAGCCATAAGAAAATAATGAATTCTTTATTTTGTTTTAAGGGCAAACGGATTAATCTTTCGTAATCGCGCTCTGCGCGTTATAGATAAATTAAAAAATATTTCACACTCTAAAATTGTTTTTAAAACCATAGACCATCAGTAAACTGAGATGAACTTTGCAAACAAATTCCATTTGAAAAAAAAATCCTATTTGGTGATCTAAAAATTTTAATTGCACAATTACAAATATGTTAGATTTGTGATTTTCAATGTTATTCTTTTATTAGTTTGTAAAGGAAGTATTAATTTCATTATGCAATAATAGTCAGAAACAAATGCTGAAAAATGTTTGTTGCTTTATATACGGAATGTTTATTATTACTACAGTTTTTAAACAAATTGCATTTGAAAGTAAATTGTTTCCCTATGCGACGGAAATTGAAAAGGTACATGGTCAGAAGATTAAAAAATTGCAGTAGCGAAAATTTCAAGACCGAAATTTTATCGTGAAGTGCTGCCATTCGCAAAGTGACGTTAGCGTTCCGCACAGATACGTTTGTTTTTTATAATATAGATACTTGATCAGTAAAATATAATAAAGATTAGTTATTAGGATGTGGTTATCAAGTGAGGCTTTTATGCTTGGTCCGGAATGAAAAACAGCAATTTTCACCTTCTCAAAATTTGCATACGCACTTCTCATATCCATATTCATCATTTTAAAAAAATTGTATTTTGTTTGATCATTTAAAAATCATTTTCACTCAAAACTTCAAGTCACGATTGTCAGCAACATCTTTTATGTAAACAGATGCACCCTTTACTTGAGATTCTAATCTCAATTCCGGAGAGTACAAATTTCCATAATTTATGTTTTTTAGTTGCATTTGTGTTAAAATTTTAGTTTTATCTATGAAAATGATCGTTTCTTTTAAATATGACTTCATTTTCACTTAAATAAGCATTTCGCCTAGTGTCAGAAACTTAGTGCACATGCAGAAGGAAAAACAATATAGAAAATTTATGAGGAAAAATGCGTGTTTTCAAAAGCAGTATGTCATTTTCCGTTATAATGACCCTAATAAAATATTCTGCTCCTAATGGGATTTTGCGACACTAAACCCTATACAACAATTTTTATCATCAATTTTGAATTTCTATCAGAAAATAGCATGAATAACAATAAAACATACCTTATTATTTCGCTCTTGTCTGCAATAATGAAAGATAATTTTCACAATTTTGAAGAAATTTCATAAAATGCTTTTAAAATCAAAATATAAAAGTGGGGATATTTAAAAAAAAAAAAAAAAAACTGATAGTGCGATCACATTCACAAATGAAGAGCTTTTAGTCAAAAAAAAAATATTAGTAATATTGGTTCAACAGAAAGATCAGGGCAGTTGACTTGTGTTTTAAATATATAGATTATATAAAATTAGGAAAAATTAAATTAAGCAAATTATGCTATTTTGATAAAATTATAGTAGAATGTCCTAAAGAATAGCATTTTATTATTCGAGATAATTTTGCACAAAAACTTCTAGAACATGATATTATTTTAAACCACGAATTATTTGTTTTCTTGTCTAACTCGGCGAAGTAAATCTATCCATTCGAGAATCATCAATTTCTGTAATATAAATCGCTATTATTTATCGCTAATTATATATCCTCTCTTTTATAAAGACACTCTAAATTTTTGTAAAACATTGCATTTTATCAGTGTGTTATTTCGATTACATTATTCTCGAACGTGAAGCTTTTTCACCTGTAAAGAATTTCAAAGTAGCTGGACTGTGAAAATGACGCACTTCTTCAAAACATAATTCAGGTTTAAAAATTAAAATACACGCTTTTTTATAAAATGACGTCATTTGCATCCGCTAAAGCAATCCACTTTTGCAATACGGTCTTAAACTTCGTCTATAGAAAAGTATGCATATGACGTCATTATCACGGAATAACAGACAATATTCTTGACATAGCCCATATTTTAATTAATTTTTTTTTTCAGGTTTTATGAGAATGTGGTTTTATGATGGCAACAAAAAAGATACAGTATCTCTTGTTTTTGACTATTTTCCGTTTACTTTCAATAGAAAAGGGGTACTTTTGTTGCCACGATTGGAAAAATGGTATTAAAAACTACAAAAAAAATTAATATCTCAAAAATAAATTGAGATACAGCTTTCAAATAAATTGCATTTAAAAGAGCATTTTTTTCCTTATACGACGGTGTTAAAATTTAAAATGGGGGATGTTTAGAAGTTTAAAAATTTGCAGTAGAAAAAATTGCAAAGTCAAAATTTTATTTTAAATTTCAAAGTGTTGCCATTCGCAAAATGACGTATGCGTTACGCACAGATATGTTTGTCCTTTATAATATAGATAGGTAAAAATGAAAAATATTAAGAATTTGGAATAATTTTACTAAGAAAAAAGGGCGACATTTTTTTTATTACATATACCGGGTGTCCCAAAAATAACCGACGATTTTAAAATGCAATAACTTGCAAACGGTGACAGATATTAAAAAAATTCTTGCAGGGGGTTTAGGTATGGTGTCAGGAGTTTTTTTACTGTGATTCTTGATTTTAGTTCGAATTTCAAACAATAGATGGCGCTGACAGCGATTGGCGCTCAGTCGAGGCCGAAACTTACGTCACTCAGAATTGGTGCAAAGGAAGGAGATTAAGGCTATGAAGTGGGTCCCATTCGCCAGTACAATCTTGCTCTTAGGGCCCGATTCTGAACTCATTCGATATGATTTCAATGGAATGCCTTGTTGCCATGGAAACAACAAATTCTTCGATAGTGGAATACAACGTTCAGAACTGCACTGTTTCGTGTATTTCGATTTGGTCGTGGTCCGCATGAAATAACCTTTATATTTTAAATAAGATTTCAAGATTTTTTTTTCCGAAATTGAGTATTTATGGATGAAAAACAAGAATAAAGTTTCATATTTAAAATCCAAATTCATCGAGTTTCTGTTTTTATTTTTATGCATTCTTTTAATGAAAAACTAATTTTTCATATGTTTGGGTAATATTTTAATATATATTCTTTATTTTCTATTATTCTGTAATTAAAATAGTCTTGCATCGAGTTTGACATCCAATTTCAATGCCAACCACGTGGATTGAGTATCTTGCTATTGCGCCTAGAATATGTAGTGTGAAAATCGGCTATTCCTGTAATACTTAAAAAAGCGATAAAATATTGTATCCCTTAAATGTGCAATGATACTGTTGCAATATGACTGCAGATCGCAGCTATATCTGCAGGATATTTTCTACAACTGCAAGAAATTGCTAGTCTGTACAATGTAATACTAGTAATACGAAAATCCCGTAGATGTCGCTGCGATCTATACTTGAAATTTCTGCAGTATCGTCGCACATTTAAGGGATACAAATTTTTAGCACTGTTTGGACAGCATATATCCATACTAGGTATTCTATGTGCTGTAATCTTGCTGAAATTTATTCTCTATTTATGTCTGAAAAGAAAGAAAGTCTTGAGGTTAAAATCCAAATCCATCCATTTTTAGTTTATATTTTTATGCATTAGTTTGATGAAAAATTAATTTTCATATGTTTGGGTAATATTGTAATATTTTAGTTTTTATTTATTATTATTTTGTAATTTATTAAAAAGTGTTCTGTAATGAGTCAAGTAACTTGATTTTTGTAGCAGAATTGGGGAGTGGTGGATGAGGCATTCATTAGATTTTCGTGCAGATCTGCGATTTTTTGCTTCTTTGACATTTTGGTATCATTAAAAAGAAATATATTTTAAGATTTTATTTTATTACTAATCTTACAGGGTGCCAACACTCGCGAAATAAAAAATCAGCAATTTCAAAAATGTGCTTTGAGGCTCACACTTTCAATCCTTCTCCATCCACTATACGAATGTCTGAATTTATGTTAAACAAATTTTATTATAATCTGAAAGTTAAAAAGAAATAAAAGTGCACCTTATTTATCACATATTCCCACTTTTTTTTACACTTTCCTCATGGTAAGTACACAGTTAAATTCATCATTGAATTCGTTGAATTTAGTTCGTTTTCACCACAACAAGTTTTTAATTTTGTGTCTGTAAAAAAAGAAAAGAGTATGCGTCTTATTAGTAACTAGCTGACCCGCCCGGCGTTGTTCGCAATTTGTAAATAATAACCTTAAACAGAACTCAAGTTAGGATTTTATATCTTTTGAAATTCTTTTAAATGAACCTAATTTTGGAGACCTTATTGCCTTCTGCAGCGTCTATTGTGCTCCAAACAAACGTCTTTCCTTACGAACCGGTAACCTGGGTCACCGCTACGTATGGCAGCATTTACCAGAAGTGCTCCGCATGTGCCGGAGACAATCGAAAACCAAGTTGAGTGAGCGAAACCTCGTAGTAATCAAGCCGATCGAATCCAAATAAAGAATGCACCATTAATCATTAATGTTAGAAAATGTTGGTAACTGAAGTCTAAGGATAAAATTTCATAATACAGAAAGTAGCTGAATTGTAATTTAAGTTGAATGAACCAAATCCCGCTGAAATTTACTCCTTAGAACCCGAGTAAGGATTGCGTTCCCAAGCGGTGAAAGATGCCACCACCCCTTGTAAATTTCATGAATTACTCTTAACATTAACATGATATTTAATAAACGGACGAAAACCCTTTCCTAAAGTTACCTTTAAAGTAAGGCGATTTTTAATTTACGGCTGTGGTGAGTTCACGTAAGTTGATGCTGAAAAAGGGGATTAATGTTCGAAATGTTCGAATGTTTGTAGCTGAGGTATAAAGAAAGACATAATTAGAATAATATTTTAAAGAAATTCCCTAAAAATGGGGTAAATGCTTAAAAAGGGCCATATATGCGGGTGTTGGTCTAGGAAGAAGAGTTCGAGACTCAATTTTAACATTATGCAATGAGAAGGTGATAAAATTAGGGGGTGAAAAATACATGACACAAAAAAAAAGTTCAAGAGGCCCCGGATCGGGTCAAACGGGACTCTGGGTTGCCACAAGATTTTAACTGGAATATAGAAACGGGAGAATAACTAAACGGAAAAATGAAGCAGCCCAAAATGAAGATTAAGAGGGACAATTTATTGACAATTTATAATGAAAAATCTTCAAGGGGCCCTGTACCGGGCCCCAAGGGGTCAGGGACTTAAGTGGCATATAGTTAGGTAAAAAGGTACTTTTGAGTAGTTTTTAAACTAATCAAAAGACGCTAAAACTATATTAAAGAAAATTGTAAGCAATTCGGTTCATTTTTAAAGAAGCTGCACCAGGGGCCCAAGAAGGCGATTAATATTCAAAATTGGTGGTAGCTGAAGACTGAAAATTCTTTGTCGTTCATGTAGTAGTTGGAAGACCTAAGATGTTAGAAAAAAAAAAGCTTGGGAATCGGAGCATTTTTAAGGTGGCTATAATAAAGGGACCAAAAAGGGGCCAACTGATAGTTAAAAGCAGGACCCTAACATGTTAAAATGTCTCAGTAACTAATCCTTTAGATCTACAGATAGTCAAAATTAAGCATGCGCTATTAATTTTTTGTTACAATAATATTTTAATGAAATGCGTAAAAAAAAATGAGTAAATGCTTTTAAAAAAATCCCTGCCGGCTCGGGCCTACAGGCGGAGGTAGATTTCGAAGTTAAGTACTAAATTCACCAATAAAACTTAAATCAAGATTAGAGATAAACCCAGTTCCTCCACCAAGAATGAGCTCTAGGGAGCTAAATATTTTGTGAAAATTCTAATATACACGAATACACACACGCATGTATATGGAATAGGTTTAAAAAATAGCTAAAGCAAATTCATAGAACCTCAAAGTGTTAAAATATGTTAATATTTCCATAGTCGGGTTTTTATCATGTTTTAATACGTTTCTTCAAACTCACATGACGTTACATATTCACCTGCTGAGGTCCATTATATTTCTAATATGACGCAATATTTTGATTTTTTTTTTTTTTTATTCGTCAAATTATTTATTTCATTTTGAGTTTTCATGCAAAAATCTTGCTCTAGAAAACTTATGACGTAATATTTAATTTGTTTTCAATTCGTAAAATTGTTTACTTAATTTAAGTTTCGCGTGAAAATTTTGCAATAAGAAATCAATTGTTGTGGTGAGAATTTTATTGCTTTTTTTAATTGTTGGCAACTGCTATAACGAAAAATATTTATTTTTTTCTGCCATTGTTGTGAAAGGGCTGGTTTTATCAGAATCATGTTAAGACGGTATTCAAAATTTTTAACCCTCCCCATTTCCATTCCCTTGGGCCGATTTTGCCCATTTTCAATCCCCGCCGAGATATTAGCCATCTCAAAGTTGTTGGCGAGTTTGAAGACGATCTGTGCATAATTGCGACTTTTATCTTGCGGACAAAATTTAGTACATACATACATATATATATATATATATATATATAAACTTTTTAGTTGGGGGTGGTTTTGGGTTCCTGGGGTCATATAATGAAAAGTTATGAAGGAATTTTTCAAAAGTCGCACCATGGTAACGACTGCAATAGGTAGTATTTCTAACGAAATCTACCTAAAAGGCCAAAGGCTCCAATCAAAATATGATTGTGTTGGTCCTGGAAGAAGAGTCCAAGACTCAACTTTAAAATTATGTACTGAAAGGTGAGAAAATTAGTTGTTGCAATCAGGGCTTAATTTCCAACAAAAAATGTACCGGAGCCCTAATATTCTGCGGTACCAGTACTAACAACTGTAATATTCCCCCTTCCCCTTCTGTTACTCCAATCTGCATATTTATATTTCATAGACTATTTGCAAAATTTAAAGCATGTTTTTCTTTAGCAAAATAAAAATTTTAAATATATCAATCACATATAACACTGTAAACTATTCCATTTTTTAGTTATCGCTCCTTCCGAATAGCAATCTTTGCCTAATTTTAATGTTGTTAATTAATTGCAGAATTCTGTGATTAAATATGGTAAGGATTATGATTAGAAAATAGTATTAACAACAAAAAAAGGATAGTTCGCAGTAATTCATTTTTATGAAAAAATGAAGGAAATTCACAGAAATCAATGTTTATATGCTGAAAAATGGAGCAACGTTTTTCAATTTTTATAAAAGGTGCATATCTCAAACTATAATCGATTCCTTCCGCATAATGATCTTTTGTGGTGAGTCCCTGAAAATCAGATTAAATAAAAAAATTGACATCGTTATCGGAAAGATTCGATGCTTTTATAGAAAAAGGGTAAACACTGCTCGGTTGCTTTCTAGCCAAGGCCAAAAACTGATATAAAAATGAGTCCCTTTCATCTCCATCTCCTAATTGTGCGACACACTACGTTACCTATAATTGTTTTGATAACAAAGAATGCAAAAGCTTGGAGATGGGAAGGAACTAAAGGGTAATTTAGGCTTTGTTTCATCGCAAGCGTTATTACACTGGCTCCAGAGCCCTGTATTTATGAGCTCCGGTGAATTCCGACCAATATTTAAATATTTACTAAAAACAGAGAAGTACCGGAGCTGAGCTCCGGTGGGCTCCGGCGCAAATTAAGCCCTGGTTGCAATATGCATGGCAAACAAAAAGTTCAAGGGCCCTGTACCGGGCTCTCGGGCCCTACGGGACCATTGGGGCCCAGGGTCTTAACTGGAATGTATAGACGTGAGAATAACTAAATGGAAAAAGGGTTCTAAAAATGAAGATTCCTTGAATCAAACAAAATTGTGAATTTAACCTTCTATTTTAAAGCAGTAAAGACCATCACCTGGAATGTAATTCCGCATTGTTGAGAGCAATGCGAATGCTATTGGGATATTATACTCTCTTACGCCTTGGACAAAACTTGGGCAGTTAGAAAAAAAATCTTTTAGTTGATCATTTAAAGTAGAGTTTGGTACTGAAATGATACAGTTATGACAACAGGAATTAAACTTTCTCTAGTCATAACACTATTAAATTAGAGAGCATTACAATGATTGCAGAGATTGATTATTGAACTTTAAGAACATTCGGACGGTTCATTTTCGTTTGTTTGTTTTTGAACTCCATGCCTCTCAACTTGTGCTATGTGAGATTCTGGTAGCTTAAATTCAATCTCATTACATGTTGCATTACATTTTTTAATAAACGTCCTCTTCTGGCAGGTCTGCTACTGTTTTCCATCTGTCTATTCCAGCAGATTAAATAGAATCAAAAACATAGGACAACAAACCGACGTGTTTTTACAGTAAAGTATATTGAAAAATATTTTAAATGTCTGAAATTAAACGATTTAATCATATGTGCGAGAGGCGGTGGGAGTGAGGGGGGCACACATTTAGCCTAAAATTTAAATATTTTACTTAACAATCATCATGTTAACTGCTTTTTATATAATTTCCATTTGAATATAAAACTTTACTTCCAAATGTGCTCATACACAAACACTATTATTGTGAGCGTTGTTCGGACCTATGTCACTCTTCTGCCTTTTTGGCTTAAAATCGCATTGTTTGGCGACCAACGTAATAAACGAATAGAATGCAACTCACAAGTATATCCATTTTTACAATATGCTGCCAGTTTCTCTTGGAAGACACACACACACACATATATATAAAACATTTTATTTACATATTATTATCATTATTATTATAAACAAATTGGGTACTACTTAATTATCCCGTCGACCAATTTCACCAAAATATTAGCCAAATTATGGAAAGGACATAATTTTTATTTTAAATAACGAAAGAAAAAATAAATTAGTAAAACATTAATAAGAATAAAACGTCGAATTAAAAATCATTTGATGACGTAACAAACAAGTGTAAAGTGTTTAATGTCAAGTAAGTTTGACATTTACGATCACCCATTATTGGCATTTAATTTTCTAGTTTGGCGATACTTTTTATGTCGATGGCATAATCAAGTAGTACCACAAATTATTTCTGTTCGAATTTAAATGTATATAAATAGATCTTCTTTATATTAAATAAATATCATAAATATCGAAAATAATGCTTACATATATATGAAAAGTAAATAGGTTCCCAGTAAATATACAAAAAAATCCCTTCACTCGCTAAGGCCCTTTTCTCTATCTCGCCAAAGCCCATATAATAAAAATATACCAAATACTCTTTAATCTGTTGTCTGATACTAAGTAATCACAATAATGTAAATAACTGTTAGGCACAGATATCATATACATACCGAGTTTGGCGCGTTTTTTTTTTTCACGCAATTTGGCGAAAACATCGCTTTCGAATACCAGTTACATATATATGTTTAAATTATTTTCTATTATTTTAAAAGGAAAAAACAATAATTAAAAAAAAGTGTTATTAATAACTATAGAACAAAACAATTCATATAATTGTAAAAAATAAAATACATAATTTAATAATAAATAAACAACAATAGCCGGGTTACTATGTCAGGCAAAATAACACCATTTTGGAGCACATTGGGTACCATGTAGCGTATATGACATCTGTGCGAACAAAACTTCCAATAGTATAGTAAATATGTCATTTGGCGGTGACTTGATTATCGAAGATTATAAATTAAACAATTATAATAAAAATAATAACTGTTAATAAATAATAATTGTAATATAAAATTGAAATTCAGACGCTAATTTATGTGCTTTTACGTATATAAGGTTATTCCAATACATTTTAAAATATTACCTAGCTGAGGGGAAATATGAAGAAATGGTACAGATGTCATATTCGCCCCATATTGGCGCGATTTTTTTCGGTTGCCAATTTGGCGAAAACATCAGCAGCATAAACAACATAATCCGGGTTACCACATAAAGCAAAATAACAACACTTTGGCGCATGTTAAGTACCTGTTTCTTATATGATATTGGCGACAGAAAAAAAATCGCGCCAAGATGGGGCGAATATGACATCTGTACCGAAGAAATAACAAATTAAAAAAAATTGTATTTTTTTTCAGCAAGCAATTATCAATTTCAAAATGTTGATTTTTTTTTATAGTAATAACACATGATTGCATAAATTTTCTTAAGAATAATTTTCAGTTCCTAAATTTTGAAATTGTGAATTTGCGGTACTACTTACTTTTTCCGTCGTCCAATTTCGCCAAATTATATAAATCGCCGAACTACTCACCAAGCTATACAAATTGACGTAATTTTTATTTTAAATAAATAAAGAACAAATAAATTGGTATAACATTAATAAAAAATACAAATAAAACGTCGAAATAAAAATTACTTGATGGCGTAAACACGTGTAATTTGCTTAAAGTCAAATGGTTGTGACATTTACGATCAACCATTATTGGCATTTAATCTTATAGTTTGGCGATAGATTTTTGGTCGACGAGATAACCAAGCAGTACCGAGTTTTCCTATACGTGAAACTGGTGTTATGAAAGAAATAAACAATAATATTTTGTTAAAAAAGGAAAAAAATGATAATATTCGTTGATCTGAGTTGAAATGTATAAAAATCATATGCTTCCTTAATTACGGCAAAAAAAAAAATTAAGAAATATGGAATTATTTTACAATATGTGTCAGAAATTCAAACTAAAATTCAGATATTTGATTCCATTTTAAAAATATTAACTGATTCTATATAACTTACAATTGAATACATAAATGTACTCCAAAAATGACCTCGGTCAAGTGAAAAAAAAAACACCACTATTGCGAAAATCCAAAAGCTAATGTCAGGCTTATGCATTTTTGGCTTTTAAAAAACTGGCTAAACATTGTTAGGCGACAAACGCAAATTAGAAATCGTAAAGAAAGAATATATGATTCACAATTATAGTAACTTTACAATTACATCTGTTTGTTTATACTGTAAATCACATGATATGGAGTTAGATAAAAATAAAAATAAAAGAAATGAAAATTTATAAAAAAAAATGTAATTCAAAATGAGCCTAACCAAATTTTCAGATTCATTTTTTTTTAACGTAACGCAGGCGATAATTCACCAAATATTGTACAATTGTAAAATTTCACAATAAATTATATTTAGAGCATTAAAAATACTTATTTCATGTTTAAATTAAATATTTTCCTTTTATAATATTGTATCTCATTAAAACTTTTTTTTTGTCTTTTTTAATTAAATATCAGTATTTTTTCTCATTTATTTGAGAGGAATTCGTATTATTTTCTAGAGGATATAGCCATTTCAATTCTCTAATCAACAAACCTTTCGCCAAAATATAATCACTGGCAACTCTTTCCTTCAAAATAGCAGTAAAATACGAAATTGATTTTCAAAAATCATAGCTATCCCTGTATATTTTCTCATAAAGCACCCCGGGAATATTTCCTATCGAATGATACAATTTGGAAAAAAATGCACCGGATAGTTTTTGAAAACACTCGAGCGGAAATTTTAGAGCTTACTGCTTTATAATATATATGATGAGGCGCTATTTGGGTAAACTAGGGGAAGCCCCCTCCCCGTCCCATTAAGAAAGTTAGATTATAACGGCCATAACATATTAGACCAAAAAAAAAATATTTTCTTTTTTAATATTTCTTAAAGAATGAGTTTATAAAGTGTATTCAAATACGTCACTAATTTTTAAAATGGAAAAATATGAGTGTTTTGGGGCATTCAAAGATTTTTTTATGTAAAATATTACCTCATTTCAAAGCTATTTGAAAAAATTAAAGCTAAGTATACTAAATAATATAGGAGGGGGGAGGATGCAAAAAGTCCGTATTTTGTTACTAAAAATTAAAAAAAAATAGGTTTCAGCATTCTAAATGATAAAATTTGTTAAATCGCGATTTAGTGCTAAATCGCGATGTTAGATGGATGGTAAATCGATTTAAGAAATTCCTATTTCGCACATTCCTACTGGTTAACTAAGCAGAATGCAGCAAACCGTACATTTCTATCACCATCCATTTTTCTTTAATCGATCTTTCAAATCGTCGGTCATTTTTGGAACACCCAGTACATTATAAGAAATTTTAGATCTTTTAAGGAAGTTCGTCAGTAGACATTTATGAATGTTAAAAAATAATCGTGAAAATGGTCAACAGTATATTGTTGTTCGAAATAACTACACTGTTAAAAATTTCGCGAAAAATTACCTCTGTTTTTAAAAACTATCTATTTTCTGACCAATGAGAACGCTACATAAACACCTATCGAGCGTTCTTATTGGTCAGAAAATAGATAGCTTTTAAAAACGGAGGTAATCTTTCGCGATATTTTTAACAGTGTACCTCAATGCAGATAATAGAAGTAGCCTTGTTTATCCATTTCTGAACGCTGTAATCCACTATCGAAGAATTTGTTGTTTCCATGGCAACAAGCCATTCCATATCGAATGAGTTCAGAATCGGGCCCTAAGAGCAAGATTGTACTGGCGAATGAGACCCACTCCATAGCCTTAATCTCCTTCCTTCGCATCAATGCTGAGTGAAGTCGGTTTCGGCCTCGACTGAAAGCCAATCGCTGTCAGCGCCATCTATTGTTTGAAATTCTAACTAAAATCAAGAATCACAGTAAAAAAAACTCCTGACATCATGCGTAACACTCCTGCAAGAATTCTTTTAATATCTGTCACCGTTTGCAAGTTATTGAATTTTAAAATCGTGGGTCATTTTTGGACACCCGGTATATAAGTACATATATAATTTCTAGACCTGATTAATTTGTACTAATTTCATGTAAAATTTAAACTTAAATAACCTTCGAATTTTATAACCATAAAAATGTGCATTATAAGCATAAAAATATTCATAATTTAACAAATGAACTAAAATCATAAAATAGTGTAAGTATATACAGAGTATTTAAACTTCTATGTCATTCGATGAATTAATGAAGTTTTATCTCAATTTAAGCAACAATTAGTTCGATTAGGTGTTTTTGGAGGCGTTCTCTAAAATATTAGTAATAGTTATCTTATACATGTGTAAGATTTTCTCATTTTATTCTGTTGTTGCTTGTTCGCTGGTACCTGATACAAAAGGAGCACTTAAGGAAGTTAAAATAGACCTCGAAGTAATTACGATTTTTAAAAAAAAAAACCTATTTTAAGAAAGATCAGGTAAAAGACCAGTATGGAATTTTAGAAACAAAACTATATAAGATTATATGATTTTTTTTTTTTTTTACTGCAAACTCATTAACAGGGAAAAAAGTACTCTTAATTCAGAAATTTTTTTTGCAAAACTTAGAAATTTATTATTCTCTGAAATTTCTATTTCATACATTTTGACGCAAAAAAAAAAAAGTAAAATAAAATAAAATACGAAAAAAAAAATATTTAAAATAATGCATGTTATTCTTTCAATTTTTATAAAAGAAATTATTCTTAAATTTAAAATAAATATAATAACTTATATGTTATTCTTGAAAAAGATTGTGATGTATTATTCAGTTTTAATTCTGAACACAGAAATCTGATTAGAAACTTTGAAAAATCTTGATCATTGTATTCAATTTAGCATTGTAGAGGGTGGTCATAAAAAAACTTCCCCAATATATGAACCCCTAGCAGTTTAACAACTCAGCCAATCGAAAACGAATTTTAGATTTAGTTAATCAAGACATGCGCTCGAGATCGGGATGATTTAAAACAATAGATTTCTCACAGTTTGAGAAAAAGGGAAAAAAATTCGAAATTTTCGAATGTTAACACCCATTTTTTCTTGCGCAAATTCATCAGCGTATTGGAATGAAAATCATTTAACATTTTTGTTGTTGTTGTTTTTTTTGTATTTTATACAAATGGAGATTGTCTATTTAAGAGATACAGTCTTGGATCTCTTAATATTATACTAATTCTCCAGTCAAATTTACGAATTTTTCTAGTGACACCGTTTCTTCTGCCGGTTGTTCATCCTTCTCTTCTGAGTTGCTACTAGCATTATCGGCCGTTCTATTTACCGCAGCGTCAGTGATATCGCTCTCCGTTAAATTGTTCCTTGTTGGTGCATTTTCATCGTCGCTTATCTAATCATCTATATCCATTTTTTTCGACACTCAATGCATTTTCAGATTTTGCGCGTTCTATCTGGCCATAAATTGCAGCCGTTTCACGGGAAATGTGAAAGCCTGAAAATTCTTCCGCATCATTGATGTCACAGTTGCCAAAAACTCGTTCCGGTCATTTGTACCATGCGTTCGCCAAAGTTGTCCCCAAAGTTTTTTACGTTCTTAAGCAACGTTGCAGCTTCCAGAATTTTTTTTCAGGTAATAATCGACTCTGACAAATGAAAAAAAAAATGTCAAATATTCTTTTTTTTTGCATTTTTAATTTCGATCTTGAAATTTTTAATTCATAAAGAATTGCTTTTTTTTTTTTCTCCCATAACTTGAAAGTATAAAAGAAAAAAGCAGGGAAAATATGCTTTTGATGCCGGATTTTTGAAGTCACACTGTATTACGAAAGTTCTTAAATATATAATTAATTTCTATAAAAATAAATTTTACAATATAAAATTAATCCTCAATAATCTGTACTAAAAATAACCCAAGGTGCTGTCAGAAAAGAGTAAAGTTCGATTTCTTTTCAGCATTAATGCAGTTTACTGTTCCTTTTAAATGTTTGTTTTGTTTTCGCTTTTTCTTTCTGAACATCAACGGAAGTTTCTCTAATTCCGAAATGTGCACTTAAAAAAACACAAAATGAAAGGACATCAGGAATAAATGAAGGAGATATTTTAATTAAATATGACAAAAGCAAAGGCAGTTTCAAACAAATTGCATCATTTCAAACTTAATTTTCTACTTTAATGAGATAAGTAATCAACATCTCACGTTAAATAGAAAGATTCAACTTTTTTAAAAAATGTTTTGCTCCGAATTTCTTAAAGTGTCTTTATCTTTTCCTTTCCAATAATTAGAGGAAATAACAATGTGGATTAATCAAACGGAACAATAATTGAAAAGTAGAGGGAAGTAGAGTAAAGAATCTTCTTCTTCTTCTTTTTTTTTCTGTATTTCAAATTTGTATAAAACTTTCAAGTTTGTATTTAAAAAAAAAAAAAAAAAAAAAAAAAAAACTTTTTTCTCAAACTCTATTAACGCGTATTAGTCCAGGCAGTAGGGAATTTTACCTAGCACAGTTAATGGTAATTCTGGAAATCGACTTAATTTATGTTTTTTGGGTTGCTGAATTCGAATTTGTAACTTCCCACCAAAATTTCCCCCGGCAACACCCCCACCCCCCAATTTTGTTAAACCCCGCCCCGCCCCCCCCCAAAAAGTTTTTATTAAAAAAATCAATTTTTTGATTGTTTTAGGGGAAAAGTATCTAGAAATTCAGAAAGTAGACAAAATTTGCAACAAATTAGATATATCACATTATGACTTAAGATGAAGGGGAAGAGGGGATCTGCCTCGGAACAAGCGCGCGGTGCTGCGTGGACTAAGTTGTGCAATTCCACTTAACCACTCACACGTTTACATTCGCCCTCCCATCTCCACTCCGAACTTTCCTTATAAGGTTTACTTTAAGTTTTTTGGGTCGCTGAATCCGAATTTTTAACTTACCCCCAAAAAATTTTCCCCCGAAAACCCCCCAAAATAGTTATTAACTTAAATTTCTTATTGTTTTAGGAGAAAAGAATTACGATATTCACAAACTAGACAAAATTTGCAACAAATAGTATATATGACATTATGACGTAGGATAAACGGGGAGAGAAGGGGCTGCCTCGAAACATTCCTCTCGCGTTTTCTCAAAAAACATTTTTTTTCAAAATATCAATTTTTTGGTGGGTTGCCGGGTGAAATTTTGGTAGGAAGTTACAAATTCGGATTCAGGGACCCAAATAACATAAAGTGAGTCGAAATCCAAAACTAGTATTAATTTTTCCAGGTAAAATCCCCTATTGCCTGGACTTCATAACTTAGTGCACGTAGCGCCGCAGTGCATGTTTAGAGGCAGCCTTCACCCTCCCCGTTCATCCTACGTCATAATGTCATACATCCTATTTGTTGCAAATTCTGTCTAGTTTTTGAATTTCGTAATGATTTTCCCCTAAAATAATAAGAAATTTAAGTTAATAACAACTATTTTGGGGGAAATTTTGGAGGGAAGTTAAAAATTCTGATTCAGCGACCCAAAAAACTTTCCAAGTAAACCTTATAGAGAAAGTTCGGAGGGGAGATGGGAGGGCGAATGTAAACGTGTGAGTGGTTAAGTGGAATTGCACAACTTAGTTCACGCAGCAGAGTATTTTTAATTCATAAAAAGATACTCATCCTTGTAGAGCAAATAATTTGCATTATTATTAATGTTTTTATGCAATTAAAGTATTTTATTTTAGTTAAATATTTGAATATTTATTATTTCAAATATATGTCTATAATAAAAGTCCAACTAAAATATTTTGGAGATGTAACCCCGGTATTTGTGTTATATAGTTTATAAAAATATAATTAAAAACACTTAATAAAATCTTCTATCTTTTCTGAAGATATTAATTTAAATCGCCATGTTTTAAAGTGTAGATAGCATCAGCTTGTCAATATTTTTATTCAATAACAGTGGCTTAACAGCGTTATCAATTTGAGGGACTTCCGAATTGACGTCAACTTTACGCCCAGTCTATTAATGAATGTCTCAAATGAATGAGCCATTGGGATATAAAGTCTGACTGTATTAAAAATACTACGTAATATTTTTATTCAAAATTAAAAGTATAAAAAATTTAAAAATACTTTTTTGAAAAGTAGTATTATAAATGTAAAGTAGTAAAAAAAAATATTAGTTTAGAATTAAGAGATCAATTAATTAGAGAAATAAAAGTAAATAAGTAAAGTTTAAGAATATATAAGTACAGTTAAGAGAGTTAAGAGAAACAAGCTGTTAAACAAAGCTGGCAAGGATAGGTCGGCAATGAGTGTGACGATGTTATATCACAGTAAAACAAAGGCGCTTTTCAGAGACCATACATTTTTTTTCTTTGTTACAAAGTAACAGTAAAATGAATGTAAGGTCGTATTTGTTATAAATAACTGTACTTTTTTAAAATAAAAAGTTAAGAAAGTGATAATATAGTTTAATATAGTAAAAAATAGACAGTAGTGGGGAACTCAAGGTTCCACCAATAATATTGGAAAATTTGTATATTTTCTGTGCTCAGGCACGCAGGCATGGTAATTTTGCAGCTCAGCGAGTGTTTCATTTGAGAGGTTATAAAAGTTTTTGTAAAATTTCTTCGAGAGGTCAACTAATCTTTTTCTAAAAGTAGGGGCATTAAGTTCTCTATGGATAGTGGTATTAAGAAAATAGTGGGAGGCATTACGAACAATGCAAAGGTGTTTATTATAAAGTTTACTAAGATTGTCCATTGAGGAGTTACAAGTGAATCCACAAATGGGCAGGTGCATGTCATTATAGGTAGAATGCAGGAGTTATAAAGATTATGTTTGTTATAAATAGCCAGTGTTTACACTGTAAAAAAAAAAAAAAAAAAAAAAAAAAACACTGTAAATTTTCCAGAATCAACTCGATCACAGTGAATGTGCTGTATCTTTCTTTGGTTTCCTGAATATATTAACATGGAAAATACAGTAGTTGCGTAAAATTAACAGCAGAATGTTTGGCTATTTGGGCGCTTTTTTTTACAGCACAAACTGCTGGTGTCCAAATTGCCAGCACATTGTGCTGTTAATTTTACGCAACTACAGTATTTTCCATGTTAATATAGTCAGGAAACCAAAGAAAGATACGACACATTCACTGTGATCGAGTTTGTGCGCGAGATGAACAGTACTTTGTACTGTAAAAATGTCGTTTTTTTTTTTTTTTTACAGTGTAGTTGTTTAAGAGACGTTTAGGTGCCTGAGATGCCGCAGTGGCTTTCCTCTGATGGTTCGAAAGTGATGGCTCCAGGTAAATCTTTGATCAAGAGTGACCCTCAAGTACTTAGCAGTATTAGTCCAAAGGATGACAGTGTCATTGATAGTAAGTCTGTTACGGTAGGTAAGTCTTCTGTAAAAGTACATAGCCGATGTTTTATTTTCGTTGAGGCGATCACGCCATAGATTACGCCAGTTAATGAATAAGTCTATGTGAGACTGTAGGCGCCTGTGTAGTGTATACGGATTGTGCGCTGATGCCTGTTCTGCACTGTGTCGTCCATATAGAGAGCTAAGTAAGATTTTAGAGAGCGTGGTATGTCATAAAAGAATGGGTTGAACAATAGAGGACCGAGGACATTGACCTGAAAGATTCCACTTCGATTTAAGACGATGACAGAGAGGATATTGTTATTGCGGGCGCGAAAGGAGCAGTCGCAAATATATGACAATGTTAAAAATATTAGTCTGGTAGGGAATCAAGCTGAATTAATTTGTAGATAAGGCTTTCATGCCAGACATTATCAAATGCTTTTGCGAGATCCAAAAATGTGGTAGCAGCTGAGATCTTCATGTTGAGCTTTTCACTTAGAAACTCTAAAACACGAAGTAACAGATTTTGTGTAGAGTGTTTGGGTCTAAAGCCAAACTGCTCGGGCAAATATATTGTTTTGATCTGTGTGTATGATCAGTGATCTGTCTTTTGATTTTGTGTTGTTGTAACTGGGCCTTGATGATGCGTTCGACAACCCTGCTGAGAGATGGTAGTACAGAAATGGGTCTGTAGCTAGTAAATTTCGGAAAGGTTAGTGGCGAGTTTAGGGATAGGAGAGATTATAGAAATTTTCCAAGGTTTTGGGAAGTAATTAAATTTAAATATAGAGTTAGTAAGATGAGTTATATCGATTATGCAGTTTGCCGGATTTTTAAGTGCGGTATTAGATATTTTATCGTACCCAGGATCCTTACGATTTTTATGTTTTCTGATAATATTTTTAATAATAGTAGGTTGGATAGTAATGGGGAATGGGGTCATCAGGGGGTTGGCCAGTGAATTGCGAACAGTTTCACAGACCCGGGAAAGATGATCCTGGCTAGCGAGGTTAGGATGCGGTGAAAATTGGTCGGCATAATATCTGGCCAGTATGTTGGCCTTATCTTCATCAGTAAAAGCAGTACTATTGTTGGTAGTAAGGGAGGGATGTGGGTGACGTTTCTATTGAGTTTACGTTTAATGATCCAGAGAGAATTATCCTCGCTAGAGATATTTTTTTTTTTTTTTTTTTAATACAAACAGTATTTTTGACTTTATTGATAAGACTATTAATTATGGGTTTAAGAGTGGGATCTCTAGAATTATGAAACAGTCGCCGGAGCTGGTTCCAGTGTTTGCACATGTTATGTATGTAACGTGGAGGTGTAAAATAGTTGTTCGTCTTAAAATAATGTACTTTAGAATAAATTTGAGCATTAGTAATGTTGGTATTTAGTGTCAACAGAAGAGTCAATGTCGTCAGTATTGTTAATTTCAGGGTAAATAGTGTCAGAATTTTCAAGAAAATGAGTGAATTTCGACCAGTCAATCGCAATGGAAGTAGTGGGAGAAAGAGGGTTAATTAAGTCAATTTTAAATGAGACAGGCAGATGGTCTGACCTTAAATCATTAATAACATTTGTAGTGATAGGATAAGGAAAGTTTTTAGTAATAGCAAAATCAATTATTGAGTTGTGAGTATTGGCTTCAGTGGATATGTGTATTGGCATTCTGGGAGCATGAAGGCTAAATTGGTGGTGTGTTATAAGGTTATGGAGAGATGAACCTCTCTGAGTGGTGGCGTGGCAATTCCAACGTCAGTTTTCTGTATTAAAGTCGCCAGAAATGAAAGAGTTATCGTTCTGTGAAAATAATTGTGTCTGACTATTGACCGGTAAATGACCATGAGGTTTGACATAAACAGATGTAAGATAAATATTGTAATTACGAAGTTGTAACATAATACTGGTATAGTCAATATCTTGTAAATTAGTGGGTTTTTTTTGTATAATGTGGGATATGATTCTTAATATAAATGACTGTGCCTCCACAGCGGATGTCATTAGCACGTGGTGTGTAATGCTGTCTATACCCATAGATCTTCATAGTACAGGTAGGATTACGGGTTTCCTGAACGAAAATTACATCAATGTGCGGAAGGTCAATTAAAGAAAAAAAAAGAGGAGAAATTACTCATTATCAGAGAAGTTAAATTCCGAAGCCAGACTTTCGAATTTGCTGATGTTTATAAATATTTTCTCCATTGGGTTGCCGCATTTTTTTGTAAGATTTGCTATGTTTTTGAAACATTTATTTTTTTTTTTATTTAAGTATTCTTTTAATTTCTTGAAATGTTTAAAAGATTTCCTTGAAATCGTTGGTGTAGCTGGTATCTCTTGTACCTGTAGTAGTGTATATAGTGTCAATACTATCCGTAGAGATTGTATTATTGTGTATACTAAAAGTATTGGAGGTTTCTGGGGTTGTCGGAGCGAGGTGCGAAGCCGGGACAGCGTTAGCGGTATTCGTGTTAGTTTTAGATTTTTTTAAATAGTCGTAGCTACTTATAATTTTTCTTAATACAGTGGTATCAGTTTTAGGGGTTTCATTATCGGGTTGTTGAGATGGAGTTTTTTTTCTCTGGAATTGGGGAGGTAGTTTAGAGCAACCTCTGTATGTTGCTACATGACGTAGGGAGCTATTTGCGAAAGTGGGAGTGAATTTAACTACTAAGGGGAACTCTGTGGTTTTAAATGTTCTTTAGCACACTTAAGGCATTTACAACATTTTTAAAACAATTTTAAGGGTCGCTACCAAGGTTTGAATGTTTAAAAATAAATAGAAATTTGCATATTTTGTAATCTAATAATATATTATTAGTCCAAATCCATAGTCATTGCCAAATTCAATCGTGGTATGATATTAGGCTGTAAAGAATGTCATTTGTTTCAAGTTTCAACATATTTACACAGTCGTCCAAACACAGACGACAGGAATATTTCATATCTGCAATGCATTTCATCTCAACTTGGTATCATTGTGAAAGGTAGACAATCTGACATTCCGCCTTGAAAAATAGTTCTCCGTTATTTATTTCATCTTAAATAACTAAAATGCGTCGGAACTTATAAGATAATGTTTGTAAATTATATAATTTGATTTTTTTATATTCGTAAACAGTCATACTAAATGGCCATATTCGTATCAAAAGCAGAGCACAAAACTTAAAAAAAGAGTTTTCGGCAAGCGTTCCTTTGACTGTTCACTGGGATTGCAAAATTCTAGAAGACATTTTAGGATCTGAAACTGTAGACAGATTACCCGTAATTGTTTCAGATAAAGGTACTTACCATTTAACTAGCTGTTCCAAAGTTTCAATCAGGAACAGGTGAGGCAATAGCTTCTGCTGTTAATAAAACATTGGAGTTGTAGGGATTTCAAGCAAGTAAAATGTATGACTTTTGATATAACCTTTGTTAATATCCGATTATCAGGAGAAGCTTATGCTCTTCTGGATTATAATATGAACGAAGAAATAATTTGGCTTGCCATCATCACATCCTTGAAATTATGCTTGAGGAAGTTTTCGTTAAGTCTCTCGGAATTTCAAGCAGACGCGACATACCGTTATTCAAACGATTTTAAATTTCCTGGATATCTATCGATTATGGCATATTTCAGACTCCCATAAATGACAATTTAATCAATGAACAAAATAACACATAATGCGTCAGAAATTACAGAATTTTCTAAAAATCATCTTAATGATTTTCAACCGAGGGACAATTACAAAGAACTGATAGAGTTTGCGATCATTTTCTTAAGAGGAGTACCGAAAGATGTGTTTATATTTGAGCCCCAGCTCGATTGCATCGGGCTCCATGGATGGTGAAGGCTATATACTCGCTCTAGATTTATTTATTTAGAGGCCAGTTTAAAATCTCTAAGCAGGAAGAATCAAGAGTTCGTCAAGTTTGGTCGTTTGTGGTGAAAATTTACATTCACAGCTGGTATCAGGCCCGATGATTTATTGCTCTTGAAGAATATGAAAAAAGACGAAAATGTAAATGAAATCGTTTCTTTGTGTGCTTTGAAGAATTTCCTTGGACATTTCTGTACTTTACAGAAGAACTAGTAGCTTTTGGATTTTTCGATGATAATGTCTTTTTTGAAGGTAAAAGAAAAATGGTGCATGCTTTGAAAAATGAAGAAAATTATGAACACTTGAAATGTACACGTGCGGATCCAGATGTTATTCTTCAAAATGACTTGCAAGATTTTCAAACTAGCAGCACTCTGAGTTTTTTTTTTTTTTTTTAATTATGGATTTACCTTCAGACTGTTTTGAAACAGATGCGACTAATTGGACTGAAAATAAGTCCTAGAATACATGTAAGGCACTAGCGACTTCAGTCAAAGTTGTTTATGATGTGGCCGAAAGTGGGATAGCACTCAGGGAGGAATACAATAAACTTCATACAAAAGATAAGGAACAAAAATAGTATTTCAAGGATGTGATGATGGCAATCCAAATCATTTCTTTGTTCATATTCTTTTCCAGAAGAACAAAAGGTTCTCTTGATAATCCATTATTAAAAAAAAACATTATATCAAAACTCATACATTTTACTTGCTCGGTACTCCCCACGACTCCAATATTTCGTTAAGGGGTCTCAGGACTCTTAAATTTTCAAAATTTTCGATTTTTTTATATGTGAAACTACCATCTTTTCTGAACATTTTGATATAAAAATTTCCTTGAAATTCCCATTAGAACAGAAGGTATGGCTTTTAGAATTATACCCACTCAGAGCTGAAATGACGATTCGGAATTTAAAGGGACAGCCGACTGCCATATGTTGTTTGTTTACATCGTTCCTGAACTGTGTTTACCTGTTTACAATCAGAATTTCTTTTATATTCCATGTTTTTAGAGTCCCATGTTTTTATACTCCATGGAGAATATCAAGTAAGCATCCAACCTCCAATACACATCTTCGTGTGTCAAGTCAAACAAGTTATTTGCTTTACTAAATCAGCAAAATAAGCACATGTTTCATGTTTGTGACTGTGAATTTTGAGTTACTTTGCGACGTGTTTTTATCTGAGGATTGCGATTTGTTTATAGTATTTTCTATAATGGAATCTGTTAAAAATAAAAGGAAATCTGGAGAAAGGCCTAAGAAAAAAAGGTTTAATGGAAATAAATATGTTGATGCTAAAAAATCACAGAAAGATAAAAAAGTAAGTGCTTCAGATCGAAAGTTAAAGCCAGAATATTGCAAGGAAAGCTTTCCTAAAACATTTTTAGGCTATAGAATTATGGACATTGCATTGTTATTTGAAAGTTTAGAAAAACATTTAGTGTGTAAGACTTGTAAAGGAGAAGTAAAAATAGAAGAAAAGTCAGTTTGTGGATTGAGCAGTACTTTTAAAATCTTATGTAAAAGCTGCAAATAAGTGAATATTTTCAGGAATAACAAACTTATTGGTGAAAAATCAAATATTTCTGGAATTAACAGACATGCAATCTTTGCCATGAGATGCATAGGCAAAAGTCTGACGGATTTACAAACATTTTGTAGTGTGATGTGTCTACAAAATCCTGTGTCACAAAAATCATATGATGCTGTGAACAGTAAAATTTGTATAGCTGCATCATCCGCTGCTGAAACTTCCATGCACAATGCTGCGCTTCAAGAAAGTGCTACAATTGATGGTAGTACCGATATAACTGTCAGCGGTGATGGCACCTGGAAGACTAGGGGTCATTCATCGCTTATAGGTGCATGTGTTGTCATTGGTGCTAACACAGGAAAAGTTATTGACACGCATGTTATGTCGTCATTTTGCAACGGATGTGAATCCTATAAAGGTTTAAAAACCAGTGTACGCTTCCAAAAGTGGAAAAAACAGCATACCAAAGAGTGCAAAAAAATCATGATGGATCAGCCGGGAAAATGGAAGTGTCAGGTATGTTAACAATATTTTCTCGGTCGCTTGAGAAGCATGGTGTGCGATATATAAATTATATTGGAGATGGCGACACAAAAACTTTTCTCTCACTGAAAGATAAAAAACCGTATGATGGCATAAATATTAATAAAGTACAGTGTGTCGGCCATGTACAGAAGAGAATGGGTTCTCGTTTGAGAAAACTAAAAATACAAATGCAGAAAACAAAACTTTCTGATGGAAAAACTATTGACGGAAAGGGACGATTGACTGATGCTTTGATGTTAAAACTTACAACTCACTAAGGAAATGCGATAAGAGGGGATTGCAAAAGTGTATCAGAAATGAGGAAAGCTATTTGGGCTGTATGGTCTCATACAGCATTATCTGATGAGGAACCCATGCATTTTTTTGCCCGAAAGGAGAAAATACATGGTGCAAGTACAATAAAGCAAGTATCAATAACAAAGCATTTACACATAGGAATACTGTTCCTTTTCCTGTTATGCTTGCTACAAAGCCCATTTTTAAAGAGCTCTCCCATCCAGATTTACTGAAGCGTTGTCTTGAAGGTAAAACTCAAAACCCAAATGAGTCGTTCAATTCAACGCTTTGAAAATACTGTCCAAAAACTATTGGCAGTGGTAGAAAGGTTGCAGAAATTGCTGCTTTCCTTGCTACAGTTATTTTTAATGATGGTAGTAGGGGAATAGTAAACATAATGAAAAACTTAGATTTGCCTGTATCAAAATATGCGCTGGACAACTTTCATCAGAAAGATAAAATGCGAATACAAACTGCAGAAAATCGGGCAAAAGCTGCAACACTCAAAAGCCGTAAAGCTAGGAAAAGGCAAAAAACTTCTGAAAATGAATCGAGCAAACAGTTAGAAGGCATAGTGTATGCATCAGGTGCATTTTAACTGTAAAATTTTAATCTTAAACACTTTTTTTTTTACATTTGTTAGATTTTACGCTTTCCAATAACATTTTTTTCAAAAACTAATAAATGCAATTTATATGAGATTTCAAAAATACATTTTTTTGATACAAGGAATAACTTATACTTTTATCGCTTATCTAATGATTGCTTACATATATCACAATCTTTACATTTAGTTCTATAAAAGCATTTATTTATTGAAAAATTATTATGTGTGTTCATACAGGGGGGAAAAATTCGAGATTTCTTGATCAACAACATCGAAAATGGATCTGGATTCATTATTTTTTTTTTCGTTTTTTGTTAAAATAACTGAAGGAAAATATTTTTAAAGGTAAGATCTATTTCTTATTACAGTTCAATCATATTGCGTTCATAAACTTTAAATATTTTGTTACAATTTAATCTTTGAATGCCATTTTCTCAGTTTCTTAGATTTTATGCTTGTGCGCAGTGTTTCTCTAAAACCGATAAAGAAATTTTCTTGAATCTTGGCAAATACATTCCTTTTTATTCAAACAATAACCTATACTTGTGATTTAGTCGTAAAAAAAATTGTTTATTTGTTGAAAAGTTATCATATGCATGTATGTGATCTTGCGGAGGGAAAAAAACGAGATATGTCGTATCGATAACATTGAAAATGCTTCAGGATTCTTCAAAAAAATTATTTTTTTGTTAAATATACTGAAAAGAAATATTTTTAAATGTAATACCTATTTCTTATTACGGGTCAATCATATTACATTCATAAACTTTAATAATTTTGTCACAATTTAGTATTTAGATGCAAGATTCTCAGTTTCTTAGGTTTTATGCTTGCGCACCGTTTCTCAAACCGATAAAGAAATTTGCTTGAATCTTGGTAAATACATTCATTTTTATGCAAAGAATAACCTATACTTGTGATTTGGTAGTAAAAATATTCTTTATTTGTTGAAAACTTATCATATGCATTAGACCGGAGTGAAAAACAAAAAAGTTTGCAAATCGAATCGTAATAGTGCAGAAAAGTTGCTACTCGTCAATACAAGCACAGTGAAAGAAAAAATTTGAAATCGGACAATATGTTCAGTTCGCGCATCGCGTTCAAAGTTTTCGAAATTGAACAAAAGTTGAACAGAGTGAACGAAATTCATAAAAGGTGTAATTTTTTCCGATTGAAATAGTCTTTTGTATATAGCATAGTCTTGAGGTGTGGAATGGAGGGAAAATTACCACATATCCCTTCTCTATCTCCTTCCAACTACCTCAAGGGGGTGAAAATGGCCAAAATGCATAGAATTAGCCCATATTACAGGATGTGTAAATATTGACCAAATCGACCTGATTTTTTTCGTACATAAGACAATTTTTAGGCTAAAACTCGAAAACAATACCCCATCCGTCCTTTTCTCCGGAGGCGTACGAGAGGTCGAAATTTTGCAGCTGCTGGCCCGTCCTTCAAAGGACGCTTCAGGGCTCACGACGGGAAGGTGGTTGACCCGCGAGTTGCGCCCACAATCTACCCAACCAAACTTATACTGTATTGACTTATCCAGATCCACATGTAGATTCAGTTCCAGTGAATTCTGATTTAGTGCCAAGTTTTAGCGTGGTATCACGAGAAGCGATGGCGGCTCTTATGATACCACCGCGTTGATGCCCATGGAATTTTGAGGAGGTAAATGTTACATTTGACACTATGATTATGTATTGCTTGGTATTACATTGTTTGTCTGCCAGATTTAAAGGAAGAGTGGCTTATTCCAATTGGAAATCAAGTCTGGAACGTTAGCTGAAGAAATGTTTGCCATAAGAGGTAACAGGTTATCTTGCTTTCAGATGAATTTATGATTCATACTAATCATTGGCGTCAAAATTTAAGGCAACTAAAATATTTTTGACGGATTTGCCCTTTGTGGGAGTGTGTTTGGATTTCAGTACCCGCCGAAGTCCCAGCTCTCGAACGCGCTGTCTATCATCCACTACCATTGAAAGGAGGAAGTTTTCAAAGAAAAAAAATCTGAATGACCTTTTTCACGACTTATTGGACTTTTTCAAGCAGATGGCTGGTTTCGAGTCTTTGCCTGTAGTTGTTTTTAATAGAATTGAATGCCACATTCCACACATTGACCCATAAATCATGAGTAAAGATCAGAGATACATTGCCGTTTCCATTGCTGCTGGGTCTTGTTCCTCAGACTTAGCTAATCAGGATCCGGGACAATATCTCATTCTTGTTTGGTTAACCGCAGCAAACAGGTTACAGAGATATCTCATTCTTGCTTGGTTAACGATAGCAAACAGGTTACAGAGACTGTGTTGTATATTTCATTGGAAACCCCACGAGAAAATCGCATCAACCTTGTCATGTTTATAATGACAGTATACATACCTCTGCGGTTCGAAATAAAGACAAGATATTCAATCGTTGAGGGACCTAAACATATTTTTGACTGCATCAAGAAATGCAGAAGCTTACCTGCAAAAGTCTAAGATGTGGTGAAGCAGGTCAATCCCACAAATGCTTTCTTTCCCCATCCAGAAGACCTTCTTCTTTCAATAGTTATATATGACGAGCAGCACTTTCGAGAGCTGGGACTTCGGCGAGTACTGATATTTAAAGACACTCCCACAAAGGACAAATCAGCCAGAAATTTTCCAGTTCCGTCCATAAATTTTGACGCCAATGATTATTATGATATTATAATAAATTGGCCTGAAACCAAGAATGACTGCCCACCTCTTTTGGTAAACATTTCTTCAGATGAAATTGCAGACTTGATTTCCAAATTTGAAAAGCGAACTCTTCGAATGAATCCGGCAGGCATACCATGTCATGCAAAATCCGTAGAGCGCAATGTCAAGCTGGTAATATCGGCCACCTGAAAAGATTATGGGCATGAGCGACGTGATGGTTTCATAAGAGCCACCCTCGCTTCTCGTGCAACCAAGCTAAAGTTTGACACTAAATAAGCATTCGCAGTACCTGAATCTGCATGTGGATCTGGATAATTCTCTCCACCCATATTTTGGTTAGTTGGTTGGTTGGGTAGGGTGTGGGTGGGACTCGCGGTGCAGCCACCTTCTTGTGGTGAGTCCTGAGTGGTCCTTAGAAGTACGGACCAAGAGATCCACAATTTCGACTTCTTAGTACCGATCCGGGGAAAAAGGACGGAGGGGAGTGGTATTTTTTTTAATTTTTACTTTTAGCCTCAAGGTTGCCTTATGTACAAATAAATTCAGGTCGATTTGTCAATATTTACACTTCCTGTAATTTGGGTTAATTCTCCGAAAATTGGCCATTTTCGCAGCCTTGAGGGGGTCAGAAAGGAATAGAGGAGGGGTGTGTGATATTTCCTTCTCCATTGTACATCTCAAAGACATACTATTTACAAAGAATGAGTTCGATCGGACAAAAGTTACCCATTTTAGGATTTTTCGTTTATCTGTTCAATTTTTCTTCAAATTTGGAAACTTTGAACGCGATGCGCGAACGGAAGATATTTACTGATTTCATTTTTTTTTTTACCCCTGTGTTTGCATTGACGAGTAGCAAGGTTTTAGCACTATTACGATTCGATTATCAAACTTTTTTTGTTTTTCACTCCGGTCTAATATGCATGTATGTGATCTTGCGGAGGGAAAAAAACGAGATATCACGTATCGATAACATTGAAAATGCGTCAGGATTCTTCAAAAAAATTACTTTTTTGTTAAATATACTGAAAAGAAAAATTTTTAAATGTGATACCTATTTCTTATTACAGACCAATCATATTACATTCATAAACTTTAATAATTTTGTGACAATTTAGTATTTAGATGCAAGTTTCTCAGTTTCTTAGATTTTATGCTTGTGCGCACCGTTTCTCAAACCGATAAAGAAATTTGCTTGAATCTTGGTAAATACATTCATTTTTATGCAAAGAATAACCTATACTTGTGATTTAGTAGTAAAAATATTCTTTATTTGTTGAAAAGTTATTATATGCATACATATGTGATCTTGCGGAGGGAAAAAAGCGAGATATCTCGTATCGACGACATTGAAAATGCGTCAGGATTCTTCAAAACAATATTTTTAAATTAAATATACTGAAAAGAAATATTTTAAAATATGATATTTATTTCTTATTACAGGCCAATCATATTATATTCATATATACGTCAGTAATTTTTGACAATTTAGTATTTAAATGCAATCTTCTCAGTTTCTTAGATTTTATGCTTGTGCGCAGTATTTCTCTAAAACCAATAAAGAAATTTGCATGAATCTTGGTAAATACATTCATTTTTATGCAAGGAATAACCTATACTTGTAATTTAGTAGTAACAATAATTGTTTATTTGTTGAAAAGTTATTATTTGTATATGTATGTGATCTTGCGGAGGAGAAAAAGCGAGATTTCTTGTATTGACGACATTGAAAATGCATCAGATTCTTGACAAAAATAGTTTTTTTTGTTAAATATCTGAAAGGAAATATTTTTAAAGGTAATATTTATTTCTTATTATAGTTCAATCATATTATATTTATAAACTTATAAAATTTTTATACAATTTAATCTTTAAATGCAATTTTCTCAGTTTCTTAAATTTTATGCTTGCGCGCAACATTTCTCGCAAACTAATAAAGCAATTTGCATGAAACTTTGTAAATATCTTCTTTTTAAGGTGAAGAATAACTTATACTTCAAATTTAGTATTATAATTGCATGGATTATTTAAAATTGGCAATTTTTCAATAAAAAAATGAATTTTTTCAAAATTTTATAATTTAAATTTAAATTTCAAATAAAATATATAAATAAATTGCTTACAAATGAAGTATACGTTGAAGATACATTAGTTGTACATCATTATCAATATTTTTGGGGGATCTTGAACCAATAGTTTTTCTATAGTCTTGCGCGCAGTGTGTGCAAGTCATAAAGCAATTTTAATTTTTTTTTTATCAAAAGTAAACATAAAAAAAAATAAATTTTCAATATAGAATATTAAAAAAATTATTTATAATAGAAGAGATATTAGATTATCTATATTAAAAATTTTATGCATTTATCTTTTATAGAGACTGAGAAAAAAAATTAAATGTGACATGTTGCTAAATTGCACTGCCAGGTAAAAAGTAAGACTCCTGAGACCCCTTAACAGCAAAAGTAATTGCCTAAACTACTCCTGATTGAAGTTTTGGAACAACAAGAAACTACCTTTACCTGAAACAATAATGGGTAATTTGTCTACAGTTTCAGGTCCTAAAATGTCGTCTAAAATTTTGTAATCGTTAAATAGTTTTGGGCTCTGCTTGCTCAGTTTCTAATACGAATATTTTCATTTAGTACGATATTTTACGAATATAAAAAAATCAAATTCTATAATTTATAAAGGTTATCTTATAATTTTTTATGAATTTTAGCTATTTAGATTAAAAAATAACGGAAAATTATTTTTCAAGGCGGAATGTTCTCTACATTTCACAATGCTGCCACGTTAAGATGAAATAGTGTGTAGACATGAAATACTCCTGTCTGTGTTTGGACAATAGACTGTGTAAATATGTTGAACTTTGAAACAAATAACAGTGTTTAGAGACTAGTATCATACCATGATACAATTTGAAATGACTATGCATTTGTGTTAATAATATGTTATTAGATTACAAAATACTATGTCAATTTTTAATTGTTTTTTTTAAGCATTCAAAACTTGGTAGCGACCCTTAAAAAATGTTTTAAAATATTGAAATTTTTGTGGAAGTCTTTATTTTATACATAAAACAAAATAAGATGGTGCCCCATAGAAAATTTAAAAGTTATTTTTTTAATGACCACCCTATTGGAGTGCCTCCCGTATTTAAATCATACGATCTCTTCGTAGCGATAAAACACACGTCTGATAAGTACAAGGGCAACCGGAATAATTCATATATATATATATATATATATATATATATAATTCTTCACAATTTTTTTATAATTATTCTGGGTACTTTTGTGCATTTTTTTAAAATTCCAATTGTAATATATTTCTGTACGTTTCAAGTTAAACATGAACACTACATACAACTATGCACGTATTCTATTTTTTTGTGTGTGTTATATGTGCATTACCTTGAAAACGAAGTGATCACTCTTTACTAAGTCCATCACAAATCATGATACAAAAATATAAATAGTATCAATCGATTAGTAAAAACGTCTAAATTAATTCTATATTTAAATTGTTACGGGTCGTCGTCTGTATACAGAAAATGCGGCGAATATTTTAATTATCAATACTAACGCCTAATTTGGATTTCATATTTCGATATTTTGATACAGAATACCTGTGGAAAGCAAACGGGAACATCGTTGGCAAGTAGTTTAGGATATATGCATGTTTAAAATTTGGAACACTTGATGTCCAGCATATTTTCAGTCGTTGCAAAGTACATTGTAATGAGGATATTGTTTTAAGCACAACTACAAAATTTTATTGTAGAATGAGATGTAATTTTGGTTAATCATATTTACAGTTTTCAGAAATCTATTTCTGTTGAGAAATATTGTGAAGTTTCGGAATTTTTCAGAAAAAAAACCCCTCTAATGCGTATTTATGATTAAATGAATTTTCAAAATAAAATATGAATTTCAATCTATACATTTTTAAGAGAAAACTATTTCTGCAAGGTTCAAATATGCGAATCCAAAATTACAGATAATTCCGACTAACGAGTTTTAAATTATGATTAAAAAAATATTATTGTAACAACGATTAAATATTATAAAATTCGAAATAATCAAATCATGTCAGAATAATTATGTCTAAAAATAATCAAATCAACGCGTTTGTTAGCTTTACTTTACAGAAATTATTTGGATACATCGCGCATGCGTAAAAGCACTTTTTTAACGCCCGTTTTCAACAGATCACTACATATGCGCAAAATGAATTTTTTGATAGCACACTACCGCTAATTAATGGCTATTATGATCACAAAAACTACATTTCATGCTTTTAGAGATTAAAATAAATTTATGCAAAATTTACAGAAAAATAATTTCATGCGACAATTTTATCTCACGTTTTGTCAAACGAATGGAACCTGGGGTTTATATGAATCTCTACAACATTCTTATAGTGATTAATACATATTTTTAGATTTTTAATATAATATAATTTTTTTATATAGTTAGTATGTACTAATTTTACGAAAGTGTATCTTTCAGCATTTTTTCTAATCTCGTTGATATATGAAAGGAAGAAAATGAAACATCGTTTTATATATATTGTACAGCTATTATGTTAATATTAAATATAAACAATTTAAAATATTATGTAACATAATAAGTTGATTTGTCTCTTAAATGCATCTAATGCAATATAATACAAAAAATATGTTGTTTAAATATATTTAAAAAACAACATATTGCATAAAATTGCTTTAAAACTTTATTACACATTCAGTTTATTTATTACATAAAAATCTTTCAGCATTTTTTCTAATATCATTGAAATAAGAAAGAAAGGAAATGAAACAGTGTTTTATATGTATTGTACAATTGTAGCGTTAGTTAAATATAAACAATTTAAAACGTTATGTAACATAATAAGTTTATTTGTCTCTTAAATGCATCTAATGCAATATAATATAAAAAAATATGTTGTTTAAATATATTTAACAAACAACATATGGCATAAAATTGCTTTAAAACTTTATTACACATTCATTTTATTTATTACGTAAAAAATTTTTATTATAATGCTTACATAATCTGGTAAATATATTTTTATTCCAGAAAATGATATTTTATCTCTGCTTAGGACATATTTTCCATCGATGTGCAGTTTCGCATCGTTTACATTGTCAGAACGCTCTTTCCTTTATATTATTTTCACCAATATAATATAAGTAATTTAAAAAGTTCAGCAAATTCTCAAAATTATTTTTACTCTTTAGCCAGAGGAGGACTGAAGAAGAAGTAATTGATATAAATTGTTTATTATACGTGGACCAGTTTCCCTTAACATGAAATGATGAAGGTATTAAAAAGGAACACTATACTAAAAAATAAGGCATAGAAGAAGTAATTTTAACGGAGTTTATGCATTTAATTTTGTACTACAGTATTTTTTTTCAATAAGGCTAATATATTTTTCGTTATTATACTTAATTCAAAAAAATATATTGGAATTGTAAAATATAGGAAAAGGAATATTTAGAACTTTTTGTGTCAGTTTAAAACACTTTTTCTAAAAAAATTACAAATGATCTTTTTAAATGGAGTTCCAGTTTAATTCACAATGAACGGAGGTAATGCATAAAAATGTTGTACAATTTCTTCTTTGAAAATAGTGTTTTGTGGTATTTAATCAAGTGAAAATTACAATCCGTTTCAGAAGTGACATGAAAGGAAAAATGAAACACAAGATGAAAAATGAGCAAGCATATATATATATATATATATATATATATATATATATATATATATATATATATATATATATTATTTTTGCTTATGCAGGTAGTCTTTTGTACTTACAGAAAGAAGACTGAAAGCAGAATATGTAGTTTTGAAATGATGTACAGTCATAAAAAAAGTAAATATCACCCCCCACCACCACCACTAACGTTGCAAATAATTATAATAGGAGAAACTTAAAGGTACCAAACGATTGAAAATAAAGCATAATTTAAATAATGTATATCAAATTTACTGAAAGGACCATCTACTAATCAAAACCAAACCCAACTTTGTTTTTTTTTAATGGTAACACCCAATTTTAATATTATATTTTAAATCTTATGTTCAAACTATGCTTAGAAATGAAATTTCAAGTCATTTGGATGATATATTTTTTTAAATTATAAACATACAAAATTTAAGGTTTCTAACGTTAAATTACATTTTCATATATTTATTAAGGGTACAGTGGACTTTTTTGAAATTTTAAGGATATAGTTATACTATAAAAAAGTGTTATTTACCAAATTTTATGAAAATATCTTTACAATTTTTTGAGATATTTAAATTTTAAAATTTTAAAATTGCCAGATTTCAAAACGCTCCATGCGCATTCCAAAATTAACCACATTTCCAATAATCTCGCATAATACTCTTTGAATATATAAGCACAAAACTTACTACAAAATTTTAGAAAATTTTATTAAAAAAAATAAAAAAATTGATTTAAATTGATTTTTTTCAATTTTTTTCATTAAAATTTCATTAAATTTTGTATATTACTCTTAAATTTTCAATTTTAAATACGTGTAACATTGTCGCAGAAACTAAACGACATATTTCAAAACGACCTTTTACAGAAAGATACCAACATATATATATATATTAACTTTCTATATATATTTATAATGCGTATAAGAACTAATGCACAAAATTTAGTTATAATAACTCCAATAGAACTCGACATATTCAAAACTAAAAAATTATAAATGACGGAAATTACCATATCTATAAAATCAAAACGCTCCATGCGCAATCAGATTTCAGACGCATTTGCAAATAATCTCATATAATCATCCTTGAATGCACAAAAACAAAACTTACTACGAAATTTTAGCAAATAATATTTAAAAAAATTGATTTAAACTGATGTTTTTCAATTTTTTCATTAAAATTTCTACAAATTTTGTGTATTACTCTTACATTGTCAATTTTAAATACATGTAATAAAGTTTATTGTAAGTAAAAAATATTTACACTGGTATAAAGAAAATTTCTGAGAATTTTCAATGAAATTGAAAGCAATGTGTAGCGCATGGGACATTTGAAAGTCGAGTAATATACCCCGTTACAGAAACGGGGCGACACAGCAACACTGTCGCAGAAACTAAACGACAGTGTTGATTTCAGGGGGTGGCATCCTCCACCCCCCCCCCAAAGATTTAAGGTTTTGTGTTTTCAATGGTCAAAAGGTGCAATTTCTCCCCCCCCCCCACCCCAACTCTATAATGTCAACCCGGAGCCACAGAAATCCCTCCCGGAGAAAAGTGTCTGAATTCAACATTGCTAAACGACATATTTCAAAACGAACTTTTACAGAAAAATACCAGTATATATATATTAACTTTCTACATATATTTATAAAGCGAATAAGAATCAATGCACAAAATTTGATCATAAAAACTCTAATAGAACTCGACATATTCAAAACTAAAAAATTATAAACGGCGGAAATTACGATATCTATAAAATCAAAACACTCCATGGGCAATCAGATTTCAGACATATTTGCAATAATCTGATATAATCATCTTTGAATGCTCAAAAACAAAACTTACTACAAAATTTTAGCACATATTAAAAAAAAAATGATTTAAACTGATGTTTTTCAATTTTTTCATTAAAATTTCTATAAATTTTGTATATTACTCTTACATTGTCAATTTTAAATATATGTAATAACGTTTATTGTAAGTAAAAAATATTGACACTGGTATAAAGAAAATTTCTGAGAATTTTCAATAAAATTGAAAGCAATGTGTTGCGCATGGGACATTTGAAAGTCGAGTAATATGTCCCGTTGCAGAAACGGGGCGACACAGCGACACTGTTGCAGAAACTAAACGACAGTGTTGATTTCAGGGGGTGGCATCCCCCCCCCGAAGATTTGAGGTTTTGTGTTTTCAATGGTCAAAAGGTGCAACCCCCCCCCCCCCCAACTCTATAATGTCCCCCTGGAGAAAAGTGTTTGAATTCAACACTGCTAAACGACATATTTCAAAACGACTTTTTACAGAAAAATACCAGTATATATATATTAACTTTCTACATATATTTATAATGCGAATAATAATTAATGCACAAAATTTGGTTATAATAACTCTAATAGAACTCGAAATATTCAAAACTAAAAAATTATAAACGACGGAAATTACCATATCTATAAAATCAAAACGCTCCATGCGCAATCAAATTTTACACACAATTGCAATAATCTCATATAATGATCTTTGAAAACACAAAAACGAAACTTACTATGAAATGTTAGCAAATTATATTTTAAAAAAAACTTAAAAAATGTATTTAAATTGATGTTTTTCAATTTTTTGATTAAAATTTAATAAAAGTCTTTATATTACTCTTAAATTTTCAATTTTAATTACTTGTAATAAAGTTTACTTCAAGCAACGTTAAACCTATCAAGAGTCGACAGTATAATAAATTGAAATATTGCCAAATGTTTCTAATTACAATACATACAGTGAATATAAACGATGAAATAAAAGAGATCTATGCATTTTATCGTTCACAGTAATGATAGTAAAAACTTTCAACACATAACTTTTAGATAACTCATTGCTTTGCCAAGCGACTCTCAGATTCCTTTTTATTGAATCTTTGATATATAAATTAATAATGAATGCTTGCAAAAAAAAAAAAAAAAAAAAAATGTAGCGTATGTCATTTTTAAGTATTTGACTTTTCAAATCACTTACTATCACTGTTTCACAAACCACTACCAGGTAAAAAATCTAATTTTAATTATGTAATAAAATTGAATACACAATAAAATAATTCGAAATATACAATTTCCAAAACCTTTTCCAGTGCGGCATGACCCTCCCCAAACGATAAAAATGCAGCTGTAAGTTTTCTATTTACATCAAACTTTTTTGTTGCTATTTCACGTTCACTAGTATAAACATTAAACATATCCACAAGATTTTGCACAGGTTTCACATGCAAGGTCTAATTTTGATGAGAATCCAAAAGAATTACGCTTCAAATTATTTAATTTACATTGTTGACACTCACTACAAGGTATTTTCTGAAGTAAATCTGCCCAAATAGAGTTGCTTACTAAACTGTATTCAGTAGACATGGCATATAAACTATCAAAATGATCGCTTGTATTCAATGAAAAAAAAAAAATCCAGAAACAATTGCAGGATTAATATTCTCGATGGAATCACCATCAATTGATTGCATTTCAAACTATATTTCCACTTTAAAATATTTGCAGAACCAGCCTTGCTTCGCTTAGTTGGTGGGCCTTTACGCTTCCGATATTTTGAAGTTATGCAATGCTTGTTTACAAATGCATTCAGAAACAAAACAAATTAAAAAGATAATTTAGTAAATTATTACCCTAACAAATGCTTTTAAAAAAATCTAAGAAACAATGTTGCTAACAATAGGCAGTTCCAGTTCTTAAAAGAACTGCTTTTTAAACTGAAATTATAACTAGAGAGAACTGCAACGAAATTGAAAAAATGAAAACAAACGATGTAAACAAACCAGATACAACCAGTTTAGGTCCCAGTTAAAATACGCTGTTGCCAAATAATAAAGAAATATATATCCTTTATGAAAATTACATGGAGTAAGCTCAAGAATATCATGTAAGCATGATTTCACAGCTTTTAGATTAGGCATATCTACGTCGCGAAAGAAGAAAAACAATGGCAGGAAGGTAAACAAAGGGGCGTGGCGCATCAGCTGTTAAAATTAAAATGACCATAACTCCGGCAAAAATCAACATATTTGAAAAAAAAAAGTGCATCCGGTAGATATGATTATATGTGTTATTTCTACATTAAAAATGAAAAATCGACTTTTTGATATATTTTCGCGAATTTCAAAGTCCACTGTACCCTTAATACCTCCTGAAATTATAATCCTAATGGGATATTTTGTCGTTTGGTTATAATACTAAAGAACCCCCCCCCCCCCCAAAAAAAAAAAAAAAAAAAAATACATTGAATCTGTAATTTAAAAAAATTTATAACATGAATTATAAAATTAATATAGAAAATTAATAGAAGTTGCATTGTTATTCTATAGCATTTGTCGGAAAAAAATTAGTGCAAAATAATTTAATGCGAGAATTTTATTTCACGGACTATCAAACAAACCGGCTCTTAGTTTTGAATAAAAATCTTCCAGGTCATGCGTATAGTGACTAATATAAACATTTTTTAATATTCAGTACTTTATATATATATTTTTTTTCAGGATTTACTATTTTTACGAAAGTATATCTATCAGAATTTTTTCTAACCTTCCTGAAGTAAGAGAGCGAACAAATCCAATAGCTTTTATTATACATTAAACCATCCTAACGTTAATTCTAAATATGAACAATTTTAAAATATTTTAATATTGTAAGTTGATTTGTCTATTAAAAGTGCCCAATGCAATATAATCTTGTTAACATTTCTATATTATAACCCTTACATAATACGGTAAATACGCTTTTATATCAGGAAATGTTATTTTATCTCTGCTAAAGACATTATATTTTTCATCAATGTGCAGTTTCGCATAGTTGACATTTTCTGAAAATTCTTTCCTTTATATTATTTTCACCAATATAATATAAGCAATTTAACGAGATCCCCAAACTCACAAAATTCTTTTCACTCCTTAGCCGGCGAAGGAATGATGCAGAAGTAATTGATATAGATTGTTTATTATAGGTGGACCGGTTTTCCATCACATGTAATGATGAAACTATGAAAAATGAACACTATCATAAAAAAAGCATAGAGGAAATAGTTTTTACGGAGCTTATCCATTTAAGCTTGTATTAAAGAAATTTTTTTCAATAAGGCTAATACATTTTTCTTTATTATACTTATTTCAAAAATATATTAGAATGGCAAAATATCGATAAAGGAATCCTTATCTTTTTTTTTTTTTTTTTTTTTTTTTTTTTGCCAGTTTAAAATATTTTTTCTATAAAATTCACAAATGATCTTTTTAAATGGAATTCCACTTTAACTCACAATAAACGTAGGTATTGTATAAAAATGCTGTATAAGTTCTATGAAAATAGTATTTTGTTGTATTTAATCAAGAGAAAATTACAATCCGTTTCGAGAATGACATGAAATGAAAAATGAAACGCAAGCTGAAAAATGAATAATGGGTGTTTCTCATGAATTCTTTAAAGAAAAGATAGATGTTTTGTTTCAATGAACAGAATTATATGTATTTTTTTTTCAATGTTTGCTTATGAAAGTAATCATTTGGATTTGGTAAAACGAGGCGAAAAATAGAATATACTGTTGTAGCGTGATGTACATATTAAGCGATTTTATGTTTACTTTTAAAGTTAAACAAATTCTAAATTTTAGGTATTATTGGGTTAATATGCATTGTTTCTGTTTTTCGCTTTCATAATATTTTGAAAGGTGCATAATTTCGGGTAAGTGATTTTAAAATGCTGATTGAATATTTACAGATTAATAAATATTTATAAATATATTTACGAAAAATGCAGAGGGGCTAATTAAGTTACTTGAAAAATAAATCTTTTCATTGTATATCGTGTGGGGTATCGTGTGAAAGCTTTCGTAACGCTGAAATCAAAAATATATTTCATTTAATTTTAAGTATTATATTTTCAAAGTTATGGTGGTAAAATGAAGTGCAAAAATATGTTTCCCCCCATCTAATTCCGAATCTATTGAAACTAAAATCACGAAAAAATTAGAGTTAGTAGACATTAATTTAAACCTAGCAGGAAAATTATAGCGATTACCCTAGGTGACAAAGTTTTTGAGAAAATCGCATTTTTCCGTTACACTCAAATTTCGATTTACGGGCTTTAGCAAAAGTGTTGAGCAGAGCTGGAGGTACCAATCATAGCAAAAGTGTAAAAGCATTGTTGATCATGAATTTCGGAAAAAAAATCGTCGGTAATTAGCCGAGATATTAACCCTTAAAGACACGGATGGTTCATCGACTTTTAAAGCCTAGATAACAAATTTGAAGGATATATTTATGTAATGCAATACCCAGGAGCAGTATAAAAGCAATAAACGTCAAATTGTTAAAAACAGACTAATTTAATGAGAATTAATCACATAAAGACTATGGGATTCGCGACTAGTTTCCATTGAGTGGCTCTCTCAATACACTTACTATGTCTTTAAAGGTTAAATAAAAACCTATATGGAATAACAAATATACAGAATAGCTATATTTGCTATTATTTAGTTTCCATATATCTTTGAACTTTCATGGTATATCCATTTATACTTTTTTAGTATACAGAGTGCAAAAGAAAGTCCCTTTAACCTGAAAATACTTGTGAACGGAGAGAGGTACAGCTATACAAGTGGGGTAACGGTATAGTAAAGCGACAAAAATAACAGCAGCGCCCCCTAGTGGCGAAATTTGGAAGATAGCCGCAGCAAGTCGTAAACGAAAAGAGATAGAGCACAGTTAGAAAGTTTTAGAGCATCAATTAATTAATAGAATACGACATTTGGTTTACACGGATAAGATAAATCTTCGTCTGTTTACCAAAAAATATCCGAAATCGATGAACTCCATTTTGTGTGAACGTTTGAATGGAAGTAGTCAGAAGTATGAAGAAATACGCACAATTTATGCTATAAATACTTATTTATCTCAATACATTTTGATAACATCACACACACACACAAAAAAAAAATAAATAAGACAAACTGTCTCACAGTGATAAATAGTTAATATTCAGTATGTTCGAAAAGAATCCATTGCTCACGATACACGTTTGTATTCGTGAGAGTAATTCTATATGCACATTTCTCAGCACGGAACGTCTATTGCAAGCCTCTCCGATACGACGACTTAGATTTAACCCTTTCAAGGGCCGTGGCTAGACGGTCTAGTCAGAGAATTTTAATTTCAAACCTGACAAATGGCAGCAAGAATATTTTAACAAAATTCTGCTTTTGTAATGAAAGTGCAAATTAGCGGGTTTTTCTTTTGTGAGAAATTCGTTTGAATATTCTGGTGTCAGTGAATTATTACGAACAGAATTTTTCTGACCCTAAAAGGGTTATTCTAAAAGTTTAAATGCATTGGAAATTAAATCTTTACAGACATTACAGCACAGTACAATGTCACAGTTTGGAATTGTGCACTGCTACATTTCCGGAATGTGAATAGACAATGTAGAATCGTCGCTCATCGATTTCGGACATTTTAGGATACGCAGGCGACGATTTATCTTACCCGTGTGAACCAAATGTCGTTTCGTATTAATTAATTTATGCTATAAAACTTTCTAATTGGAAAATGTGCTCTACCTCTTTTCGTTTTCGATTTGCAATGGCTATCTTCGAAATTTCGCCATTAGGTGTGCTGCTGTCGTTTGCATTAGGTCGGGCGTAGTCGCTTTACTTACCGTTACCTCACTCGTATAGCTGTAGCTCTCTCCGTTCGCAAGTATTTTCAGGTTAAAGGGACTTTCTTTTGCACCCTGTATACTATGCAGCTATACTCAACCCTACATTGTATAGTTTTTACAAAGTCTTATTATTCTTTTAGCAACGGTATTTTTTAATAATACATTTACTAATTCATATATTATTGTACGGAACTCCCTGTGCGCGAGTAATAATCGCACTTGACCGTTTATTTATATTAACGTCATGTCTCTTAATTTAATACTATTACTAGAGATTACACTTGATATTTAGGCTCTAAAGTGGGTAAAAGCAGCATAAGGCACACCGCCTTTGCCCTTATGTTGGTACACAGTGACCCCGTCATTAATGATTAAGTATCGTATACGGGGTGTTTCACTACCAGATCGAAAAACTTGCAGGATGTGTCGGGAGCTTAGAGACAACTCGTAATCACATACCAATGCAGGGTCGAAAATGTCCTAGTTTAGAGCTATAGTGCAAAGAAGCAGAGAAAATGAACATTAACAGAACCATATTAATGGGACGGGAAATATTTTATTGAAAGGTTGTACTACCCAAGGTGTTCGAAATTACGACCAGAAGTTGTCAGGTAGGTTAGATAGCGGCGCTGCATGGAATTCCTTGCGTTCTGGAAAGTTCCTTGCGTGTATCGCATCCTCTCCGCAGGTACAGATATTCGAGTGGTAAGGTCGTCAACTAAAGGGACAGCGGGCCGCTGTGAAGCCTACCTAACGACTTCTGGCCGTAATTTCGAATACCTTCTGATGTACAAACTTCCGATAACATGTTTTCTGTCCCATTAATTTGTTGCTGTTTCTGTCCTTTTTCTCCGATTCTTTCGACCATAACTCATAAGTACGGCATTTTCGCCCCCACATTGCTATGTGATTCAGAGTCGAATCTGTGCTCCGCACATCCCCTGCAAGTTTGTCGGTGTGGCAGTGAAACACCCTTTATACTATGTTTAGATATACAGCATTTACTTGTAGTTATAAAAATTAATCTATTTTTTTTCTTCACATTACCTGTTTATTTCTCATAAGTGCAACGAATACATACTCCAAAATTTCTATTATTTAAATAAAATTGCAAAAAGTAGAAAATTCCTACGTTGTGCATAAAATTAAGGTTCATTTTCAAAGAACTAACATAAATGATATTTAAAAAAAAATAACGAAAAAAAAATAGAGAAATTAAATCTATCTGTGATATTATTACAATTATAATAGATCTATTTCAAGTTTGAAAGAGTCAAAATGAAATTATAAGAAATAAAAGAAAGCGAAATAAAATATGTTCCCAATGTTGCGTTGATTACGTAATCATTTAGTTACTTCTTTATAAAATTGAAAATTATTATATTGTTCTACATAAAATATTCCACTTATATAAGAGTGTTCTATAGGATGTTGATTCTGCGATCCATTATTCTTTATTTCTTTATACAGAAAATGATGTTAATGTAAAACATCGAAAGAAATGAATCGAAACTAAAACCGTTTTAATTCCCGGAAGGGTTTAATATTGGGCAAATGAATGTGTTCATACGAAAGTGAATACCAAAGTATTTCTCATGCATGTTTTTAGTATTATTACGTTTTGACCATTATGTGCTATTAAATGTTTTAATAAAATAATTGCAACCATTGGAGAAAAAAATCCTTTTAAGTTTTTTTTTCGATTTCCATGCATTTACTCTATTAATGTTCACCTCCCTCCCCCCCCCTTCTTCCCTGCTTAGCGTTAGGCAACTGAGTAAACATTTTAGAACAAACAATTTTCTTTTATCTTTATTACAATGTTTTCTTTGCCTAGAAAATGATGATGCATGCATATAGAAAATCAATTAAGTTTGTGAGATATTCATGACCTAAAACCACACCCTTCGTAGGAAAAAAATATTTGGCTATCGGGCTATATTCCAATTAACTTTCAAATATAGAAAAAAATATTTTTTTTAAATACCTTGTTTTTTCCCCCTAATTCTAAAACAAAACCCTAGCCGTCCATCTATCCATCCGCCCATCCTTTTTCTGACAGTACTATTATGACACTCTTTTACATGTTATTTCCTGCTTAATATCATGATTGACGATCTACTTTTTTTTTATTTAGTTCTTTTCTAATTGACCGTTTGAATTTTGCTTGTAACGAGTTTTGAAAATTAATAACAATTTTGCAGGAGAAATTTCGAAAGGAGAAAGTATCTAAATCTTTGAACGTTTTATTTTATTGCTTCGTTCATGATTCATTAAACTACACCAGAAAGATTTCCCATTTACATCATCGTTCATTTTAAGCATGGTGTTTTCTTTCCTTTTGCTGGAGATGATAATATAAAATGCTAATGTAACAGTTATTATTTTCTTAATATTCTGATGAGTGAATACCTAAAAATAAATTTTTACACACCTCCTTTCCAAACCTAAAAAAAATAAGAAAAATACAGGAAAATAACTTGTAAGCGTAGTTTATAATTTTTATTAAATCCAATCCCACATTTATTCGTTTAATTTTTGAAAACTTCATTTAAAAACAAATAAACTTACGCAAATTGTAAATTGCATCACAGAATTATTTGAATGATCACATAAAAATATATATTTTTTTATTATTTACTCATGTTTTTTTTATTATTATTATTATTATTATTATTATAAATTTTTTGAGACAGCAAAACCTTCTAAATATGTTTCTTATTTTTTCTTTTAAGATTATTTGTGTAAATTTAAAATTCCAAAATTAAGAAATTATATTTCTTTTTTATTTGATTTATAAAAAACTGTTCAAAAATTCTTTTACAGCTGTTTACCGGAAAAAAATGTAAAATGAAAAATTCCTTAAAGAAAATATAAATATAAAAGATTACTTTTTTGTTTTATTATCAAATCATAAACCTTTCTCCGATACAATTCAATAATCTCACAGGAATAAGCATTTTAAGATCTCTTTTTCTCTTTTGATTGACATAACAAACGGTCCTTTCCATTTTCTGGAAAGAATTTAAGTATCTTTCTCGATTTAGTAGCATATAAGTCGATTTGAATCATTTATATTCTATAAGCTTTCAAGTGAATACAAATGTAATTTTTCAGTAAAATATGTTTCGATGTATATTATATACTTGTATTTAAATGTTTTATTTCAATATTTTTATCTGACATAATTTATTAGAATTTAGGAAATGTGCTTTAAATTTTGATTTCCATCAATTAGATTTTTATGTCAAAAATTATGAATTTGAATTTACTCATATAAATTGCAAATAATTGTAGAAAAAATACTTTCAGGTGCTTAAATACAATATAAATGTATTTAAAAAAAAAAAAAAAATCTTAAAATACATAAAAAAAAAGAAGAAAAAACCTAGAACATTTTCAACTAATGAATACTAAATATGTGAATTGTCACATTGCTAACTAAGCGTAAACCGACAGAGTGAAAATTGTCCAAGCCGGAAAGCTTGAAATAGCGCTTCAGGTCTTTACCATTAAGCCACGAGGACGTTGCCCAGCTTAGCATCTCTCAGTCACATAATTCGGTAAGTCTGCTAAGCAGAAATTAGATGGAATAGCCTTCATGAGCATACAATTATGCGGCGTAACATGGGCTGCAAATGAACACAGCATCGGTGAAGATACAATTTTAATTAATTCATGAACTACTTTTCAGCAGTAAAATTACGCTTGAAATTATTGAATACTAAAGATGCGAATTATCACACTGCTAACTAAGCGTAAACCAACAGAGTAAAGAATGTCCGAGCCGGGAATCGAACGCGAAACCCTGGTATAACGCTTCAGTGCTCTACCATTAGGCCACAATGACGTTACTCAGCTTAGCAACTCTCACTCTCATAAGTCGGTAAGTCTGCTACCGCAGCTATTAGATGGAAATAGTCTTTATGAGCACACAATCTTGCGGTGTAACGTGAGACGCAAATGAACCCACAATCGCTGATATACAATTTTAATTATTTCATGAACTACTCTTCAGCAGTGACATTACACTTGAAATTATTGAATACCAAAGATGTGAATTATCACATTGCTAACTAAGCGTAAACCGACAGAAGTGAAAATTGTCCAAGCCGGAAAGCTTGAAATAGCGCTTCAGGTCTTTACCATTAATCCACGAGGACGTTGCCCAGCTTAGCATCTCTCAGTCACATAATTCGGTAAGTCTGCTAAGCAGAAATTAGATGGAATAGCCTACATGAGCATACAATTATGCGGCGTAACATGGGGCGCAAATGAACACAGCATCGGTGAATATACAATTTTAATTAATTCATGAACTACTTTTCAGCAGTGAAATTACGATTGAAATTATTGAATACTAAAGATGCGAATTATCACACTGCTAACTAAGCGTAAACCAACAGAGTGAAGAATGTCCAAGCCGGGAATCGTACGCGAAACCCTGGTATAACGCTTCAGTGCTCTACCATTAAGCCACAATGACGTTACTCAGCTTAGCAACTCTCTCTCATAAGTCGGTAAGTCTGCTACCGCAGCTATTAGATGGAAATAGTCTTTATGAGCACACAATCTTGCGGTGTAACGTGAGACGCAAATGAACCCACAATCGCTGATATACAATTTTAATTATTTCATGAACTACTCTTCAGCAGTGACATTACACTTGAAATTATTGAATACCAAAGATGTGAATTATCACATTGCTAACTAAGCATAAACCGACATAAGTGAAAATTGTCCAAGCCGGAAAGCTTGAAATAGCGCTTCAGGTCTTTACCATTAAGCCACGAGGACGTTGCCCAGCTTAGCATCTCTCAGTCACATAATTCGGTAAGTCTGCTAAGCAGAAATTAGATGGAATAGCCTACATGAGCATACAATTATGCGGCGTAACATGGGCTGCAAATGAACACAGCATCGGTGAATATACAATTTTAATTAATTCATGAACTACTTTTCAGCAGTGAAATTACGATTGAAATTATTGAATACTAAAGATGCGAATTATCACACTGCTAACTAAGCGTAAACCAACAGAGTGAAGAATGTCCGAGCCGGGAATCGAACGCGAAACCCTGGTATAACGCTTCAGTGCTCTACCATTAGGCCACAATGACGTTACTCAGCTTAGCAACTCTCACTCTCATAAGTCGGTAAGTCTGCTACCGCAGCTATTAGATAGAAATAGTCTTTATGAGCACACAATCTTGCGGTGTAACGTGAGACGCAAATGAACCCACAATCGCTGATATACAATTTTAATTATTTCATGAACTACTCTTCAGCAGTGACATTACACTTGAAATTATTGAATACCAAAGATGTGAATTATCACATTGCTAACTAAGCGTAAACCGACAGAAGTGAAAATTGTCCAAGCCGGAAAGCTTGAAATAGCGCTTCAGGTCTTTACCATTAATCCACGAGGACGTTGCCCAGCTTAGCATCTCTCAGTCACATAATTCGGTAAGTCTGCTAAGCAGAAATTAGATGGAATAGCCTACATGAGCATACAATTATGCGGCGTAACATGGGGCGCAAATGAACACAGCATCGGTGAATATACAATTTTAATTAATTCATGAACTACTTTTCAGCAGTGAAATTACGATTGAAATTATTGAATACTAAAGATGCGAATTATCACACTGCTAACTAAGCGTAAACCAACAGAGTGAAGAATGTCCAAGCCGGGAATCGTACGCGAAACCCTGGTATAACGCTTCAGTGCTCTACCATTAAGCCACAATGACGTTACTCAGCTTAGCAACTCTCTCTCATAAGTCGGTAAGTCTGCTACCGCAGCTATTAGATGGAAATAGTCTTTATGAGCACACAATCTTGCGGTGTAACGTGAGACGCAAATGAACCCACAATCGCTGATATACAATTTTAATTATTTCATGAACTACTCTTCAGCAGTGACATTACACTTGAAATTATTGAATACCAAAGATGTGAATTATCACATTGCTAACTAAGCGTAAACCAACAGAATGAAAAATGTCCAACCCGGAAATCGAACCCGCATCCCTGGAATAATGCTCCAGCGTCCTACCATTAAGCCACGAGGACGTTGCCCAGCTTGACATCTATCACTCACATATGTCGATAAGTATGCTATCGCAGCGATGGAATAGTCTTCAGTGGAAACTAGAGCACTGGAGCGTAATTCCAGGGGTCGGCTTGGACATTTTTCACTCTGTTGGTGTGGTGATGATCTGCACCACACACAGGGTTACGTGACAATAAGAATGATTGGAACACTTAAGAAACAATTATCCCGATCCGCGTTGTGAAAGATCATAGGGGATAACGTTAATTAATAAATAAGGGGAGAGAAAATTTTGAATAATATAAAATTTTGTCAATTACACAAGAACGCTTATTTAACGTTGAGAAATGTAAATTTAAAACTGGTAGGAAAAGAAAAAAAATCAAATTTAATCGTTGCTGAAATTACTAATTCTTAAAATAGTAAAATTATAAATATTCTCTGAAACAAAAGAATAAGGAAATGATTCAAAGAAAAAGACAGACGAGTATACATATATAGACATTTTTTATTTTCAATTGTATAAAATTCATATTTCAGTTATCATTTGTTTAGTTAAAATATTAATTTCAGATTAATATTCCATTTGTTCATTTATTTGAAAGATATAGTTCGATCCACATTAGAACAGTAAAATTTTCATTTGTTTATTTTATTATATTATTATTATTATTATTATTATTATTATTATTATTATTATTATTATTATTATTATTAACCATTTGGAAAAATGGTTATTGTCCTCGTCAGGGTAGGAAATCAAAAGCGTACCTGAAGCTTTTTATTGTTTTAATCCGCATTTTATTCGTTTTCTGATTGGTCTATACAGTAATCTGTATTTTCCTTTACTTTCAACAGAAATGGATACCTTCTGTTGCCACTATGACAAAAAAGTAATATAAACTACAAAAAATTTAATAACTCAGAAACAAATTGAGATACAGCTTTCAAACAAATTGCATTTAAAAGTACATTTTTTTCTCTAAACGACGGTGTAAAAAGTAATATTTTGGGATGTTTAGAAGTTTAAGAATGAAATTTCATTTAAAATTTGTCCTCAGATTTCTTGAACAGAAGCCCTTTCCCGAACAGCCAATGAAATTCTTGGATAATACGTAAGTTTCAGGTGGATAAACATAACACTATTAATGTTTAATTCATGGCGTACGTAATGCATGATCAACTCCGTGCGATTTTTTATGTCTTAAATGTTAGTCTTTGAAAAATCATTTTCCAAATGGTCGTTGTAATTTGTTAAATTGCTTTATTATTATTATTATTATTATTCTCTTAACTTACTCACAGCACCGATCCAAAGATAAGAGGCTTCTGGACGAAACATCTATCAAAATTTTAATGGAATTTTATTATTCCAATTATCGTTAAAATATATAAAATAATTAGTTAAAATATTTAATGAGATAATAATTCTGACTTCAATTAAAATTTTGACTATAAAACAAATTTTGTAACCTTAATTATACACACCATATATATATCAAATAATCAATAGCCGTAAAATAAATGTGTCAGGCTAGCTCAGATTCAAATCACACAGAAATTTCACATAATTTCAAGATAATAATTTCTCGGGGTATAACTTTTTAAATATTTTTTATTTATTCTTGGTAAGACGGCACATCACAAATAGCACGGCACATAACACATATATAATAACACGGATTTAACTTTTTACATGTTAACACAGCTCAAAACAAAACAGAATTCCAACGAACTCACAGCATATTCTCATTCGGCAAAGCTCACGCAAGCTAGTCATGTGATTGCCGGTCGAGTCGATTTTTGAGACGGGTGGTGCGCGTTACATCCTCCCCCTCTGTTTCCGATTTACGTCTCGGAGAGGAAACAGGATGCTTTCTGGGTCTTCCTCTTTTTCTCAAGGGTGCAACTGGAATAGTTTCAGTTTCTTGAAATGGTGACAAGGCGGAAACATGGTAAGACACAATTCGCTCGGCAGGATTGTCCAGGCTAGCAATATCATATGTCACCAGTGACTTTTGTGTCAAAACTATGTATGGCCCATCTCTCTTAGGCATAAATTTTGCTGTTTTATTTTTACTTGCCTTGCTCACAGGGTGTAGGGTATCCCATACTTTATCACCAGGCGACAAATACACTCGTCTACGATTTTTATCGCAATATTTCTTCCGCTGATCTTGTTTCATTTCAACACGCTCTTTCACACTTTTTGAAATATTTGCAAGACGTTTAAGATATGGGGTTATTTCCAGAACAAGATTGTCATTTTCCACAACAGTTCTGAAATCGTTCACCACATCATCGATTGTTCTTAATTCTCGACCAAATTGCAGATAGGCAGCAGTTTGGCCAGTTGTATCAGATTTGGCAGAGTTCATAGCAAATCTAATAAAAGGAAGTTTATCAATCCAGGAACTGTGTTCATCCCCAACAAGGATTAATATTCGAGGTTTCAAGTCTCTATTTTTGCGTTCTACTGGATTGGCCTGAGAATGGTACAAAGGTGTCAATGATTGGTCTATTCCAAGAATGTAACAAACTTGTTGTAGAACAGCGCTCACAAACTGAGGGCCGTTATCACTTATGAGTCTTCTTGGGATACGATAACGAAGGAAGATCTCTTCAATCAGAGTAGTCGCACATTCTTGTGCAGTGGCTGTTGTTAAGGCAAATAGTTCGACCCACTTGGTGGCACAATCTTCTACTATAAAAATCCATCGATGCCCATCTTTAATAGGAGGCAATGGTCCAAAGAGATCAATACTGAGGGTCTCAAACCGATGAGCATAAGCAGGTGTTCGTAATAAACCGGCTGGTGTCTGATTTGTTGCTTTATAACGAGCGCACTCTAGGCACTTCTTCACATATTCAGAAATGTATACGCTCATGCCTGTCCAATAATACCTTTTAGCAATTCTCTGATAAGTTCCTGCTTCACCATAATGTCCAGCTGAGGGGTAGTCATGATGAAGTTTCAGAATATTTTGTCTTTCCTGTACTGGAATGACCAGTTGCGCTTCTTCGGCATCTGATTCGGGAGCATACCTATAAAGCACACCTTGATTCATCAGAAATCCTCTATGAGTCCAATTGGCAAAATCTTCGCTTTTCTGTTCGTCTTCAAAAGAATCTATGATCTTTTTCAGGTTTTGATCTAGCAACTGCGGTTCCCGGATATCTTTTGGAATTCTTGTTGGCATGTCTATGCTGACAAAATTGCATGTCTCACAGAAAGCAGACTGATGATTACAGACAGGGCGTGGCAGCATGTCAGCCACGACATTAGATTTTCCAGGTTCATATTCTATTTTCAATAAGAAAGATTGTAATTGTAGTGCCTAACGGACTAATCTCCCAGATGGTGATTTATGGCTCAAAAGCTATTTTAAAGGTTGGTGATCCGTTGCTGCAACCACTTCTTGGCCTTCCACATAGGCCCAGACAACAGCCAAAGCCTCGCGTTCTGTAGTGGAATAATTTCTCTCTGCACTTGTAAGAAGACGGCTAGCATATTCTATGGGGTGCTCAGAGGCCTTGTCAGTACCCTGTAAAAGTACAGCACCAAGAACGTAGTTACCAGCGTCAGTTCGCAGAATAAATGGTTTGGTCCCATCAGCTTGCTTCAGCACTGGAGATGTCATGAGACACTCTTTTAGAGTTTCAAAGGCTACTTGCTCTTCTTTTCCCTATTTCCAGGTTGCTTTCTTTTTCGTAAGATTGCTAAGTGGTCTTGAGATATCAGTAAAATTTGATATAAATCTTCGGTACCAAGAACAGGTTTGTAGGAAAGTTTCCATCTCTTTAACAGTTTTTGGTGGAGGTATCGCTTTAATTGCAGATACCTTGTCTGAATCTACTTCTAGACCATTTGGGGTTATACAGTGTCCTAGGTATTTAACTTTCTCACCAGAGAAATGATATTTTTCATGTTTGGCATCTATCTTAAGTTCAATGTGTCTCTCGAATACAGCTGTAAGATCTGAGAGATGTTTCTCAAACGTTTCTGACAAAACGATGATGTCGTCTAGATACGATAAAGCAAGGACATCTTTAAGACCACTTCTAAATTGATCTATCAATCTTTGAAACGTGGTAGGAGCATTTTTGAGTCCAAAAGGCATCCTTAAAAAACGATAAGTTCCAAAAGGGCAGACAAATGCAGTTTTATCTTGATCTGGTGGGTAGACTCGAATTTGGTGATACCCCGAACGAAGATCTAAAGTTGACATGAAAGGAGTGTATTTGGCTTCATGTAAAAGGTCGTCCATTCGAAGTAATGGATATTTATCTGCTACTGTAACTGCATTCAATTTTCTATAATCTATGCATAATCTTATAATGCCATCCGGCTTTGGTATGAGAACAACCGGCGAAGCATAAGGTGATTCACATTCTTCAATGATTCCTTGAGCTAGAAAATTATCTATTTCCTTTTTAAGAATTTCTTTCTTAGCAGGAGTCATCCGATAAGGTGGTACAGCAACATGTGCACTATCACCTGTGTTGATACGATGCTCTACAAACGGGGTTGCCTCTCCCCCTGGTTGAAAACATTTTTCATACCTTTTCAGAAGATCATTAAGTTTGTCCCTTTCATCGGAATTTAGATTTTTACCTTCATCTTCACGTAAAGCGTACGGGCTGACTTCGACCGCACCAGCTGTCGTACTATTTTCTTCTTCATATTCATCTACAAAATAAAACTTTTCCTGAGGTTTATCACTGAAATATCATGTTTTGTTGGCAGTATCTAACACTATGTTAGCATTATGTAAGAAATCCATACCTTAAAGAGTTCTATTACCCTTGGCATCTGGTAATACAATGAACTCAGTTTCGAAGTCTCGGCCTTCAATCTCTACGGACACAGTGCGAACAAAGTGTCTCTAACCACCGTAATTCCGTCAGCTGACGTTGCTTCATGAGTATGAGGGTTCAATGCAACACCAGTTTTTAAAAATAATTCATACATACGTTCTCTCGCAATAGAACGATTCGCTCCCGTATCTGCACAGACTAACACCTTCTTATTGCAGATTGTGATAGGCACATTTGGACCTGAAACTGCTGAAGTATTCAAACTATATAGCTGAAGACGATGTACTTGCACAGTTTGTTTTTTAACTGTAGGGGAACAATCTGGGCATTTCTTCTTTATAAATCCCAATTTATCACAACCATAGCAAACAATATCGGATTCTAAGCGTCGATTAGCAAATTTAGGGGGAGATCGGTCTTCTTTTGGAGGCTTACTCTGCTTCCAATTATTTTCTCAACGAGAAAACTCTTTTGTATCTTGGGGTACAACCGGATCTCTTTTAGGAAACGTAGATTTGATAATGTCATACGCATCTAATTTTTCGGCAAGGTCGACTGGCGAATTTAAATTTTCCCGATCGTCTAACATATGTTGTTTGCATTCAACAGGCACGCGCCTTTTCATTTGATTAGCTATGATAAGATCCTGAAGAGCTTCAAAAGACGTTACAGTTAATTCTTTAAGCCAGTTTTCAAAATAAGCTCGAAGTTCGAAATAATAATCTCGCCAAGTAATTTCCTTACCCTTGCGATGAGTAAAGAACAGCTGTCTAAACTTTTCGGCACTAATTTTAAACCTTTTTAGAAGTAAATCTTTAACATGTAAAAAATTTGAAGCGTTTTCTTCTGATTCACGAACGATAAGCGTAGAGATAGAAGATGGTACAACACTGAGTAAATACGAAACCCACAGATGCTCTGGTACCTTCGAGAGCTTTAGCTGACGTTCCAGGAGCACCAAAAATAAGGTTACATCATCAGTTTCTGGCCTGAATGTAGGGCAACAGCTTTTGGATATCTATCTTACTCTCCGGGTGAGACATTACCCCTGCTGCATTACCACTTACCGCTCCACTGTAAACACTTTGGCTCTGAGCCTGTAACTTGAGCTTCTCAAGCTCAAAATTCATCTCAAGCTTTTTTAACTCTAACTCTTCCGCTCTATGCTTTTCTTCTAATTCTAATTTACGCTGTTCTAACTCTACTGCTTTTTGTTTTTCCTCTAAGTCCCGTCTGCGTTGTTGTTCCTCGCGAGTCGAAATTTTGTTTCTCACTAATGAATTTACAAAATCAACTTCGTACGAGGGGGAGGATTTAATTTTTTCACGCAATGTGACAACTGTCATAGAGAGTTGCACATCTAAATTCATTTCTAACGCAACCTGATATAAATCCTCTTTGCAAGATTTATTAAGTTCAGACATTTTAAACTTTAGCAATACAACAAAACAAGTACCCCACAAATGGTGAAAATTCGTTTAAATTATTCCCCAACGTGAGCTTTACCGTTACAACTCATATAAAGAAGACTTTAATAAAGTAAGACAGTAAGGTAGACAGTAAGGTACCTTAGCAAAACTCTGACTACAAAACAAAACAAACTTTAAATCCATGCAGGTATAAATAAACTGGATGGCCATAACGCGACATTTGATCAAAACAATATTTTAACCAATATAAAACCATTTACTGAATAGTTAACACTTTCAAACAATATTCTAAATAATATTAAACACATAAATGAATAATTAAAATTTCAACCAATATTATTATTATATTACTAAGAGTACTTAATATCAGTTTCATCCAATATAACTTTAAAAGAAGAGAAACTTTCATTTATAAAGAAACAATAAATGCAAAAAACTTACTTATTCTGTTTTTGAAAATCACATTCAAGGTTTTTCATCAGTAAATCAGGAACTCAAAATTAAATACTTACGTTTAGCATTTAAATAATAACAAACTCTTAAATAAAAATAGTAATCAATTCTCTTACGAAACCAATAAAAAAATAAATAAATAAATGCGCATCTTTATGAGAATTGCGATAAAATTATAAATACATTTGACAGACAGTTTATTTCCCTCTTTATAAAAAGAAAAGAAAAAAAATCAACGAAAACGTAAATGAATATTTCTTTTGCTTCCGCTCTCTCCCTCTCTCTTTTTTTTTTAATCAAAAAAATATCTTACTTAAAGCAAAGTAAAAATAAAACATACATGAACAGAATCAATAGTAATTTTCAGAATAATGGTGAGGGAGGGGGGAAGGGGAAATATGCAATACAAACATGACAGGAAAATAATAGAATGAATTAAAATTAATAATGTTAAGTATATGACGAATACCGTTAATGTTACGAAGAATGCATTCTTTTTATTAAACAAACAATGGATCCATTCTATTTAAAAATCGCTTCCTCGTTGCTTGTTGATAATATTTTGTAGAATTAACAAATCTTGTAAAATAAACCACTATAGGCACAAACACTGTATGCATCGTTGTAAGAACAAATGAAGTGAAAGTCCGTTAAAAACACAAACATCCTAGAACTTTCTTAGGGCATTAACGAAACATTTTGTAGAACTTTAACTTGAGAAAATAAGAACACATATCACATCGTGTAAAGCTGATGCATGAAAATGGCAAAGGTAACGAAACAAAAATTAATCTATAGAACATGGCGAACATACCTCACAAGCTTACGATGACGAATTAATCTGTAGAATTATAGGAACATATTTTTACACGCAACGAAGGTGTAGAATATTTCAGAACATATTTCTCACGCACACGACCTAATCCGTAGAATATTAGGAACATATTTCTCACGCACACGAAGACGACCGGTCGTGCCATTTCTTTCTCTGCTAGTTGAAACAACACTTCTTGAATAAAAATATATCATTGTTTTGTAGAATTAGGATGAGAACATTTTCTTTCGAATTCGGGCCGACGTTGGGTAGCCAATTGTCAGGCTAGCTCAGATTCAAATCACACAGAAATTTCACATAATTTCTAGATAATAATTTCTCAGGGTATAACTTTTTAAATATTTTTTATTTAATCTTGTTAAGACGGCACATCACAAATAGCACGGCACATAACACGTATATAATAACACGGATATAACTCTTTACATGTTACCACAGCTCAAAACAGAACAGAATTCCAACGAACTCACAGCATATACTCATTCGGCAGAGCTCACGCAAGCTAGTCACGTGATTGCCGGTCGAGTCGATTTTTAAGACGGGTGGTGGGCGTTACAAATGGAGATAAATATATGTAAATTTTCTCACCCAAATAGACCTTGACCAGTACTGTATTCATCTAAGGCACAAAATTTTTATAGAGCTTATTGGATTCATTGTGAAGCACAACTGAGTTCATCTATTTCACAAAAATCTTTTGAAACGTTCATCAGATTCTATCAACACAATTTTCACTTGCATTGGGAGCTACTAGTTAACGCATAAATTTTTATAGAGTTCGATCATCACAATTTTCACTTTCATTGGGAGCTGCTATATGACGCATAATACAGGAGTTGACTTTCAGGTGCAATGTTAGCCGATAGTTCGGATTTTTCCGTAAATACGCTTCTTATCACAGCAATACAGTATGCTCAGATGAATTCTTCAGGTAAAAGCTAATTCTTCCATTCCATTCATGACTATGATGAGCCTGCTTCTGCTATCGCCCTTGATTTTATCATCTTATACATTATCGCTGGTTGCGAAGAGACTTGAAGTGATTTTAAAGATCATTCTTTAGCCAAGTAGGGAATTTCAGGTGAAATCATATTTGTTTTGTTGAGAGAGACGATTCATAATTTTTTAGAACCTCTTGTAAGCAAGATGTGAGACTTAATGATCTTCTCTCCTTCCTTTTTTCCTAGACCCAATTTTTTTGGGGGGAAGCATTAATCGACATAAGCTATAGCTCCTAGTGGCTGCTCATCTTTGCTCCCTCATTGGTAATTTCGTAATTCACCATGCTGGCTTCTTACATTCTTGGGCGTGTCTATTTTCTTTCCCACTGCATAGCTAATTTTTATTGCTTTTATTCTGACTTCTCAAGGAAATATCGCCACCCACGTTGAGTATCATAAATTCTCTTTTGTCAGTTGAAAATTTATTGCTCACTCATCGTAAATTTTCTGTTCTTCTATTTTCATCCTATGACAGAATATGGCGTCAATGCTTATCGCTAATTGCCCTGTTTACTGTCTGGTCTTATTTGGGAATTTTTATTACGCTGTTTGTGCGCATAAAAATATTATACAATTCAAAATTTTAATATTATTACAAAATAACTACAATATTAATATTCCTTATTTTTTTACAAACATATCGATACCTAACAATATATATATATATATATATATATATATATAAATCTTGTCTACATCATTCTGTATTTCGGAATATAATACTTAATCATTTATATAGAATAAAATGTTTATGTTCTTCTCCTCTAATTAACAATAATATTAAAAAACTAATTTATGATGCATTAAATCATGGTTTTCCAAAAAAATTCAAATATTCATTAATATACAATTAGTAATTTTCTTACATGATCTATTAAAACAAATTAACACATGCGTAAACAAAATTACAAAAAAATTATAAAATAAAAAATATCTATAAAAATTAAAAATTGTAAAATAATATAAAAAAAATTATTATAGGTTGGTTGGGTGGGTAGATGTTGGAGTACGGAGGAGGGTGGTGTTGTCTGGATAATACGCAATGGTTAATTATAAAAAAAATGGGGGCTTTTGTATTATTACTATATTTTTGTTACGTATTTTATATGGATGTTGATTTGATATTTTATATGGATGTTGATTTGATATTTTATATGTAATTGGAGAATTTCATTAATATTATAATTAGCTTAATTATTGATTAATCTAATTTACAATTATTTGTTATTAAATTTTAATTTACTAAGGACAATATCATATTAATTACTAATAGTATGCCATTCTTATAGTGAATAATATACATATAAGTATGTTTATTGGATTTTTATGGATGTCTGAAAATAATCCACACTCTATATTTGTGCTTTTTAAGTAATGGGAATTTAAGTATCATTTAACCTTCTATATACTTCCACATGTTTTTTATTTCCTGTTCATTTTATAAATATCTTATATATAATTGATTAAAAAATCATTTTTTATATTATTTTTAATAATTATTTATATTAATTATTACTGAATTTATTTTGTTTTATAGCATATAGCTATATGCTATATATTATCAAAGTTCTAGAATTATTTAAATTCTTAGTTTAGTTTAAATAAGTTAGCTAATAGAATATATTGTATGCTTTTAAATTTTATTAACAATAGTTTTTAAATACATTGTGTGGTTTATATTAGGTTTATAATTCTCTATATATAAGGATATGTTTGGTTTTGCTGTTTAAACTGTTATTTACATTCAAATGCTTACAAATATTTATCTTGCGACAGTTGTTTAATAAAAGTAATACTAGATGGCAGCACCAAATTTGTCTCTTTAAGATAGCTCTAAATTTTAATTTTTCTAGCTCCATTTCAGTTATAATTTAATACACCAGAGTGTTTTTAGCTAAATTTTGACGATATTGTTAAACAGTTATTAATTAATTTAATAGTGCATTTTAAATAATGTAATTACTATCTATTTATTTTAAATTAGATTAAATGTGCTTAACAAGGTATTTCAAATTTTATTTCAAATTGTATTAACTGCATCCTTGGGTATCATTTACTGTGATTTCTTAACTGTTTTATTCACCTTAATCTTTATGATATTCTGGTAGCCATGTGCGCGTGGATTTTTGTAAAATACTGAAATATTAATCGGTATGGTGTTTATTATTTATATTTTATAGCCTATAAATATTTAAATACGTTTTATTGATTCTTCCATTTCATATTATTTGTTTCTATTCTGCTTTCATTTTTAATCAATTCACTTGATTTTAATGGTTGTTTGGGCACAGGGGAAAATAATTTTTAGCTTTAGCTTATTTTTCCCACAGAAAACAACCATTTTGCTTATATCATTGAATTCCGTGCCCTTGATAACGTAATTCAATGTATAAGCTTTTCAATTTTTGTCGGTGTCCACTTTTTTCTTTTTCTTCCAAAATAATTCTTATAATATATATATATATATATTTTAATACTTACAGCTTTAATTCATAATAATTGACGGTGGTAGGTTATGTTTAATTAATGGTTATATATATATATATATATATATATATATATATATATATATATATATATATTACACATTATAATAATTATTAATTAAAATATACACGGTTATCGGAAGTATTTTTTTTAATTCACTGTAAAGATTGATTAATAAATAATTATCTTTCGACAATTAAAGAATTATTTTTGAATATTATTGGATCATGCAAAATTGTCTAATTAGTTGAATTGATTGTCAAGCTATGTTGTATAATTTCTTTACAACAGTTGGTTTACGCTTAGTTAACAATGTGAAAATTCACATCTTTAGTATTCAATAATTTCAAGCGTAATTTCACTGCTGAAAAGTAGTTAATGTATTAATTAAAATTGAATATTCACTGATAATGGATTGATTTGCGTCTCATGATACGCCGGAAGATTGTGTGCTCATGAAGACTATTCTACCTAATAGCTGCGGTAGCAGACTTACCGAATTATGTAAGTGAGATATGCCAAGTTGGGCGACACCCTCGTGGTTAAACGGTGTATCACTGGAGCGTTATTACAAAAGTCCAGGTTCGATTCCCGGCTTGGACATTTTTAACTCTGTTAGTTTACGCTTAGTTAGCAATGTGATAATTCACATCTTTAGTATTTTATAATTTCAAGCTTAATTTCACTGCTGAAAAGTAGTTAATGAATTAATTAAAATTGTTTTCAACTGTTACAAGGCCGTCATTAGTAGGATTTTATTGTTGATATTATTTTCTTTGCGCTTATTCGAGAGCTTTTCAGCAGAAATCTGTGTAATTTAAATTGAAATATTGTACTTCAGATGAGATGCCAGTCAAAGTTATTCAGATTTTGAACAAAAAGAGCTTACATCTATTATGCAGCAAATATCGCCATACACAATGGATGTCGTATGATAGTGCATAGTTACAAGCTATATCTTTATTGGCAATTATTTAAATTGCTAATATATGCACTGTCATACTACATCCGATAATCGCATCTAACTATCGGAATATAGGCGAATAGGCCGATAGCGCATAGATGAAAGCTCGTTTTGTTGAAAATTTGAATAACTTTATCAGGCATCTCATGTGACGTACAACATTTAAATTTAAATTGCAATATTTTCTTCTTGACAACTCTCTAATAAGGGCAAAGAAAATGAAAACAACATTTAAATCATAGTGATGACGGCCTTCTAATTGTTGGAAACGTTCTACGTTCTTCTGATGTATTTTAAGATATTTTTAGTTTTTCTTTTAAATGTCTTTATATTATATTTATGTACCTGAAAGGTCTTTTGTACAATTGTTTGTGATTTTCATGTTTTTTAATTATGTAACTCAAGAAGATTATAGCACTAGAATTTTAATTTTCATTTATTAAATTTGCTCTTCGAAATGTTTATTTTCATTGTTGCGAAAATTTTTAACTTTTGAGGAATTATTAAATAATTTTGAGGGAGATTTTCTCAATTAAACCTTAAAAACTAAAACAGTAAAAATATTTTTTCTTTTTTTTCATGTATTAACAACCACATAAAAGTAATTTCTTTAAAATATTACTTTCCGTAATTTGCAGGTCTGAAAAATATGGGTCTTGCAAATATAAAGACGATTTTTTTCAGAGCTTATCCATTCGGGCCTTTGAATATCGAAAAAATTGAAAAGTTTTAATTGGAAAATAAGCGATTCTTTAAAAAGATAACTCAATGTTTGTAACGAATTATTCTTATGAGAGGTATTGAAGTATATTTAACGCATCCTTTATTATATTACTTACAATATATGTAGAAAAATAATTTAATGAATTTTTAGTTTTGCTTTAAATTACTGCTTGTATGTAAAGGGATAACTGGATAGGACTTTTATCTTTAGTAGGACATACTAACATTTGAAACAAAACTGAAATAGTTTCCAAGTGAAAACCATATACAAAATGTAAAAAAATACATTTATGTACAGCAAACGTACAGTATATCTACTATTTTTTTTCATTAATATTTGAGAACAGTATTGTACAATACTTTCAACTTGAAGATACAGAATATGGATCACTTGAAATGTAAACGAATTGTATATGTTTAAAGAATTATTATCTTTCGCGATTTAGTAGCATGTCATTCAATTTGGATATTTTTTTTTTATAAACTTTCACGTGAATAAAAAATATATATATATTTCATTAAAATATGTTTAAAAGTATAATATATACAGGTACATATATGTTTTATTTCAATATTTTTATCTAAGAGAATTTATAAGTATTTAATAAATGTATTTTAAATTTGTTTTCAAACAATTAAAATTTTAAGTCTAATATTTTGAATTATAATTTTATCTTACAAATATTTTTTTTCTTCTCATTTTTGGAAAATATTAAAAGTTTTGGGGAATCATTAAATAATCTCATTTCATTCATCTTCAGTTTCAAATAATTTCAAATCATTACATATATATATATATATTTATTTAATGATTTGTTTTTCTTTTGTTGTATATTAACAGCTAGTCCAGACATTTTGTCAATGAACATGGATAAAATTGTAATAGAAGCTTTTTGCACAGTTTTTTAATCAAGAACTACTGCTTAATAACATATTAAAAGTCAGACAAAATGTGAGCACAGAAATACCCCTATATACGGATTTTAAAATGACGTAGGGGATTTTTTGAAACTAAGGCAAATAATATATATCGCTTGTGGAAATATATAGCTTTATTTTGGCAACTTAACTTTGAAGTATATTAGAAAACGTTAAACAGTACACAAAAGTCTACCATTTCTTACAAGTACTGCTTAAGTTTATTTTTATAGAAATGTCCTGGTGGAAAAAAAACTCGTATCAATAATTTTCATAACTTTAATCATATCCATAGTTAGAAGTTGGGTAGTTATTGTTACATCCATTGACTTGGCACTCATCACCACAAGCTGTAGAATAGAAGGTAATCCATTACGCTTGCATTTGCATTGTAAATTAGCACAGTTTGTCTTGCAGGAACATCGAATCTTACTATGAAAATAATGTGGAGTTGGTGGTAAATCGCAGAGCATTGGGTAGTATGGGGTTGAGTCTTGGATTTTTCTCCCTAGACCAACACTTTCATATTTGTATTGGGACCCTATGGCCCTTTGTTTAAGCTTTTATCCCATTTTTTGCGTATTTCATTAAAATATTATTCTAATGGTTAATTCATATACTATGACTTATTTTGACTAATTGAAGATCTAAAACGCACAGTACATTTAAACATGTGTTCGAGTTAGGGCCCTGTCGTCAACTATCAGTTTTCCCTTTTGGGACACCTATTATAGCACCTATCAAAAATAGTCCGATTCACTAGCTTTTTTTTCTAACAACTTCTTAAGTTCTCCACCTACTACATAAACTACAGAAAAAATCAGCCTTTAGCTTCCACCAATTTTGAATATTAATTACATTCTTGGGCCAATGGTGCAGCTTCTTTAAAAATGATCCAGATTGCTTGCATTTTTCTTTAATATAGTTCTAGCGTCCTCTGATTACTTTGAAAAATATTAAAAAGTATCTTTATACCAGACTACATGTAATGTAAGTCCCTTCCCCCTTAGGAACTGTTATAGGGCCCATTGGAGCTTTTGTATCATAAATTATTCATAAATTGCCCTGTTAATCCGATCTTCATTTTTCGAATTATTTTTTCCATTTAGTTCTTCTCCTTTTTCTATATTCCATTTAAAATGCTAGGGCACCCTAGGGTCCTATAGGAACCGATCCGGCGTCCCTTGATCTTTTTGTGGTCTGTGCATTTTTCAGCCCCTAATTTTCTCATCATCTCATTGCATAGTTTTAAAATTGAGCCAAACTTCTCCCTAGACCAACACCCTCATATTTTTATTTTGGCCCTAGGACCCATTGTTAAGCAATTTACACCATTTTTACTCATTTCTTTAAAATATTATTATAATAATGATTAATTCAATTCCTATGCTTAATTTTGACTAATTGAAGATCTAAAACGCTATGTACTAAAACATTTAACTCTTACCATCGGGGAGTAATTCTATTTATAAACTGATGAAATAATGGACTCACACCGCAATTTATAAACGAATTTATTAGAAAATACGAACTTGCTCATTTTCATGTACATTATAATAGGAAAATTTTAGTTAAATATTCTTGGTGCCGTTTGTCAGTTTTGGAATTAAAATTATGTGTCCTTTTTTAAGGACACCGCGCCGGAAAGGGCTAAACATGTTTTCATGTTACGGCCCTGCTCTCAACTAACAGTTGAACCCTTTTGAGCCCCCTGTTATGGCCCCCTATTGGGCCCCCTTGAAAATGGCCCGATTCACAAACTTTTTTTTCTAGGCTCTTCAGCTACTACATGAACGACAAAGAAAACGACAAAGACAAAGAACGACAAAGAAAAAAATCAAACTTTAGCTACCGCCAATTCCGAAGATTAATCGCCTTCTTGGGGCGCTTGATGCAGCTTTTTTAAAAACTATCGTATTCTATAGAAATTTCTTTAACATAGTTTTAACGTCTTCTAGCTACTTTAAAACCATTAAAAAATTTTCTTACACCCAACTACATTCCAATTAAGACACTGCCCTCGAAGTCCCGGTCTTTCTTTATACCTCAGCTACCACCTTTTTCGAACATTAATCTCCTTTTTCAGCATCAACTTACGTCTACTCACTACAGCAGTAAATTAAGAATTGCGTTTATTTAAACGTAACTTTAGGTAAGGTATGTCATCCGTTTATTAAATACCGTGTTAATGTTAAAAGTAATTCATGAAATTTTGCAGCGGGTGGGCATATTATCCCGCTTGGGAACGCATCCTTTCGTCGGATACTAAGGGTCCAATTTCAACGGGATTTGGTTAATTAAACTTAGTTAACAATTCAGCTACTTACTGTATTATGAAATTTTATCTTATATTTTAGTTACCAACATATTCTAACATTAATGGTCCATTTTTTTAAATTCTGTAGGAATTATTACTACAATGTTTGGGTCACTCAACTTGGTTTTCGATTGTCTCCAGCACGTTCGGCTCACTTCCAGTAAAAGCTGTCTTAGGTAGCGGGCGCCTAGATTACAGGTTAGTTCGGAAAGAAGTTTGTTGGGAACACACTAGACGCTGCGGATGTCATTGGGGCCTCCAAAATTAAGTTAATTTAAAAGAATTTCAAAAGATAAAAAATCATACAAACTTGAGTTTTGTTTAAGATTATCATTTACAAACCCGGGGCAACGACGGACGGGTCTGCTAGTGAAAAAATAAATGAATAATTTTTAAGGCAAATTACGAATATACAATTGAAAAATACATAATGTTCAAAGATTTAGATTCTTTTCCTTCAGAAAATTTTCTTCCTTTACAATATTTTCTAGAAGCAAAATTATGGTGTACACCCTGAAATGAAAGCATATTAAACAGAATGATGTGCAGTTAAATGATAAATTGTCATGTTCAGACATTAACCTGAACCCCCCCCCATCCCCCCAAAAAAATCAAACCAAGAAAGATAATTAAAAAAAAAAAAAAACTTTTACAGAAATCTTTTCCGTGTGCGTTTTGACGGAAGTTTGAAATGGAAAGAAAAAATAGGATAAGAAGAAAATAGAAAGCGTTTGATAGCGTTCCTCTTTAAAAAATTTTTTCATCTTAGCGTTTATTGGTTTAATCTTTAATTTCATATTTGATATTATTAGTCATTGGCTCTTCAACCGATTGCGGGTTTTCACCGATGTGTTCGCCTAACTTAAAACAATCAGATTTATAATCATATACATATAATTAATATGAATAGTATATATTACATGAAATTTTATATTCTTCTTTTTCCTTTGATTTTACAAGAATAAAAGGTATTAGTTTAACAGCTAAATTGGAATTGCATTCTATAGAATGAATGTGGGTAATATTCTGTTCTATTTATTTTAAATTTATCTAATAAACATCAATTCAGTATTTCAATTTCACGTTTCATTTTTCATTCAGTTTCGTGTATTAAAACGCTTTACAATTGTTTTACGTTGTTGTAATACCTTTCGAGTATCCGTTCAAAGTCTTCAACAGCTTTTTTTATTCTGTACTTCTTTCAGTTGAGAAAAGAAACAGGAAATCCATTAAAAAATCCTTTTCAGCATGATATAGGAGAACGTTAAAAAAAAAGGACGACTATGGACTCTTTTATCAAATTCACTATTTCAATATAAAAAATGGTACAAAGAAGAAAATTGGATTCGCTTTATTGTTTTTTATTCTTTAAAGTATAGCAGCGCTTTAATAACTGTCCGTTTATTTATTACTTTCTTTGAAAAATGTGTTCGTCTTTCACAGCTTCATTATTTCATATGATGGAGAAATTGTTGACGTATAATAAACTAACTAAACCGATTACTTTTGAAACACTTCTTCTCTGGCCAAAGCGTAAAAAGCAATTGTGAGCTTGAGGACTTTGGCAAATGCCTTATAGTTCGTAAAGAGAAAATATGTAAAGAAACGAATTTTCATTAAAATTGACATGAAGTTGTAGTTAGAAAATATAATGTTCCCTGCAAAAAAAAAAAAAAAAGTCCTAAATTATACGTCAAATGAGGCAAATGTGGTTCCTTCGTACTATAACTAGTTTTATAAATATTCAGATATTTGTGCAACAGCTGTTGCACTCTTATACAAAAATGCATGAATATAACATTTACTACGATTATGAGTATTGATTTCAGTAATACGGAAATAATAAGTTTCCATCTTAATTATGACGTAGCCACCATAACAATCTAGAATCATTACCTACCTTGATATATCATTGGATTAATTAAGTTTGATAGGAATTAATAGAATGAAGAAAGCTTTTATTAAAATCTTTTTAAGTTTAATTCAATAATTAAGTTTGATAGGAATTAATAGAATGAAGAAAGCTTTTATTAAAATCTTTTTAAGTTTAATTCAATATTCCTAAAACTTATAGTGACTCAACAAAATTCTGCAACGATTATATATATTAAATTTCAAAACATTCAGTTATCAAAGATCTGTTACATGCGGGAAGCCCGACATACACACGGGCGGACCAGACAATGATTAAAGGTGCTACAGATTAATAAAATTACAAAAGCACGTAAAAATCATGAACATAAAAAATAGGTTATTTGAGTCATTATGTCAGTATAGGGTATTCTGTACACATTATTATAAGAATATGATAAATCTTATCGATAATAAGTTTTAGGGAGTGCATTAAAAGCTTTTATGAAATAACTTTTATCTGGAAAATGTAGAATATCCCATTTAAAATTATGAGAAACATTCTGTTTATTTTGATGCGTAATAAAATTCAAATAAAAAGAAAGTCTTTTAAAATATAAATTGTAAGGGATATTATGATTTCGGTAATAAAACTGTAAAATAATCAACAGTTCAAAAAATACACAATATAAACTTAAAAAAGCACAACGTTTTAATCAAAAGGGGACAAAGATAATAATAATATACATGTTAAAAATTTAAAATATACAATATATTTAAATTTCGACCAGCAATCCTGCGGCCATCGCCAGGGAATATTTTTAACAATTGAGTTAAAAATTTAAATAAAAAATTTTTTTTTTACTGTTCATATTGTGTTTTTCGTGATTGGATAAAGGTGAAATATTGTGTTTCATCTTATGGCTTTATTTAAAAAAATCGTGTGCAGAAATAGAATGAAATTTAATTTCCAATACTTTTTTAAATAAATTTAAGTCCTTTCTAAGTAAAATTTGAATATATTGTTGTGTACCGTAGTGATGGGTTTTTTTTTTTTTAAATTCACCAACCATGCATACATACAGAAAGTACAGTTTCGAATATTGGTTGTCACGTTGTGTGAAAATCATTTATTAGATAATGCTCTTCCTGGCAAATATGACGTTACATTTTTTTCAGGAACTATATTTATAACTAACATCTTGCTTGTTAGAATATGCATGAATCAAAAATGGGAAGAGTATGGCTAAAAAATTTGCACCAGTGAATAAGGCATTTTCAAAAAACTGTAAATGTATATTTCAGATCAGACGAAGAAGAAAAAGATTAGTAAGATTGTCTCAAAATTGTATATATTTCCAATATTTTTTTTATAAGATTGTATTTAGAAACATAATTGTTTATTTTACCTGGAATATTTACCTTGATAACAATCAATCCTACATGTTCTTTTTAATTAAACTATGTATAAAAGTTATATTAGATGTAAATTTCCAACTGGGCGAAAAATGTCCGGGCCAGGATTCGAATCAGGGATCTCCAGTGCTCTAGCCTCTGAGCTATCCCGGACGAATCGGGTAGAACTTTTTCGCCCAGCAAACCTTAATGACTATAGCATCTGGTCTGAAACATGGCTCAGCTCAACAGAATAAATCTCAGGTAATGATACTCCAGAAAACGCTGGATACGTAATTACACTAGATTAATTTTAAGACAATTATTCTAATTGGTAAATAAATCATATTAGATGTAAATTTCCAACTGGGCGAAAAATGTCTGGACCAGGATTCGAACCAGGGATCTCCTGGCTGAAGCCGTCAGTGCTCTACCATCTGAGCTATCCCGGACGAATCTGGTGGAACTTTTACACCCAGCTAACATTCTGGCTCTACCATCTGTAAATTTACATCTAATATGATTTATTAAACGATTAGAATAATTGTGTTAAAATTAATGTAGTGTAATTACGTATCAGCGATTTCTGGAATTCCATTACCTGAGATTTATTCTGAGATTTATTCAGCTGAACCAGGTTTCAGACCAGATGCTATAATCATTAAAGTAAGCTGGGTGGAAAAGTTCCACCAGATTCGTCCGGGATAGCTCAGATGGTAGAGCGCTGGCGGCTTCAGCTAGGAGATCCCTGGTTCGAATCCTGGTCCGGACATTTTTCGCCCAGTTGGAAATTTACATTTAATATGATTTATATACCAATTAGAATAATTTTGTTAAAATAAATCTAGTATGTATAAAAGATTTAAATTTTATTTTTCAATAGTTTAAAATCTGAAATTAATAGAAATAGTGCCATACAAAAAACACTTTGCAATATTAATTTATATCTGAGTTAGCTTAGGTAGTACGAAGCTAATTTTTTTGTACATTTATATTATGTTAATGTAAAAGTTCAATTTTTAAATGGTATATGTCGTAGAATTTTGAGTGAGGGGGAAAGGGGGCTTGTAGATGTACAAACTACTTTTATTATTGAATCTTTATGGGGCCCAGAAACATGTTGAGAACTCGGTATTTATTTCAAATACGGAATTGATTTTTTTTTTTTTTTTTTTTTTTTATTAGCATAACCTTGTTAAAAGCTTAATCAATTGTATAAATTAAGTTTTATTATAGGAAATGATACACAAAAAATACCTGTATGAATGAAAGATATGTTGATAAATAACACAAGCTTGTGAAATATCGGTTGTGCCATGTTTTTTTAGCTTTAGATAATTCTTTCGTATGTATTTTTCATCGCTGAATCCACAATTCACCTTCATGTTTAACAATTACGTAAGGTATTTTACCAAATTGTAAATTCAAATTTAAATGTAAAAAAAAAAAAAAAAAAAAAAAAAAATAGCGAAAATCTGATACTATAAAATGTACGTGATGATTGTGTTTTTTGGATTTTGATAATTAATTGTTAGATATTTTGTAACACTGAATACAAAAATGGCATTCATTCCCGTAAGGCATGGTGACGTCACGGCAACGTCGTTGTGAAGTCACACTCTGATTTTGTGACCGTCGATGTGACGTCATAGTGACTAGAATGCAAAATCGTTATGGCCGCTTTAGAGGTCTTTTGTGACTACACTGTGAAGTCACGGTGTGACAATTTTGTGAAAAGTGTGTCATTTGTGATTATTTTTGCATTAACTTTGTGACGAACCTGTGACGAAAGCGGCAATGCTTTGACGTCACACTGTGACAATTTGTGAAATATGTGTCATTTGCAACTAACTTGTCATAGACACTATGATGATTTCTAATGAAAATCAAATTTCAAATTAATTGCTTAAAAGGCGCAAAAGCGATCATAGTGAAAAAGATTCCATGCTGGGACTCGAACCCGGGCCATTACTATAGCGCACTGACATTCTACCGACTAAACCACATGGAACGATACCCAGCCTGGAAAATGTCTCACTATTACATGTTGGCAAGGCTACAAATGCAGCACAAGATGGAGTATTATTCGTGAACCACAGACATGGAGCAAACACGAAACTTAATTAAATCCAACATTGATTGAAACTATATTAATACTTGGAAAATTTTCCAGAGAGAACCATTCGCCTTGCATACAGTATTTCAAATGAAAATCAAATTTCAAATTAATTGTTTAAAAGGCAATTTTAATTTGAAATATTGTATGCAAGGCGAAGGTTTCTCGCTGGAAAAATTTCCAAATATTAATATAGTTTCAATCGATGCTGGATTTAATTAAGTTTCGTGTTTACGCCATGTCGGTGGCTCACGATAAATATTCCATCTTGTTCTGCGTTTGTAGCCATGCCAACATGTAATAGGGAGAAATTTTACAGGCTGGGTGTCGTTCCATGTGGTTTAGTGGGTAGAATGTCAGTGTGCTATAATGACGGCCTGGGTTTGAGTCCTGGCATGGAATCTTTTTCACTATGTTGGCCTTTGCGCCTTTTAAGCAATTAATTAGAAATTTAATTTTCATTTGAAATATTGTGTATAAGGCGAATGTTTCTCTCTGGAATAATGTCTAAGTATTAATGCTGCGATGAATTTTTAAGTAAACTTTGGTTGTAAATATAAAATATTATCTTTTTACCGTCCTTTTTAGCAAAATATCGCTATTTTGGAGCCCTATTCTTATAAAACATTTTTAAATTCTCCACTTAAACTAGTATGTTGTGGCCATCACAAAACTTTCTTCTATATAAATCACGTCAATTTTACATTTAAATAGTAAAATAAATTACATCAATTTATTCATATAAAAGTATACCTGAATTTGAAATTTGATGAAAATTCGTGCATTAGTTATTGAAATAGAGCTGTAGGAGAAATTTTGAAAAATGTAGCATAGCAGTGCCACCTGTTGAGCGATTTGCACCAAAACACAAACAGTACTAATTCATATACCGGAATCGTAAACCGGAATCGCCAAAACACAAACAGTACTAATTCCTATACCGGAATCTGAAGTTGGATGAAAATCCGTGTATTAGTTCTGGAGCTAAAGCTACTGTGGAAATCACAAAAAATGCAGCACAGCAGCGCCACCTGTTGAGCGATTTACACCGAAAGGTACAAAACATCAATTCATGTCAAGAACTAACTGAATCTGAAATTTGATGAAAATCCGTGCATTAGTTCTGGACATTGAGCTATTGAGGAAGTCGAGAAAAACGCTGCATAGCAGCGCCACCTGTTGAGCAATTTACAGCAAAACATAAACAGCACTAATTCATATCCAGGTATACCTGAATCTGAAGTTTGTTGAAAACCCGAGCATAAGTTCTTGAGATAGAGCTATCGCGGAAATCACAAAAAATGCAGCATAGCAGCGCCACCTGTTGAGCGATTTACACCACAAGGTGCAAAACGTCAACTCATGTCAAGCACTAACAGAATCTGAAGTTTGATGAAAATCCGTGCATTATTTCTTGAGATAGAGCTAATACGAAAATCGTGTAAATGCTGCAAAATGCAGCATAGCAGCGCCATCTGTTGAGCGATTTGCACCAAAACGTTACCAGCACCAATTCATATCAAGGATTAACTAAATCTGAAGTTTGATGAAAATCCGTGCATTAGTTCTTGAGATAGAGCTAGTGCAGAAATCGCGGGAAATGCAGCATAGCAGCGCCACCTGTTGAGCGATTTACACCAAAAACTAATCAGCACCAATTTGTATTAGGTACTAACTTAATATAATTTTTTATTAAATTCCGTGCATTAGTTCTTGAGATAGAGCGCCCACAATATTTGTGTCACATACACACAGACAGACAGACAGACAGACATACTCACAGAGTCACAGACAGACATTTTGTAAAAACATGTTTTTTGGAATCTCTGACCCCTAAAACGTGTAAATCCGTCGAAAACCGAAAGTCGAAAATTTTCATGAATCCAATACTTTCTTCTTGTAAAGATAGAAGAAAGTAAAAACAATGCTTATCAACTGACATATTTTTTTATTAAGTTCTAAACTTGATATTGAGTTCAAGCTTGATATTTAGAATGTGTAAGTTTTTAAATGTGTTGTGATTTTTTATTGCTTTATTAAATACGAACATGGAGTCTAGCGGATATTAATACAACTATTGTTTGTAGAATGGTACGGTAAGCAATATTTATTTAAATTTTTTAATCCCGTGTATATTGTATTTTGTGAATATGAGCTAAATAGATTTGGTATGTTTTATAGGAAAAGACTAATCTGGGAAATAGAAAAAAACAAGTAAGAAAAGTCATGCGTTAAGCATAGATTATAAATTACTTTCCAACACTTCCTGAAAGGTTTAACAAGATATCGTAATTTAGGGAAATAACGTAAATAAGATAACTAAGTAAACATTTTAGAAAATGCATAAAACATTTAAAAAACTGATTTCAACAGTTACCGTCCATAGCCAAAAATGTTTTCCAATTCTTTTGAACAGCCCTGTATTTGATCTGCAGGTTGATACACTGAAAAAAATCAAGTACTCAATAATGAGTAAATCGATGTACTCATATAGAATTGAATATTTTTGGATAAAAAATGAACCTACGCTTTCTCTATTTTGAAACATCACATGTTATCAAACCCAAACAAACGAATAATTTTGTACCCAGGAATGGTTCATTTCATTTTGGCGGCATAAATGATGTTTATTAATGTAAATATTAAATTATGTACAGTATTTTAAAATGATTTAAAGTGCTTGGAAATATTGCTCTTGTCATAAAAATATTCGATTTGTGTATTTTGTTAAGAATTTTGCTATTTTTCTTAATAAATAATCAATTAAACGTTTCTTGTTAATAACTTTGAACGGGAAATAAATGTCAGTACATTTTTAGTTTAATTTTTAGGTTTTTTTTTTTTTTTTTGGGGGGGGGGGGGAGGGCGGGGCAGTACATAACGATTCATATTTGATCACAACCATGGAATAAAAAATTAGTACATGTGTTTCTCAACTTTGAGTACATTTCTATCGGAGCAATTTTGAGCGTGTGACGCATTTAAAATTGTGTACTTTTTACTCAATTTTGAGTACCCCATTTTTACTTTCTTCTATCTTTACAAGAAGAAAGTATTGGATTCATGAAAATTTTCGAATTCCGGTTTTCGACGGATTTACACGTTTTAGGGGTCAGAGATTCCAAAAAACATGTTTTTACAAAATGTCTGTCTGTGACTCTGTGAGTCTGTCTGTCTGTGTGTATGTGACACAAATTTTGTGGGCGTTCTATCTCAAGAACTAATGCACGGAATTTAACAAAAATTCATATTCAGTTAGTCCCTGATACAAATTGATGCTGATTAGTTTTTGGTGCAAATCGCTCAACAGGTGGCGCTGCTATGCTGCCTTTTTTACGATTTCCGCAATGGCTCTATCTCAAGAACTAATGCACGGATTTTCATGAAACTTCAGATTCAGTTAGTCCTTGACATGAATAGACAATTTAGAGATTTTGTTGCAAATCGCTCAACAGGTGGCGCTGCTATGCTGCCTTTTTTACGATTTCCGAAATGGCTCTATCTCAAGAACTAATGCACGGATTTTCATGAAACTTCAGAGTCAGTTAGTCCTTGATATGACTTGTTGCTTATTACGTGTTGGTGTAAATCGCTCAACAGGTGGCGCTGCTATGCTGAATTTTTTACGATTTCCGCAATGGCTTTATCTCAAGAACTAATGTACGGATTTTCATGAAACTTCAGATTCAGTTAGTCCGTGACATGAATAGACATTTTATATATTTTGGTGCAAATCGCTCAACAGGTGGCGCTGCTATGCTGCCTTTTTTACGATTTCCGAAATGGCTCTATCTCAAGAACTAATGCACGGATTTTCATGAAACTTCAGAGTCAGTTAGTCCTTGATATAACTTGATGCTGATTACGTGTTGGTGTAAATCGCTCAACAGGTGGCGCTGCTATGCTGGATTTTTTACGATTTCCGCAATGGCTTTATCTCAAGAACTAATGTACGGATTTTCATGAAACTTCAGATTCAGTTAGTCCTTGACATGAATAGACATTTTATATATTTTGGTGGAAATCGCTCAACAGGTGGCGCTGCTATGCTGCCTTTTTTACGATTTCCGCAATGGCTCTCTCTCAAGAACTAATGCACGGATTTTCATGAAACTTCAGAGTCAGTTAGTCCTTGATATGACTTGATGCTGATTACGTGTTGGTGTAAATCGCTCAACAGGTGGCGCTGCTATGCTGAATTTTTTACGATTTCCGCAATGGCTTTATCTCAAGAACTAATGCACGGATTTTCATGAAACTTCACATTCAGTTAGTCCTTGACATGAATAGACATTTTATATATTTTGGTGCAAATCGCTCAACAGGTAGCGCTGCTATGCTGCCTTTTTTACGATTTCCGAAATGGCTCTATCTCAAGAACTAATGCACGGATTTTCATGAAACTTCAGAGTCAGTTAGTCCTTGATATGACTTGATGCTGATTACGTGTTGGTGTAAATCGCTCAACAGGTGGCGCTGCTATGCTGGATTTTGTACGATTTCCGCAATGGCTCTATCTCAAGAACTAATGTACGGATTTTCATGAAACTTCAGATTCAGTTAGTCCTTGACATGAATAGACATTTTATATATTTTGGTGCAAATCGCTCAACAGGTGGCGCTGCTATGTTGCCTTTTTTACGATTTCCGAAATGGCTCTATCTCAAGAACTAATGCACGGATTTTCATGAAACTTCAGAGTCAGTTAGTCCTTGATATGACTTGATGCTGATTACGTGTTGGTGTAAATCGTTCAACAGGTGGCGCTGCTATGCTGGATTTTTTACGATTTCCGCAATGGCTCTATCTCAGGAACACGGATTTTCATGAAACTTCACATTCAGTTAGTCCTTGACATGAATAGACATTTTATATATTTTGGTGTAAATCGCTCAACAGGTGGCGCTGCTATTGGGCATTTTTTGCAATTTCCGCAATAGCTCTATCTCAAGAACTAATGCTTGGATTTTCAACAAACTTCAGATTCAGGTATACCATGATATGAATTAGTGCTGTTTATGTTTTGGTGTAAATCGCGCAACAGGTGGCGCTGCTATGCTGCATTTTTCTGAATTTCCGCCACAGCTGTATCTCAATAACTAATGCATGAATTTTCATCAAACTTCAGATTCAGCTATACCTTGATATCAATTAGTGCTGTTTATGTTTTGGTGTAAATCGCTCAACAGGTGGCGCTGCTATACTACATTTTTCAGAATTTCCGCTATAGCTCTATACAAGAACTAATGCACGAATTTTCACCAGACTTCAAATTCAGATATATTGTGATATGAATTGGTACTTTTTAAACGATTTAATTGACGTGACTTATATAGAAGAAAGTTTTGTGATGGCCACAACATACTAGTTTTCAGTGTATATATACTATATAATAGAAAAATTTAGTTTAGCAAGAAAGCGCCTAACATGTTGAAATTCTCTTTCAGCAATTTATACTATTACATGGAAACATACTTGAATACTTTTGTACAACCCTTTAGTTTACCTAGAATCTTTATTACACGCCACTATTTAGTTAAAATTTAATTCAAACAAAAGCACTCTTAAAACTGCTGAAATCCCATTTCCAGAAATTATAATTTATAGACGGCAACGTATTCAATTCTTTGTGTGACCCTGTCTATCATTTTATCTATAATCTACAAACATTTCTTAGTAAATTAAATGCAGTTCAGCGAAAAAAAGCATAACTCATTTAAAAATAACATTTAAGCAATTTGCGCCATTACCCAGTTACCCTTACGAATACTTTTGTGTAACCCTGTATAAGAATTATAGCATTTATATACACCATATACTGTGCATAAATATAGTGAATCATAAAAGCGCATATCATAATTAAAAATGCATTTCCAGCCGTCATCGCTAATATACAGTACTTCGGATACAATATAGTATCTGAAATATTTTATATAATGTGTCCCTGTAAATGCTATATACGTATTATTCGTATTATACATGAAATAATTTATAGTATGTAAGCCTCAGCGACGTATATCAATTTCATTATATATGAAACAGATTAACATAATTAAAGTACGCAGCAAACAATCCCCTCCACCCCTATATCATCATGTATTGGAATTCCTTTCTTAGCCCTGTAAATGAATAATAACTATTCTTTGCATCGCATAGTCAACAGAATGCATATTTTAGTGCTCTTCATAAATGCATATAAATTTTATTCTGTTTGAAAGCGTGCGTAAAATCATTAAAAATCACTTACAACGATTTTTTTCCCATAGGCCGTAATGTAACGGAATACTTTTGGCTGTCTGTAAATGAAATAAACATGCTACAAACTTCACTACAAATAGGGATCGTGCTATGGTAAACGTCAATAACATCCAAAAGTTTCAGGACAATAAAAGTATATTTAAGAGAGTTAGAGCTCGGACAGTCTGCTAGACGGACAGACCGAGAGACAAACCGAAGTCATAAGCACTTTTCAACTTTGTGTCCTATATTATGTATCCTGTATTATATGAACTTTAAAAAAATATATACTAAAGCTGTTTAATCTATAACTTCGTATCAGGCATGAAAAACACTTTATTTCAATGCTTAAATATCATATTTTACTTTTTAGTGCAAATAATTACGTGTATCATAAACGTAGAAAATGAGTTTATAATAGAAGAAAGTTTAATAATCGATTCAAAATGTCTATAATTAAATGTTTGATTAAAATCGCAAACAGAAAAAAAAAATGCTTACATGCAATTAAAAAAAAAATAATTATACCAATTCGAAAAACACTAAAAATAATAATTAGTATTTATACTTGTATTATTAAATAACAACAAACTGCTATAGATGAATTAAATGCATTATTATATTTAACAATATCTCAAAAATCTTTCCATATGTTATAAGGAATTCCTTTTATTTTATAATTTTGACAAATTTTAAATCTGAAAACATTGGTAAGAAGATTTAGGATTAAAAAAAAATAATTAAAAATATTATTAGCATTAAAAGAAAACTCTTTCAAAAGAATCACTACTGTAATATGCAAAAGTACATTTTCCCAGTATAATGCTAATTTCTAATCTAAAACAATTTCGTAATGTCGTAATAATCGAATATCTGGATAATCTATAAGTGTTAGTATTCAGAAAACAGTAAGATGCCGAAAAAAAACCTCCAAATCATTGTCTCAACACATTTTCAATCTCAAGTAACTGAAAATTAATGTTTTCATTAATTTCCCTATGAATGTAATCATAAATCAGTCTCTGTGCAGCTTTTTTTTTCAAGCGATGAGAGATTAAGATATTTTCCTTCAACTTATCGAATAGGAAAATTTTGCTCCTGAAAACAATTCCAGATCAGTCTCTTATTAATATAACATAAAACTATTTAGCTCATAACACATTAGCAATAAAAGATTTAAATTAAATAAGACAAACGTTTATGTTTCTATAATAATATCCGTGTACCTAAAATGGTGGCCATCATTCTCTTATCTTAAAAAAACTGTTGTAGAAGTGGCGATGTTCTAAACAGTCAAGTAACTCTGCAGCTTCCCGCGTCTTCCTTATTTATTTTTCTGTGGTTATATCTAACGCAGACGATTTCAGAGCAGATGGTTCTTTACCGCTTATTTGTTTTTGTATACAATGGATTTGGAACTTAAATGCGCAATGAGGGTGTCTTTATTTAAAATTTTCAATTTGAAGAATTTTTCAATGGATTTTACCTTTTCTTTTTATCAGTACCAAATATTCACGTTAAATTGTATTGTAAAGTTTCTTTTTTGTGAATAATAATAATAATAATAATAATATTCATAATTAGAGTTTATTAGATAAAACATTGTTTAAATTTTTAAAATGTGTAAAAATCAATTTAATGGTAATAATGAACCCCCAGCCACCTTTTTTAAAAATAAAGTTTGTTTCACACGTTTTCTGTAAAATAAAACAAGTTGTAAAATAACTTTTTTTTAAAAGTCATATCTCTAAAATACAAATTTGAAATACGAATATTTAATTATATCATAGGTTTTGCATAAATTTTGTGTATATCTTTTATTTTCGGAAAAAGTTAATTTTATTTAAAAAGGCTGAAAGATGTAGAATTTTTGAAAAAATAGTTACTTAAAATAGTTAAACACTAAACGTAAAAAAAATGTGACTTGAATGCAAATTATAGAGCAAGAAATGCATATATGACAAAACTCTGAAGATTCTTTCTACGTGCTCGTTAAAAGCTGCAGACTTAACTGTAATAGAAAATTTTTAGTTTGAAAACACAGAAGTGTTTGGAATAACACTGGTTGGCAAAAAAAAAAAAAAAAAAAAAAAAAAAAAAAAAAAAAATCCTCCCTGCAAACTAAATATGTAAAGTGTACAGATTTAATGCCCCTAATTCTAAATATGTTATCCAAATTGCTCCAGCACGCACCATTTTTCCGAGAAACACTTTTTTAATAATAACAATCAGTGAAGGATTATTATAATAAATTGCAATGCTAGATAAAATTGAAATCATGAAAAAAGTATACTTTCACTGTCTTAGATATCAAATTGATAAAATATAGCATGAAAATTTAGTTTATTAATGCTTTTATCGTGCACTTTATATATTATGCTTCCCCCCCCCCCCCTTCATGACAGAATTTACCATTTGCTATCCACTAATATATTTTCATTCCTTATGCCGCTGTATCTCGGGACTGTTTAAAATACTGTTTAAAATATTACTCTTCATTTTCAAAAAATTTAAACGTTCATATTTTTGTCACATTACGACTTACAATATGGTGGATTTTTTTTGTCACATATGTGACGTGACGTACGTTACATGCAATGACCTAACAATGACACTACAATTTTTTTAATTGCTAGAAAAATATAATTTTACAGTAAATAATATGTTTTGAAGAATTTTCGTAATTTTTTAAAGTTTTCTAAGAAATTCACATCTCAGTCACAATGTGACATCACTGAGTGGTGTCATTTTGGTCACAAATGTGGCGTGACAAATTGACATACAGTGACGTCACAACGACGTCACCGTGACCATGCATGCTATGAGGGTTTCTATCGCAGGCTTGTTTGAGATGTGTCTTATTAGTGTTTACTTTACTATCTATAAAAACCATAGAAAAATTCCTCTATATGTATTCCACATATAGACTTATTTCATTAGACCAATCACATTCAGTGTAGAGATTTGGTTTGCGATTTTTAAAAATTGATATTATGTGAAGCATAATTAAAATTATTAAACATTGGCGTGTTTTGAGATATTTTCTGTATTTAAGTAAGTTACTTAAAAAGAATAAACTAATTTTTTCTCTAACAAAATTATAGAGCGAATTTTTAGCGTTTTCCTGAAGATATAAAAATATATTGACTTTATTGATTTGTTTTTTTTTCCAATGTCATAGAATTTTAATGGATGATGAGAGCGATAAAGTGAAATAGACAATTTTTCTAAACTTCCCCACTTTACCCAAAACGTATCACGAGAATCCCACACAAAGAATTGTACGAGAAACTAATAGAAATTATAATACTAGTTTTAAACCCTTCTAAATAATACATAAAGCCAACAGCTCAAATTATATTTTAGATAGAAAGTATTCGACACCCATTTATTCTCTATTCGCGAGTTTTAAAACCCTGAATTTATCTTATGTGCGTGTGTACACCAAGTAGTTTGTGTACTATTTTTAGTAGCAATGGTAAGAAAAAAATGTATCACGGCTATATCCAATCAAGTAACATACTATATTCTTCATCAGGTGCACTATACTTTCAGTTCCTGTCTAACTGCCTTTCGTGCAGTTGGAAATGGCCCACCAAATATTTCGTAATATTAATTGAATATAATGAATGACAGTTTACTTTATTCGCATACAAAATACATTTTAGAAAACAATCCATATAAATTTGAGTGCATAATTTTTGGTTAACCTCTATTTTGACACAGATATAAATGTAGATATTTAAAATCAAATTTATTTTAAAGGTAAATTTCTGGGAAAAAAAACCAGACATCCCACAATATTGATAAATATCTATATATTGCTATTCTTAAACATCTAACGTATATATTTATACAGGAGTTTTTGTAAACGTAATTCCTCTGGTAAAAATTGTATAGTTAATAATTAGTAATTAAAAGAGAAAGCGTTGTATAATCACAGAGAAAGCTTTGATTTAAGAAGATTAAGAAATTGATCCCTTATGAAATATCAATGCTCAAAATAATTCATGCTGTAAATTTGCCTATTACATTCAATAACTAAAGCAAATTTAAATTTAACAATCATAAAAAGGTTATTTACAAAAATATTAACAAACGAAACAAAATCATAAATAGTGAGGAAAAAACGTTTTAGTTTGCATAAAAATATGCTATATCTCTTGTTTACAAAGCTATCAGTAAAAATAAACGTTTTCGACACATTAACCAATCGTTATAGTCACATGATTTTTTTCTTATCACAAATATGTCTGCATAATATTAACTTCAGTACGATCTAGATTATTAAATGTCGAGAGAGCAATTATATGCATTGAGAACCTTATCAAGCAACACATGTATCTATCGTTTAAATCAATCAAAATAATAAAAAAAAAATAAAGACCCAATCTTGCTCAATGGTGCACAAAATAAGAACTCTAATAAACTAACATTTAAAATCGACATTTTGAGCTGTTTCTACAGCCGTCTTCAGGAAAATATGATGGTAAAAAAGGGAAAATATGATGGTTTGTTAACATCATATTTTCCTGAAGACGGCTGTAGAAACAGCTCGAATTGTCGATTTTAAATGTTAGTTTATTAAAGTTCGCATTTTGTGCACCATTGAGCAAGATTGTGTGTTTATTTAGTATGGTGCAATTTTCCAATATGTGTTAATGTGTTAATAAAATATAAATATTGTATAATATACTAATTCAACCTTATGAATTAGTATATATGTCAAACCTTGAGATTACTGGGGACACACATCATTAGTTACTACTAGTCATTAAGGAAAAGTATGATCTCCTGTAAAGTGTCACATACTTAAGTCTTAAATAATTCAGTAATATTTATTATTTTACTACCAATGATCAAAGACGATTATTCATATCGTGGTCCGGTCACATGACTATCAATTTATAACAAACGCATATTGTATTTCTAATTGGTCAACGTTTTATCTCTGTCTCGCCAAATCATAATCATAAGAAGCCGTCATGTAATTCGTTCAAAAAAAAATCTTTCAAGAAATTGTCATCAAGACGTATACTATGTGTGACAGTGCTGAATCTATAATTAAGAGTTTTGAAAAACACGGTGAGCTTCCTTTCTCCTTACTACTCCATAGGCCGAAGATGTCGACCCGAAGATGATTCTATTTCTTTACGCACTTTTCAGAAATCCAGGTCTGTACAAACCTAAAATAATCAGCCTTATAGACCGACGACATTAGTCCGTTTGAAATAAATTTATTATCCCTATGTTACCACAGAGAATTTTATTATAATAAGTATTAATAATACATAATTAATGAAATATTTTAAAACTTCTTAAATATATAATACACTTCTATAAAAATAAGTTATATAATACAAAATAAATGTTCAATAACATTTGCTTTAGCCATGGTGCTAAATGGAATGTGTAATGTACGATTTCTCATCAGCATCAGTGTATTTTAATGTTTCCTTTTGATTGTTTATTTTGTTATAGCTTTAATTTCTGAACATCAGCGGAAGTTTCTTTAATTAAAAGAAATTGCACTTAAAAAAAAAACATAAAGTGATAAGACATCAAGAATGGATAAAAGAAATATTTTAATTAAAATGACAAAACATAGCAGTTTCGAACAAATTGCATTATATTAAATCTAATTTTCTACTTTAATGAGATAAGTAATGAACATCTCAGATAAAATATAAAGAATCAACTTTTAAAAAGAATGAGTGTTCCTGAATTTCTTAAAGTGTCTTTTATCTTTTCCTTTCCAATAATTAGAGGAAATCCCATTGTGGATTTAATCAAAGGGAGCAATAATTGGAACGTAGAAGGAACAAGAGCAAAGCATCGATTTTGTCTCAATATTTTAAACAAAATTGAAATTTAAAAAAAAAAATGCATTTAAATTAATTTCTTAAAATTCTTTAAAATGCTTTGGGATTGACGTAGATTTCTTGTACTAAAGGTGTTTGGAAAATATGAATTTTTCAAACACATTTTCCTCCTAGAATTTCAATTGGAAATTTTTTCAACATCAGCCTTCATTGCCATTTTATTAACTTTATTTCGCAATGAGCTACTCATTTTTTATTATAAATTATTTTCGTTATTAATAATGTTTTATGCAATTAAAGTATTTCATTTTAGTTAATTATTTAAATGTGTGTTATTTGAAATATATATCTCTAATAAAGTCTAACTAACCTCGTTTGGAGATATTTATAACCTCGGTGTTTTTATTATATATTACATAACATATCTATAAAAAAGCATATAAATGTTTATTCTTTCTTTTCTAAAGATATTAATTTAACTTGCTATGTTTAAAATTATAGATAACATAGTCTTGTAAATATTTTCATTCAATGTAGTATTTTTTTTATATTCCTCACAAATTTTTCCACCATTAGTCCTGGTAATATGATTAAAATTTTTATCTATTTTATTTACAATATTTTTTCTGCGTTTCAAATTAAACATGCGCACTATGCAAGTGTTTTATTTATTTTTTTTATTTGTGTGCAATTCCGGGAATACAAAATATTAGAATAATTGAGTAAAAATAATAAGAAAAAATATTTTTAATTTATTTATTTTTGATACTAAATAAATGCAATTATTTTTTTATAAATTAAATCTGGAATGTTTAGATAAGATATTAACATTTACAAAAAATAAAATAAATACAGTACAATAAATTAAATACACAGCTTTCTGAAACACATCAAAATATTATAATAAAATATAGATTGGTTCAAAATATTAGAATATTTTATTTTACGAAACAATATTACCTTATGAATATGAAGTAAATGGTAGTTAATATTTTATAGCATCCTTTTTAGCTTTCATAACAGCGTACAATCGATCTTGCATATTATATACAAGGTGTTTACAGACATTTATATCCATATTAGCCCAGATAGACTTTATACGTGCCACTAACTCTGTTTTACTTGAAGAAGGATTTTATTGGAGATTTTTCAACATTATACACCATAAGTTTTCGATGGGATTAAGGCCTGGTGAGTTTGGTGGCAAAGAAAGTACCTTAATGTTGGGTTGGCGGAACCAATTCTTAGTTGACACCGATATATGGAGTGACACTAAATCTTTTTGAAAGAGGAAATCATCTTTAAATAAATCTTCCGATGATAGAATCATGCAATATTCCAAATTTCTTGATATATCTGACTGTTAACCTTTTCGTAGACAATGCATAATTTTTCCATTTCCTTCTGCACTCATGCAACCCCAAACCATGACACTAGCAGCACATTTTACCGAACGTTTAATGCATTCTTCATAAAATGCTTGTTGCTTCATTCTCCAAACTCGAATATATTTGACTACCATATGAAACACAAAACATACTTTCATCACTAAATGATATATTTTCCCAATGTTCTTTGCCCCATTAACTTCTTGATTTACAACAATTCAATTTTACACGCTTTTGTTTTGCAGTCATGAGAGGTTTTGTTTTCCGTACACGAGATTCAATCTTAAATTTATGAAGAAGTCTTAATGATGTCGATGTAGAAACTTCAAAAGCATCTTCTTTCCATTTTCGGTGCAAGAATTGCAAACTTTTAAAACGGTTTTCTTAACTATACGCTTCAGTTTCCTATCATCTCTAGTAGATGTTTTTGGTTTTCGGCCGCCATTTCGGTAATTATTTTGAAATTTTCCATTTTTTTAATATTGTGTCAGTATTTTACTAACGCTTGATTGCGAACAATGTAAATAATTCGCTATATAACATCGATTTTTACCGTGACGATACAAATCAACCATATGAATTTTAATAGATTCTGAAATATCACTCACACGACCCATTTAAAGATGAAAAAGCAAACAAACTGCAAAATGAATACCGATTTTAAATAAAATCATCTAAATTTAATGAATGATGCCACCAGTTATGAATTGATGATAATTAAAGGATAATTAATATGAAATATTCTAGTATTTTGAAAAACTTGAATAAATATTCTAATATTTTGACTTTTCAAAATAATTATTTTTCAATTAATCTTTTCAAAAATTATATTAATTTTAAGATAATAAATAAGTTTAATCAACAGTGAGTTCTTGATAAAAATATCTTTTCCATATTTGCATTAACCTCTTGGAAACGGGTTAAGCTGTCTGTGTTTTAAACCAAAATACGGCGTTCAGAAGAACATTCCTCCCCCTCTTACTACATGGTCAAGTGGGGAGCATCCATTGTCCTTCTCCCTGGAAAGTGTCAATCCACGCCTTCTGACAATGGTTGCTGTAAAATTACAGGATTCTTCGCATTTTCGACTGAGGTGAGGAATTTCCCCTCAGAATCGGTTATTTTGGCGCTTTTAGAAGGAATATTGTTTCAGTTGAATATTTCCGAGCAAATCTTTTTTTTTTTCTTTTATGTGATAATACATTTATGAATAAATAAATGTGTATTGATTTTTACAAATGCTCATTATACAGATCGTTCGGCCTCTATTTTAACTGATTTTATTTTTCACTAAAAATTAAAAATCTACATCGTGTCACAAATTATATTAAATATCATTAATAATCATTGAATAAACGGGTTTTAAATCATGTTTTGTTCTTTAAATTTGTGTTTTCTGGTTTAGCTTTTTTGAATCATATAATACTTGAAATATTTAGACTGGAAAAGCTACAAATTTTGCGATTTTAATTCATAATATACTGAGAATATTCCTAAGCGATAAAATAATAGACATTTTAAAAAGGTCTGAATTGTTTTCCTGTTACTCATTCAGAAAATCTCTTACACATTGCAGCATATAGAAACAATCTCCATTTTTTTTTAAATACAAGATCTCGCTTTAATCAAAATATAAGTTTTTTTTTTTTTTTTTTTTTTTTTAAATAAATTATATATTTGATTTTAATATTTTTTGTTTATTTAAAAAAATATATATCCTTTTTATTTTCATTTACCAGTTCAAGGTCAGAAAAATATATATTTATAGTATATAAAAAAAGAAAAGACAGCCCATAATAACTCAGTGCTTTTTGAGCGTGCTGCAAAATGATAGGGAAAAAACCATGTAATTGATATTCCAGTTATAAAACAAGAATTTAGAATTATTACATTTACCATAGGTGCCAACCTCAAACTAATCTTCCGTAACACGTGCGTTAATTTGACCCTGGTTTAATACGTTTAGAACGAGAAATTTTTTGAAGAAATGAAATTAAATACGTTCCACGCAGAAAACTGTCACAAAGGCACTTGATAAGGTCTGGCATGTGGGCCTCGTTTACAAACTAATTCAGCTCGGTTTTCATCCCAGACTTACACATTTAATATATTCGTACCTTTGCGACCGCTCTTATCAAGTCCGCATAAACAACATTCTTTCTAATATTCTTCTTATCCTAGCGGGCATCCTCCAGGGGAGCGTGTTGGGCACATTTTTATTTAACATTTTCTTTAATGATATCCACGCTCCTTGCGCACATACCTCGCTTTTTTACCGGTGACACCTGTATTTATGCTTCAGCACACCACCCGTATACTCTATACATGTACCCTCAGACACATATTGATGACTTCATGAACTGGCTTATGCTTTGGCGCGTCGTAATAAATGAAACTAAAACTAGTGCAGTATATTTCTCTTGAAAACTAACATTTCCTAGCAGAATCATTATTAATAACACTGTTATCCCCTGGTCAGACCAGGCAAAGTATCTTGGGGGTCATTCTGGACCGCCGCTTAACTTGGAAAAAGCACATTCTTTCCATTAGGGGTAAAGTCGTTGGTGCCTTTAACACTATAAAACCTCTCCTTAATAGTAAAACTTTGTCAGTTCACAATAAATTAATTCTCTATAATTCATGCATCCTTCCCATCATAACCTATGCCAGTCCGGTCTGGGGCTTCACTTGTAAGACTACTATAGACAGCCTTAGTCGCTTGCACAATTCCAACCTGCGTACTGTCCGTAACGCATCTCGTTATCTTCGCAACTCCACGGTCCGAAGAGACCAAAAAACTACTACCTTGCGTAAGCGCATAAACGATTTAGCCAAAAAATTTTATGAAAAAGTTTTTGACCTCCCTAATGAAATCATAGCGGAGCTACCGGATTACGCCACATTTGAACCCCACCACCGGAAACGGCCCCGGTTTTCCATAATTATGGACACTCAGTAACATCTGGGTGCACCACGCTATTTTTTGCCTTATAATTATTTTTCTCTTATAACTTTATTTACAAAAAAAAAAAAAAAAAAAAAAAAAAAAAAAAAAAAAAAAAAACCTCTTTATAAACTATAAAGACCATAAAAATTGTAAAACTTATAAAAATAATATGTATGGCCCTGATTAGTCCCTTTTTTTTTGAAGGATAATGTGGTCTTTGCCACCCTAGCTTTTCTTGCCCATGCTTGGTGAGAGTTTCTCTGAACAGTACTAACTTTAACTTTCTAAATTCCTTATAGTAGTTCTTCAACTACAGTTTGACTTTACATATTTTTAAGATTCTTGTATTTTATTAAGATTTATCGTTAACTTTCTATTATCTTAAGTTTAAACTTAAAAATTCAATTTTATTCCTTTCTTTCTTAAACTTCTTTATTTTCTTTAATTAACTTTTTTACTCTTCTAGTAGCTTCGCTACAGTTTAACATTATCCCAATGGTTCATTAAAACATAAGACATTTCAATTTCCTAGTCTGGGTGTTAAGCTGTTATCAGCTAGGAAACCCCTCAATGCCGATTACCTGTTCAGTACCTGGAATTAAATAAATAAAGATGCAGGAAATAAATTTTCTGGTTCGAAAGTGATTAACCTGGGTCAAATTAATCCATGTATTACGGACGATTAGTGAAAGGTTGGCAGCTATGCATTTACTACTGCAGAAATATTCCTAAGTGTAAATGAAAAAATTATGAACTACTATATTGATCCTAATTTTAATTATATGAATTAGTCAAATATTCACTGATAAAAATAGAAGAAATTAGAATTCTGTATTCCATTTTCTCGGGTGTTAAATACACATTTTTAAAGAAGTTTGGAATTTGTTAATTAAAACGAAATATTCCAAATGAAAAAATAAAATTTGTAAGTTTCATAAAAATAGTTACCGTAAATTCCTGATTGTAATCACCCACCCTTCTTTTTTAAAGCTAAAGCAATCAAGGCAAAGCAATAAGCTGGGAGGGGTATTATAATCAGGGTCCCACTTAGGCTATGGAGAACCCCGGGGCAAGCATCATTCTGGGGAGTCCCCTTCCTTCTATCTACAGATTTTTTTGTGAATAATGTGGAAGTGGCTAGCACTAAACTTCATACGTATTGTATGTATGCATAAATTTTGTAACCGGTATGCTCACAGCTGTATGCAGGGTATCACAAAAAGTAAAATAGCGCACTTAAACTGAAGGCTATGAACTCACAGGCTATTCACATTAATTGTATATTATACTCTACTTTCAAACAACAATGCCCCAGAAAAATAAATTAATGGGGATTAGCGCCCCGTTTTCCCCCTTTATACTTAACCAATGAACGTCCAAATTTAATCAGGAAAGCGTCTTATCAGAATAAACCGGTATACCAAATTTGAAGCAAATTGGGTAATTCTGCATGAATAACCCATTAATCTGATTTAAGGGGGGATTGGTCACCCGTTCCCTACCCCTTTATACTTAACCAATGAATCTCGAAGTCTAATCAGGGAAGCGCCTTATCAGAATAAACCGGTATACCAAATTGAAGCAAATCGGATAATTCAGGATAAAAATGCCATTTATCTAAATTAAGGGGAGGGGATTAGAACGGGGTCCCCCCTTTTTTTGCTTAACCAATGGATTCCCAAAACTAATCAGGCAAGCGTCTTATCAGAATGAACCTAAAAAAAAAAAAAAACACTGAAGCAAATCGGATATTTTTACCAAGAGTTACTTCGTTACAAATATACGTATGTACATACAAAATCTGCTGGCAGATTTCCTCTCAGGATTTGATATCCTGTGAGCTAAAACTGAGAATTTCGCCAAATGATAACGGAAAAAAATCGTAAATTTCGTGAAATGAATCGCATCGAGTCAGATAAGCCAATCTTTCCATGGTCGGGTTTCTTTCTTTCTTTTTTTTAAATAAGTGTTTTTTTCATAGTTGCCAACATCCCGATTGTCTTAATACGAATATTTTTTATGCAGAAATTCTTGTTTTATACAATCGCGCAATTTCTGAAATTAAATAAAGCGAACATTTTTGTAAGAATTTACAGGTATTCAAAAAATCGGGAGGTTGGCAACTAAAAGTACGTTTGTGATCATCTTAATTTTAATTTATAATTAGGCATGAAAGGTATAAAAATACTCAAAAGTAAAACGGGTCAAGTAACTAGATTTTACAAAGACTCATATTTTTCTTTTTTGAAAGTGGTGAAGTTAACTACATTTCTACAATATTGTAAGAGCGCTGGCAACGTTGTTCAGATGAATCTGTTTACCAAACTTATTTTTTAGCATTAGATATTCTAGTTTTTCTTTAATGCCATTATATGTCTACTGATGCTCTTTTTCTTCTATGCCGTGCTTTTTTTCTCCCCCACTGCGCCCTCCCCCACATTACTGGACTGTTTTTCTAGAAAAAAACTGTATTTTATATTAACTGTAAATAATCAATCATCTACTCTGTCCAAAATTACTGCTGTTTCCTTTGCCCACTACTCTCTGGTACCAAATATGCATAGTTTAACCTTTATATCACTTTAAATTTTTTGACATATTTAATATTTTGCTGTAACAATAAATAAATAAATAATTTATTTCTTGAATTATCCCCTCCTCTCAAATTCTTTGCATCTCTGTCTTCACTCCCTGCCCTACCAATAGCCGAGAGGTTCTGCTCTCAAAGCTGGTAGACGGGAGGTGCTGGGTTCGAACTCAATCGCGCCCGTCGTCCTAATCGTTCGGAATTTTTGTGGTTTTCTTCAAACCTTGGATTTCCTTGCGTAAATACGGCTTAGGTTCCCTTAGAAAGACCCCCCACAGATGACCCCCTCCCCTATTCGGGCCATACCCCTCGTGTTGATAATTTGGCGTCATAAATAATACCATAATATAACATAACACTTCACTCCCTCCCTCGCCCAATGCAGTTTAGAAAAATAAAATTCTTAAATTTTTTCTGCTCTATTTGAGAATTTATTGTAAAATTTATTCAATAACCATACAAATTATTTCGCCTCTCCTCTCGAAAAAAAAAAAAAATCCTTTTTTTTTTTCCTTTAACCCTTCCTTTCTAGAATGCACACGCACACACACACATTTTTTTTTTCTCTCTCTTTCTGTAACTGTTATGTAACAGTAACTTAACAATTCTTTTAACAGAACATTTTATTTATTGTCAGTTAAGTGCCAAAATATCCACTCTGATACAGAAATTTTCACTTCAACTTTGTGTTCATGTTGGGGAAATAAAATGATAACAGTTTTCTTTTTCTTTTTTTTTTATTCTGGTAAAAATAGACAGTACATTTAAAATATGATTTTATTTTTGCAGTGCGTAAATTAAATGAAAAACGATATCTTTCTATACAAAAGTTTTCCCTTTAATCTTGTGTTTATGTTAATGAAGTAAATTGATTACTAGCTTTTGCATGTTTTAAAATCGTATCGTATCGTATCATAGAATTCGTAGATGGCGGAACTCATATATACAGCTAACTCGACATCAAAGAAAACGCAAAAATCCGCCTTTTAATAACTCAGCAGATATGTCTTATTGTTCTGAATTTTCTAGAACAGTCTTATATCTGCAGTCTAATCGTATACTGAAATTTTTCCATTTCTACGTGCAGTATATTTTGAGATCTAAATAGCCATTTTTAAAGTGAAAACGTTGGTATGATATCGAGGAAGTTCCTAATTTGAAAATCTCGAAAACGGTTCTAACTATTATTTTTAAATTGATACATAATATAAATGTGATTAAGGCGAGGTGAATAACACTTTTCTTTTTTCTGGGAAAACTCTCGTTCGTTAAATAATTCGATTTTTTTCTCTCGAAAATGACACGGGCGATTTTTTAAAAATCAAATAAATATGTTTCAGATGAACCAAATAACAATTTACTTGTTTCCAGCAAGACACTTGTTCGTTTTATAATGCGCATGAAAAATCGGAATATATTTCTTCGCCATTCTATGGAAATTTCACCGAAGATGCATGACACTGTATTCATACACATGCTTTCTTTTTAACCACTTTTGGGGAGAAAAATTTTGTCTTCCCACTGGCTGAGTGGTTAAGGGACATCGTCTACTGATCTTAAGATAGGCAGTTCGATACTCATGGTACGTGTTTTCACATGTAAATGTGTTTTTTTTTTTTTTTTTTAAGTCTGCTAGTTGACCATTATTCTCAGTTACTTTGTAATTTTTTAATTGCTATTAAGTTAAATAAAATTACAATTATAATGACGCCAATTTGATGATGATTATTTCTTGGCAATTTTTCAACAATAAAAATATTACCATAAATTTTATAAATATATTTAATTTCAATCACTTTACAAAAAATATACATTAATAATTGTTATTTGAATATAAATCACACGATCAGAAACGTAAAAAAATAATTCATTTCAGCTCTTCTTTTTATAATATCATTTTTTATTATTATGACGGTCAATCAATATATAATCACTGACATCCATAATATTATTATTATTATAATTATTATTTTCCTTGCATAAAAACTATCGGGATGCAATAATTCTTTTATAATAAATAATTTAGTTGAAATGTTTTATTTATAAATATCAATGAAGTTTGATAACCCCGAGACAATTGTTTTTATTTAACTTTGCAATATTTACAGTTTACATAATAAGCATATCAGAATTCTGGTGTCGCCATCTTTTGACGCAATTGTGTACTACATTTTGTCTCTTATGCGGAAAAAAAAAAAAAAAAAAAAAAAAAAAAAAAAAAAAAACTAACGTTCTTCGCCGCTTTGAAAGAATCTCTGGTGACTAGAGGTCTATTTCGCAAATATTAAGAAAATTACTGCATATACAAAAATATTAAAATGGGTAGTATTATAGAGAAATGTTTGATAAAAACGTTGAAGTAGACAGTTTTTAAATCGAAGAATTATTTTAAGAGATATTTAATGTTAAATCTGGATAAAATTGTCTCATTAAAAAAGTGTCATAGGAAAAAAAATATACATGGGAATTTAATCATTTTCATTCAATTTAATCATTCAATAGAAACTCGAAGTTTGCAGAGTGCATTTATTATTTTTAAGTTGCCTAATTTTTTGACGGTTTATTTCAATTTTAAATTAAAATTTTCAGAATTTCCAGAGATATTTTTTACATATTTTAGAAAAGGTTATTTTAATTTGTTGCCAATTGTTAAAACAGCGCAAAGAATAATATATCCTTTAAATTAAAAATTTATTCACACGTGACTATTATAAACAGAAAAAAATCCTTTTAAATTAGAATTAAATGATAACGTGTTAAAAGCGGGAAAATATTAAACATTACGTCATAAAAATTGTTTTTACACATGCTTACTTAAAATGAAAGAAAATTATAAAATAATCAAATATTTTCAAATTAGAATTATATGATTACGCATTAAAAGCAGGAAAACATTGAAAATTACGTCATAAAAATTATATTTACACGTGAATATTAAAAGAAAAAGAAAATTTTTAAATAATAAATTCATTGATATGTGTTAAAAGTCGTAAATGGAGGAAATTACGTCATATTGGCCAAAGTGGCCAAATAATAATATTGCAAAACAGTTTAAATTAAAAAATATATTTATATGAGAAATTTATTTCAAATTTCGAGATGATATTTTTAACTATAGTTGCCAATTTTAAGGTAGCGCAAATAATAATATTATCTTTCTAATAATAAAAATATTTTCAGTTGAATGTTACAAAGAGAAAGGAAAGTTTGGTGAAAATTATGTCAGATTTAAAACGTTACATTTAAAATATCTTATTTAAAATCATTTTCTTATAGCGTTGTTAAAAAATACCATAAAGCAAAGACTCTGTTGACTTAGTTCCTTTTATATTTTATAAGTTTATATTTTTATATTTTATATTTTTATAAGTTCCTTTTATAAGTTTATATATGTATATATGTATATATGTATGTATGTATGTATGTACTAAATATTGTCCGCACGATAAAAGTCGCAATTATGCACGGATCGTCTTCAAACTCGCCAACAACTTTGAGATGGTTAATATCTCGGCGGGGATTGAAAATCGGCAAAATCGGCCCAAGGAAATGGAAATGGGGAGGGCTCAAAATTTTGAATACCGTCTTAACCTGATTCTGATAAAACCAGCTCTTACACAACAATGGCAGGAAAAAATAAATATTTTTCGTTATAGCAGTTGTCAACAATTAAAAAAAAAAAAAAAAAAACAATAAAATTCTCACCACAACAATTGCTTTTCTATTGCAAGATTTCCCGTGAAAAATTAAATTAAATAAACAAATTGAATATTACGTCATAAGTTTTCTAGAGCAAGATTTCCGCATGAAAACTTAAAATAAATAGTTTGACAAATTAAAAAAAATATGTATATTGCGTCACATTGGAAATATAATGGACCTCAGCAGGTGAATATCTGACGTCATATGAGTTTGAAGAAACGTATTAAAACATGATAAAAAAACGGACTATGGAAATATTAACATATTTTAACACTTTAAGGTTCTCTGAATTTGCTGTATCCATTTTTAAATCTATTCCATATACATGCGTGTGTGTATTCGTGTATAATACAATTTTCACAAAAAGTTTAGCTCCCTAGAGCTCATTCTTAGTGAAGGAACTGGGTTTATCTCTAATCTTGATTTAAGTTTTGTTGGTGAATTTAGTACTTAACTACGAAATCTACCTCCGCCTGTAGGCCCGAGCCGGAAGGGATTTTTTAATCTTATAGCTTGGCGATAGATTTTTGGTCGACGGGATAGTCAAGTAGTACCCATAAAAATACGGAGTTCTTGATTTCTCTACTAGAAACTTCTGATTTAGAGAAGTATTGAGAAAGTAAATTAATTTTTGGATAAAAGTAACGTGGTATAATGCTTAGCACACATCTAACGGAGACCAAACTGGTCGCCAAGGGCGGCTAGTGTAATAATAGTAATGTAATTCAAGTTAGTATAAGAAAGTAAGTTAATGTTATATATACAATGGAGCTTCCCTTTAACGAAGTCCCTATTTAATGTTTTCTACTGAACGAGATTTTCTGCTGAACCTTGTCTTTGAACACCATTATCGTGCAAATTAATCTCCATATTACGAAATTTATATTCTATGTAATGAAGCTTACTCTACTTCCGCGGGTGTACAACTTTCAAACGGAGAGGTTGCTGTTTCGATAGATGTATGATTTTATATCAGCGGGTTGTATGAAAATGATTTTTTAACAATTTGGAAAAATGGTTATTTTTCTCGTCAGGGTAGGAAATCAAAAGCATATCTGAACGTTTTCATTGGTTTAATCCGCAATTTATTCGTTATCTGATTGGTATATACAGCAATCTGTATTTCCCTTTGGTTTCAACAACGATGGACAACAGAGTGTTGCCACTATGACAAAAAAGTTATAAAAACTACAAAAAAAATTAATAAATCAGAAACAAATTGAGATACACCTTTCAAACAAACTGCATTTAAAAGTACATTTTTTTCTCTATCCGACGGTATAAAAAGTAATATTATCATATGTTTAGAAGTTTGAGAATGGAATTTTATTTAAAATGGGTCGTGAGATTTTTTGGAAATCTGATGATAGAAAAGCCATTTCCCGAACAGTCTATGAAATGCTTGGCTATTACGTAAGTTTCATAGGAAATCTGACGAGTCGCAGGCGATTTTTCTTGCTTGCAATTTTTACGTGTAATAACACTATTACTCTTTAATTCATGGCGTACGTAATGTATGACCAGCTCCGTAGAAGTTTAAAAAATTACAGTACCGAAAATTGTAAAACTGAAATTTCTTTTAAAATTTGTTCATGATGGGTCCAGGAACGTTAACGTTTAATGTAGGATCAACTCCGTGCGATTTCTTATGTCTTAAATTTTAGTCTTTGAAAAAATCATTTTCCAAATGGTCGTTGTAATTTGTTAAATTGCTTTTTTTTTTAACTAACATATTTTAAATTTATTTAATCATTTTAATTCAGAAGAAGAAATGCTAAAAGCCCTTGATACATCAACAAGTGGATTCCAGTTTCAGGAGAATGTTACAGATACATTGTTCGGGTACTTACAAAAATAAGAAAATTTTTATGAACAATGTATTTTTTATAAGGAATCTGTACAAAGTAATATTACAGATTTTTTTTTTCAAGTTAAGGAATTCAAATAATGAGAAAAGTTATGTTGCACTTCAGTTTTTATTTACCTCATCTTATTTTGGTTTTTATAGACATTATTCTAATTAAATTTTTCTCATATGTCTGCACTGCATAAGAAAAAGATACTGCCCGGATTAAAATACATTTTTCCAAAATTTCCATTTTAGCAGTATTTTTCAATTTATGCAAGTGCACTTTATTATACAAAATTCATGAATTTGAGTTTATTTCTATTTAACGAATTTTCTACATAACGAAGAGGTAAAGTGTAACGTTAAGACTTCGTTAAATGGAAGTTTCACATCAGTTTTAAAAAATAAGCTGTCTGAAAAAATAATCTATTTCGTAGAGTTTTTTAAATTTAATAAAATAAGCATAATTACATCTACTTTCTTCTTTTAGAAATATTCGTATTTTTTACACGTTAATGCAAGATGTTACCTGAAATTTTACATGCATAGAGAAAACATAAATATTATTACTAAAAAATAATTATCAAAATTTCGCTGTGTCTTTTTTTTTTATGGTTGTATGCCTTTGATGGAGAAAATAATTATATAGCTATATTGCATTGAACAAGAATTCTAATGCGACAGTAGTTTATAAAATATTTAGATACACTAGTTTAAAAATCGTTGTAAATTAAACAAAGTTTATAACTAATACGGAAACATAAACTAAGCTCTTCCAAGCTTCGAGATTCAATAAGAATTTATTTTAAAAAAAATAATAAAAAATCTTTAGCCGCTACTGATTTTCAGAAACGATTCTGCGTTGTTTTTTTTTAGTGTATTAATCAGTTTTCTCATAGTGGAATGATTGTTTTTAAAATGATATCAATTTCCATATAAACATTTCATGTTAAGTATCTGAATTTGGGCCAACAAAAGAAAAAAAAAAGAATAATTTTAATGTTAATGCGTTTAATTTATGATATTATCTGTAAAACATGCTTGATAAATAAGAAAATATTCTTTTGAGATCTTATAGCATCAAAAAAATGTACTCGAATTCTTGGCAGCGAATCCTATTATTACACCATGAAGGCTACTATGAAACGAATTCAAATTTCCCTGGCTGCAAAACAGACTGTTTTATAAATGCTTCATTAAATCATAAAAATATGATAAAGAGATTCAAAAGGTAAAAGACCTCGTAGCTTGGAAGAGGTTATTTTATATCGTCTTTTGTAGTTATGATACGTATTCTTAGATTAAGAAATATTTGTCTTTTTTGCAGCGTAGATACAGATTTTGAAGCATTTACTTCAGAACTTTAGTTTGATTCTCAACAGTTAATTCCACATTTTTTTTTGATTTTACAAATAGGAACTCACTGAAGTTACTCCGAGAAATTTATGGATTTTTGAAAATTATATTTGCTGTCTAGTTGTTTTTTTTTTTTTTTTTTTTTTTTTTTTTTTTTTGTATAGTTTGAATTATATTTATTTTAGCTTACTCAACTTAAGGGAAAAAGGAAAGCAAAATTCAACCAAAAAAACGATTTTTACTTTTTTATATCATTAAGTAGTTTAAACTTTTATCTTTCCAACGATGTGTCTTACATGATTATATATATAAAAAATAAGTGTTGAAATTATTCATGCTTTCTAAGAGTACTTCACAGCTTAATGACCATTTAAATCTTTAATTGACTTTTTCTCAAAACTTGGATTTTTTATTTTCATGTTCCTTTTTTCAATATCTATTAAACTTAAGAACTCAGAATTTTTTAATACTTATATTGTATACTTTAACGCAGGGATTTAATAATTTGTTGAGAATTATTTGTTTTAGGGAGTGAAATTTTACCAGATATCCTAATTTAAAAATGCCTTTCAATAAATAATTTATAATTAAATTTGAGTTTCACGTAGAATGAAAATTCTATGTTAAAATGCGTAAAACGTGTTATTCTAACTACTCTGAAAAATCTAGACCGCTATCTTCTACCATTTCTCAGAAAAAAGGCACATAAAGTTGGTGAATTTAACATGGCGGACATAGGGCTTACCCGTTCTCCTAAACGAAAGTGAAATTATCTCTGTGTTAGTGATTCATTAAAAAAAAAAATTTCACTGTATCAGTGATTTAAAATGAATTCAAATCTTAGATTTGTATATATAGGTATATATAGTATGTATATTACTCGGTTAAATAGGGGAAAATTAGTCTCCTCTTTTTATATAAATAAAATAACTTACAAAAAAGTTTAATTTAAATTTCAAATGTTCCAATGATGTTACAGTATCGTGTTTATTATAAATAGCCATCTTTAAATATAGCATTCGCTGGAACCTGCTGCTTTGTTTAAATATGATTGATCATTTTACTGAAAGATTGCTTTGACATATAATCAATATTTTCTCTAATTAACTGCCAAAGAGTAAATTACAAAATGAAGTTAAATATTTTGGTTGCTTTAACGTAGTCTAAAATCTACAATATTGTGAAATGTCATTTGAATCTTGTGAAAGTATTATTCTATATTTTAACAATGCTGAAAAGTATTAATATTTATGCTTCTTAAATATTAAAAAGTTTTAATATTTTAAATTAAATAATTAATTGTAAGTATTGTTTATGTCATATTTCATATTAATTTTATTTGATAATTCTTGCTAATGATAAATCTTCCTTAGATAAATCTTGATTTGATAATTCTTGCTGATTTTCATGCTAATTTAATTTGATATTTGTGATAGTATTGATCATTTTTTTTTTAATATTACGTAAAATTTTAATACATATATTGTGTAACTAATAATCCAATACTGTCTTCTGAAACACTTGAAGAATTTAAGACCAGAAATTTCACAATATTTCACACAAGTATGTCAAACCTAGAAATACAATCAAGAAAATTACCAGTACTTCTTCTTATCAGCACTTATTAATCTCGGTATTGTACGGACTTCGTAAGTTTTTTTTATAAATTAAATATTGTACTGTTAGTATGTGTTTAATTTTGTTTTCATTTAAATACAAATAAAGTCCATAGACGGAAAACCATTAGAAACACTGATTGTATAGGAGGTTTACGAACATTTATTTTTTATGAAGTATGGTATCCTTTGTTATAAGGTTAAAAAATGTAAAGTTAAATTTTAGTTCTTCATATTAAACTAGATTTGACGAAAACAGGAATGTTTTATTCATAGCAAAATCGGAGCATATAAAAATCGGCACAACACTTAAGGTAATAGAACGCATTGTAATTTAACAAGATTGAGAATTCCATGTTTGAGAAACTGTGTAATTGATGTAAGTTTTTCTCATACGGGTAATTTTTACTTTTTTTACTTTTTGGTCACATTATTTATTCTTTTATGCCGCTCAATCGTAGAAGAGCCAATTTTCATGAATTATTTTATTCTTCTTTTAAAGCTTATATGATTCATTTCTTTATTGCCAATACTTTTAATTTTGTAATATAAAAATCAGTTAAATTTGAAATTGCTATCGATAGACACATAAATAACCATTATGCGCTCTCTACTCAAAAAGGTCTCTATAATTCAGCTGTGTTACTTTATTTTTAAATTGACTGTATATTTTTGAAGGCTTTAAATTAACATTAAAATATCTATGCAGCAATACACTACTAGGTTTATTTGCTTTCAATTTTACTGAAGGAGGAAAGCCAGAAAAAAAAAATTCAATAACCATTATTACATAAGTAAACTAGTTGTTGTGGACCACCGTAATACTTACCCATCATGGATATGCATAATATAAAATATGAAACTAAAACATACGTGTAAACTATTAATAAAATGCATTGCAACTCCAAAATGAAATTTAGACGTATATTTAAATATTTTTAACACTAGGGGGCTCGGCCCCCTACGAGCTACGCTCGCCAACCCCCCGTCCAGACACCGCAGACTCTAAATGCACGCTAATGTGATCGGCTTTAAAAATATTTCGAAAGATTGAATTATAATTTAAAAAACAGTGGCGATCTCCCTATAAACGGATTTCTATTCATTTCTCTTTGATTGAGGAAATTTTAACGCCAAATCCGCTGCGGTACTACTTGATTATCCCGTCGACTAATTTCGCCAAATTATATAAATCCCCAAACCACTCGCCAAATTATACAAATTGACATAATTTTTATTTTAAATAACGAAAGAACAAATAAATTAGTACAACATTAATAAAAATACAAATAAAACGTCGAAATAAAAATAACTTGATGACGTAGACACGCGTAATAACATTTCAAAATAAGCTAATATAAAAGGAATTAAGTAAACAGAATCTTTGTCTCCCGGTATTTTTTAACAAAGCGAAAAGAAAGTTCTTTTAAATGAGACATTTTAAATTAATCGTTTTTAATCTGACGTAATTTTGACCAAACTATTCTTTCTCTTTTTAATGTTCACGTAAAAATACTTGTGTTAGAAATAAAATATTATTTGCGCTTTCCTAAGAAAAATAGTTGAAAAGTATCCTCTTAAAATATCAAATAAATGTCTAGCGCAATTTGTAAATTTAAACCGTTTTGCAATATTACTTTGTGTTCATTTTATGTAATAACTGTAATGTGACGTAAATATAACGTAATTTCTCCTATTTAAGACTTCTAACGCATGTTAATAAATTTATTATTTTACAAATTCCTTTCTCTTTTAAAATTCACGTGTAATTATAGTTTTTATGACGTAATTTTTAATAAGTTCCTGCTTTTTGTACATAATTATTTAATTCTAATTCGAAATGTTTTTTTTTTTCTGTTTATAATAGTCACATGTAAATAATTTTTTAATTTATTACACGTATAAATATTAAACAAAAACCTAATTTGAAGAACAAATTAAAAAAACAAAATTTATTTCCTACATTGTTTAAGCCCGAGAAGGGACAGATATTAAGATATTTCATTCAATTCGTTCTATATTTAATGTCAAATTTTTGTAACAAATACGTTAAACCAATTAAACGTTAAAAAATAAAAATAAAATTCATACAACATGATACTTTAAACACCCTAAAAACTTAGCTTCCGTTCAAATGAAATCGAAATAAATCTTAGACGTTTTCCATTTTTTCAGTTGTAAATATCAGTATTGCAGATTTTTGTATTATTTTTATGATGATTGTACATAAAATGATAAGATACGTGCAAAATGTAAAACTTTGAAAAAGTCTAAGATTTATTTTGATTTCATTTGAACGGAATCTAAGTTTTTAGGGTGTTTAAAGTATCATGTTGTATGAATTTTATTTTTATTTTTTAACGTTTAATTGGATTAACTTATTTGTTACAAAAATTTAATATTATATATAGAACGAATTGCATGAAATATCTTAATATCTGTCCCTTCTCGGGCTTAAACAATGTAGGAAATAAATTTTGTTTTTTTTAATTTGTTCTTCAAATTAGGTTTTTGTTTAATATGTCATGCTTTTTAATAACTACTGCATTGAGATGAACACATTTCAAAATTAATGAAGGGCATCATTATCAAGTTTTGATTTTGATTCATGCGGTATCGAATCGCAATTTGTGATGCAATATACTTATGTATAATTCAAAATCTTTCACCAGTGCAGTAATGCAAGTTGCTGTACTTTGGGCAAAAACTTCCAATCTGAACGTAAAAAATCTGTTTGAAAATGTCATTTTTATTTCTACTATGACGCCATATTCAACTTCTTTTTAATTCTTAAAAAAACTATTTCAGTAATTTTTCACGTGAAAATCATTCAACTAAAAATAGACAAATTATTACTACGGCTTTTGAATTATTGGATCAATGAAAAAAAAAGTTAAATTCTATTGGAAAAATGTCCGTTGATTCTCAATGAAAAAAACGAAATGTGGAATTATTCAGAAAAATATTTGAAAAATGTAAATAACAATTAGCCCATGTTATTCTCTGGATTATAATTCATTCATATGCAAAGGCATTTTATCATCCGTTTCGACCCTCACGTCAGGCACACATTTTCACACTTTAAATTTATAATATTATTAGAATTAGTAAAGAAAAAAATGAGTGGCATCAGGGACAAAAAGGTGGGAAGAAAAAAATGAAAAAGTTACGATCTCCATAGGCTTTTCTAGGTTAAATTAACATTGAGAAGTGACACTGGAAATAAATAAGTATTGCGCTGCCGCGCAATACTTAAATATATATATATTTTTAAGCAAACATTATTGTTTCCGCTGTTTATACAGCTGGCAACAGTTTAAATTAATATCACTTTCTAAAATCTGTAAAAAATATCTCTCGAAATGCTGAAAATTTGAATTTAAAATAGATATAAAACCTCGAAAAATGAGTCAAATTAAAAAAATAAATCAATTCTGCACACCGGGAAATTATAACGTATAAAATGAACTAAAAATTATTAAATTCCGATGTATAGTTTTTGCTACTATAAAACTTTTTTAGTGGAACGATTTTGTCCAACTTTAGCATTAAATATCTCTTAAAATAATTCTTCGATTTGAAAACTGTCTGCATCAGCGAGTTTATCAAACATTTCTGTATAACACTACCGATTTTCATATTTTTGTATGCATTATTTTTCTTAATATTAACGAAGAAAGACCTCCGGTCACAAAAAATTCAAAACCGGCGGCGGTGACAGCGGTAGTTACTTTTTTTTAGAATAGAGAGAATACAGGGCCCTGATTGTATTACAGTGGGAGTCTATGGGAATTTGGGGAAATACCGAATGTAGCGCCAAGTTGGCGAAATAATTTTATAGCTAGATTTGGCGATATATCGCCAAGTTGGCGATAAACTTGGCGGCTTTTAGCGATAGTTTGGCGATAGTTTTTTGGTCGACGGGATAACCGAGTAATACCGAATTGCGTAAAAGAAATATCATAACACCAAAAATGGTAATCATATTAAGTAATAGTTTTCTGCGTCGGATTAAGCGTCTTATTTCGAATTAAAATACATCTCTGAATTGAAATTTGAATGAAATAGAGGGTCAATAAAATGTAAGAGTGGGAAAAATAGGAATACAAATATCTCGGCAACTAATTATCCGATCGACTTCATCTTTTATGCAAAATTAATTTTTTTTATTGTCTTTTATATTCACTACTTAAAATAAACAATTTCGAAAATTTTTATACATCTTTCATCAGAACGAATAATTCGAGAGTACGAAAAAATAGTGCCGGATAATCGAGGTTACTTGTATTCTGTAGGCTTCTTTCCATTATTACATACTAAGTACACACCAAATTTCAAGTCTCTATCGCAAATTTTTCGGGAGATAGAGCGTTTACAGACAGTCATTTTTTTTTTTTTTTAAGCGATTACAAGACTTACCCTATACTACGCATGATGAGTAATTAAAATGCTGTACATTGAATAAATTTTGAAATTTATGTTTTCCAAAATAGAAATCAAGCACATTAAGCACATAGCTATTAATAGCACATAATGACAAATGTAATCCTCAATTAAACTTTTCTTGTTTCTTACATTTCTGAATAAGCAAATAATCCTGCAGAATGATTTAAGGAAAAAAAAAAAACATTTATGATATAACTCGTTAAATGTGAATTCTGGATATTTAAGTTTAGATTTTTCATGCTTTCATCATTTTCTTCATTATATTGATTTATTTCTTTTGATCAGATTGGTTACCGACAATTTGGTATGAATTCTGAGTTTTACAGAATTAGAAGAAAGCCCTCTCTTCTGAATGTCTTTGTAAATACATTTCTTATTACTAAATAAATACATTACATCAATTACTTTGTATATGGTTGATAAATTACAGTATATGTCGAAGTAATTACAAGCAAACATAACTTTATCTCCCTGAATAGGCCCTACATTATTTATAAAAATCCAATAAGTGATATTCTTATCAATCAGCAAAAATTAGTAATATGTAAAATATTTCTTTCAAATGTCTTCTACTAATATTCAATTAATTTAATGTATAATACTTTCTATTAAACTGTTATTTTATTCTCATCTTTTCAAGAACATCGCACTACTGAATTTTTATTATTTAAATTAAAAAAAAAAAAAAAAAACTTTATTATATGGAAAATCAAGTGTTATTTTAAAAGACAAAATTAAAAAAAAGAATTACTTGAATCATTTTTCAAATTATAGTGAAATCTGATTATAGTTGAAAGTGTGAAAGTGTCAAGCAGAATCTCTCTATTCTAAAAAAAGGTAACTACCGCTGTCACCGCCGCCACCGGTTTTGAATTTTTTGTGACCGGAGGTCTTTATTCGTTAATATTGTGAAAAATAATGCATACAAAAATATGAAAATCGGTATTATTATACAGAAATGTTTGATAAATACGCTGAAGCAGACAGTTTTCAGACCGAAGAATTATTTAAAGAGATATTTATTGCTAAAGTTGAACAAAATCGTTCCACTAAAAAAGTTTTATATGAGCAAAAACTACACATCGGAATTAATTCATTTTTAGATCATTTTTTACGTTAGAATTTTCCGGTGTGCAAAATTCATTTTTTTTTTTTTAATTTGACTCATTTTTCGAGGTTTCATTTCTATTTTAAATACAAATTTTCAGCATTTCGAGAGTTATTTTTTACTTATTTTAGAAAATTGTACTAATTTAACCTGCTGCCAACTGTATAAACAACGGAAACAATAATGTTTGTTTGAAATTAAAAATTTATTTACATGTGACTATTATAAACAGAAAAGATACTTTCAAATTAAAATTAAATAATTATGTACAAAAAGCAGGAACTTATTAAAAATTACATCATAAAAAGTATACACGTGAATTTTAAAAGAGAAAGGATATTGTAAAATAATAAATTCATTAGCATGCGTTAGAAGTCTTAAATAGGATAAATTACGTCATATTTACGTTACATTACAGTTATTACATAAAAGGAACACAAAATATTGCAAAACAGTTTAAATTTAGAAATTGCGCTAGACATTTATTTGATATTTTGAGAGGATCTTTTCAACTATTTTTGTTAGGAAAGCGCAAATAATATTTCATTTCTAACAAAAGTATTTTCACGTGAATATTTAAAAGAGAAAGAATAGCTTTGTCAAAATTACGGCAGATTAAAAACGATTAATTTAAAATGTATCATTTAAAAGAACTTTCTTTTCGCTTTGTTAAAAAATACCAGGAGACAAAGACTTTTACATTAGCTTATTTTGAAATGTTGTTACACGTGTCTACGTAATCAAGTTATTTTTATTTCGACGTTTTATTTGTATTTTCATAAATGTTGTACTAATTTATTTGTTCCTTCGTTATTTAAAATAAAAATTATGTCAATTTGTATAATTTGGCGATTTATATAATTTGGCGAAATTGGTCGACGGGATAATCAAGTAGTACCGAAACGGATTTGGCGTTAAAATTCCCCAATCAAAGAGAAATGAATAGAAATACGTTTATAGGGAGATCGCCACTGTTTTTTAAATTATAATTCAATCTTTCGAAATCTTTTTAAAGCCGATCAAATTAGCGTGCATTTAGAGTCTCCGGTGTCTGGACGGGGGTTGGCGAGCGTAGCTCGTAGGGGGCCGAGCCCCCTAATATTTAAGAATAATAAAATATGTGTTGTATATTTTGCATTCTGCATCTCTTATTCATTGTGATAATTATTATTCCTAATTATGGAAAGAGATTAATCGAAACTGGAACGTTTGTAATGTAAATTTGGTATCTCAATCTAAACAAAGAGTTATATTTATGTGAGAAGTATAATTTCTTACATTAATTATGTTTTTGAAATAATGCTCACTTTCATAAGAATAGAAAAAAATGTACGTACTTTACAAGAGAAACAATCGAAACTGGAGCGATTTTAATATAAATGTTATATCTCACTCTATCAAAGAGATGTAGTGTAATTCTAGGATACATGGCCAAATTATTTAAAGATTGAAATAAAAATTCTTAGAATGCAAACACAAGAAATATTGATACATATATAAAATTCTTATATATGTACACATAATAGTTTATGCAAAAAATAATTAAATCCTTCTATCTCTCTATTCTAAAAAAAAAAAGTAACTACCGCTGTCACCGCCGCCGGTTTTGAGTTTTTTGTGACCGGAGGTCTTTCTCCGTTAATATTAAGAAAAATATTTCATACAAAAATATGAAAATCGACGATATTATAGAGAAATGTTTGATAAACACGCTGATGCAGACAGTTTTCAAATCGAAGAATTATTTTAAGAGATATTTAATGCTAAATTTGGACAAAATCGTTACATTAAAAAAGTTTTATAGGAGCAAAAACTATACATCGGAATTTAACCATTTTTAGATCATTTTATCCGTTATAATTTCCTGGTGTGCAGATTGCATTTAGTTTTTAAATTTGACTAATTTTTTGAGCTTTTATTTCTATTTTAAATTCTAATTTTCGGCATTTCGAGAGATATTTTTTACTTATTTTAGAAAATTGTACTAATTTAACCTGTTGCCAACTTTGTAAATAGCGCAAACAATAATGTTTGCTTCAAATTAAAAAATTATTTACACGTGACTATTATAAAAGAAAAAAAAACTTTCAAATTAAAATTAAATAATTACGTATAACAAGCAGGAACTTATTCAAAATTACTTCATCTATAATTACACGTGAATTTTAACAGGAAGGGATATTGTAAAATAATAAATTCATTAACATGCGTTAAAAGTCTTAAATAGGAGAAATTACATTACATTTACGTCACATTAAACTTATTACGTAAAATGAACAAAAAATAATATTGCAAAACAGTTTAAATTTAAATACTGCGCGAGGCATTTATTTGATATTTCGAAATGATCTTTGCAACTATTGTTCTTGGGACAGCGCAAATAATATTTCATTTCTAACAAAAGTATTTTCACTTGAATATTAAAAAGTCCTTCCGGCCAGCACCGGGAGGAAGAGGTAGCTTTCATATTCCTTATTTTAAAAAAGCCAACTTATATTATTCAAACACACGAAGCTCAAGTTAGTGGAACTCGGTCGAGTCCCGAATCTTTTTATCAAGGTCAAACACATAAGAAAAAAATATTTTTTCAATTTTCAATTTTTGGTACATATTTCAAATTTAAATTTTTCTTAAAAATTTAAATGGCCGCTATTTTAAAACAGGATGGCGGATGAAGCCGGCCAACGAACTCGGTCGAGACATTGGCATGTACTACGTATAAACGAAGTTACATCCAAATCGGTTCATAAATACGCCTTTTATCGCGTGACAAAATTCAGGACGTTTCAAAATGTCAGCCACGCTAGAAATTCAAAATGCTATAACCCAGCCATAGACGAAACAAAAACTGCTCCGGAATCTTTGTATCAAGGTCAAATACATAAGAAAAAAATTATTTTTCCATTTTCAATTTTTTGGTACCACATTTCAAATTTTAAATTTTTAAAATTTTTTTTAATGGCCGCCATTTTGAAACAAAATGGCGGATGAAGCTGGTCAACGAACTCGGTCGAGACATTGGTATGTACTATATACACACCGAATTACATCCAAATCGGTTCATAAATACGAGAGTTACAGTGTGACAAAGGTCAGATATATATATATATATATATATATATATATATGTCAATTTTGAACTAAGGGCGGTTTCGGTGTCTGGGGGTCATGATCGATGAAAATATACCAAATTTTTTTGAAATCGCTTTCCTCAGAACGGCTGCTATAGGTAGCTTTTTGTAATGAAAGCTACCTAAAAGATAAAGAAAAGTTTGGTGAAAATTACGTGAGATTAAAAACGATACATTTAAAATGTCTTTTATTTATTTATTTATTTATTGACCAACAGACATATGACTTGTGTGCTTGACATGAGATCCCGCTTAAAATGTCTTATTTAAAAGAACTTTCTTTTCGCTTTGTTAAAAAATACCGGGAAACAAAGACTCTGTTTAGTTAATTCATTTTATATGAGCTTATTTTGAAACGTTTAACTGATTTAATGTAATCAAAGAGTAAAATAGCCATTGTATCTTTTAACAGCAGCTGATTTTGCCTTAAAATTCCCCAATCAAAGAGAAATGAATAGAAACCCGTTTATAGGAAGATCGGCACTGTTTTTTAAATTATAATTCAATTCTTTCAAAATCTTTTTAAAGCCGATCAAATTAGCATGCTTTTAGAAACTGCAGTGTCTAAACGGGGGTTGGCGAGCGTAGCTCGTAGGGGGTCGAGCCCCCTAGTATATAAAGTTTTGTTTTGGAAATGGACCAATGAAAATCTTCGTAGATATTCCCGGCAGATGGGCATCCCATTTGAATGCTTAACCATGGTCTTTCTTCGTTAATATTTAAAAAAACTGTCGTATACAAAAATATGATAATCGGTATTATTATAGGGAAATGTTTGATAAACACGCTGATGCAGACAGTTTTTATATCGAAGAATTATTTTAAGATATATTTAATGCCAAATTTGGACAAAATCGTTCCATTATCCGTGTGCAGATTGCATTTAGTTTTTAATTTGACTCATTTTTTGAGGTTTTATTTCTATTTTAAATTCAAATTTTCAGCATTTCGAGACATATTTTTTTTTACATAATTTAGAAAGTTGTATTAATTTAAACTGTTGCCAACTGTATAAACTGCGCAAACAATAATGTTTGCTTCAAATTAAAAATTTATTTTACACGTGACTATTATAAATAGAAAAAAGTCCTTCCGGCCAGTGCCGGGAGGAAGAGGTAGCTTTCATAATCCTTATTTAAAAAAAAGTCAACTTATATCATGCAAACACACGAAGCTCAATTTAGTGGAAACCGAATATAGGAGATACAATACTAATTTTTATCAATATAATGAATGAGAATTTCGCGAAATTAGTCAGCTTTATCCAAGCTGCTTTTCTTTAAAGTAACTTATATTTGGCTGCCAAATTCGGCAATTTCTTAAAGTGCCTGTCATTTTAAGACAACATGGTGGATGAGGCTAAGCAGTGAACTTGGTCGAGACCTTAGTAATTGCTGTGCACATGCTCACTCACATCGGAATCGGTAAATATATAGGAGTGGTGTCGCATGCAAAAAATCAGATTTTTCAAAATGTTACCCACAACAGAAATTGAAACTGCTATATCTGAGCCATTTTTTAAGGTAAAGACAAACAAAAAATGCTCCTGAATCCTTATATCAAGATCAAATACTTAAGAAAGAAACCTTTTTCAATTTCTATTTTTTTTGCATCTCACTTTAAATATATATATATATATTTTAATTTAATGGCCGCCATTTTGAAACACGATGGCTGATGAATCTGGCCAGCGAACTTGGTCGAGGTGTTGATGTATACTATCCACATGCCTTCTTACATCGAAATAGGCGAATACGTGTGTTATCGCGTGACAAATACAAGATCGTTTCAAAATGTTAGCCATGCTAGAAATTCAAAGTGCTATAAATCTACCATTTTTTAAGATATCAACAAAAGAACAAATTTTCAGAAACAAAAACTGCTCCGGAATCTTTGTATCAAGGCCAAACACATAAAAAAAATCTTTTTCATTTTCCAATTTTTTAATACCTCATTTTGAATTTTAAATTTAATTTTTTTTAAATGGCAACCCTTTTGAAACAAGATGGCGAATGAAGCTGGCCAACGCACTCGGTCGAGACATTGGTATGTACTATGTACAGACCAAGTTACATCCAAATAGGTTCATAAATACACCTGTTATCGCGTGACAAAAATCAGGTCGTTTTAAAATGTCAGCCACAAGAGAAATTCAAAATGCTATTACTCAGCCATTTTTTTTTTAGATATAGACGAAAGAAAAACTGTTCCGGAATCTTTGTATTAAAGTCAAACACATACAAAAAAAAATCTTTTTCATTTTCCAATTTTTTGGTATCTCATTTAAATTTTTTTATTTTTTTATTTTTTTAAATGGCCGCCATTTTGAAACAAGTTGACGGATGAAGCTGGCCAACGAACTCGGTCGAGATATTTGTATGTACTATGTACACACCAAGGTACATCCAAGTCGGTTCATAAATACGCCTGTTATTACGTGAGAAAAATCAGGACGTTTCAAAATGTCAGCCACGCTAGAAATTCAAAATGCTATAACTGAGCCATTTCTTAAGATATAGACGAAACAAAAACTGCTCCCGAATCTTTTTATCAAGGTCAAACACATAAGAAGAAAATATTTTTTCAATTTTCAATTTTTGGTACCACATTTCAAATTTAAATTTTTCTTAAAAATTTAAATGGCCGCCATTTTTAAACAAGATGGCGGGTGAAGCTGGCCAACGAACCCGGTCGAGACATTGGTATGTACTATGTATAAACGAAGTTACATCCAAATCGGTTCATAAATACGCCTTTTATCGCGTGACAAAATTCAGGACGTTTCTAGAAATTCAAAATACTATAACTCAGCCATTTTTTAAGATATAGACGAAACAAAACCTGCTCCGAAATCTTTGTATAAAGGTCAAATACATAAGAAAAAAATATTTTTCCATTTTCAATTTTTTGGTACCACATTTCAAATTTTAAATTAAAAAAAAATTTAAATGGCCGCCATTTTGAAACAAAATGGCGGATGAAGCTGGCCAACGAACTCGGTCGAGAGATTGGTATGTACTATGTACACACCGAATTACATCCAAATCGGTTCATAAATACGCCTTTTATCGCGTGACAAAATTCAGGACGTTTCAAAATGTCAGCCACGCTAGAAATTCAAAATGCTATAACTCAGCCATTTTTTAAGATATAGACGAAACAAAAACTGCTCCGGAATCTTTATATAAAGGTCAAATACATAAAAAAAAATATTTTTTTCCATTTGTAATTTTTTGGTACCACATTTCAAGCTTTAAATTTTTTTAAAAATTTTAAATGGCCGCCATTTTGAAACAAAACTTCGGATGAAGCTGGCCAACGAACTCGGTCGAGACATTGGTATGTACTATGTACACACCGAATTACATCGAAATCGGTTCATAATTACAGGAGTTACAGTGTGACATAGGTCAGATATATATATATATATATATATATATAAATTTTGAACGGAGGGTGGTTTCGGGGTCTGGGGGTCATGATCGATGAAAATATACCAAAATTTTTTGAAATCGCTTTCCTCGGAACGGCTGCAATAGGTAGCTTTTTTTAAAGAAAGCTACCTAATATAAAAAGCAGGAAATCACATAAAATTACGTCATAAAAGCTATATTTACACGTAAATTTTAAAAGAGAAAGATGATTGTAAAATAATAAATTCATTAACATCCGTTAGAAATCTTAAATAGGAGAATTTACGTCACGTTACACTTATTACGTAAAATGAACAAAAAATAATATTGCAAAACAGTTTAAATAAAAAATTGCGCGAGACATTTATTTGATATTTTAAGATGATCATAATATTTAATTTCTAACAAAAGTATTCTTACGTGAATATTAAAAAGAGAGAGAAACGTTTGTTGAAAATTACGTCAGATTATAATTGTGAGATTCAAATTGTAATTCAATCTTCTGAAATCTTTTTAAAGCCGATCAAATCAGCGTGCTGTTAGAGTCTGCTGTGTCTGAACGGGGGTTAATGAGCGTAGCTCGTAGGGGGCAGAGCCCCCTAGTATTGTAAACAAAAAGTGTTAAACAAAATTGAAATTTAAATGGCAGATGGCCATCTCTCCTTAACGCCGAAGACAGATGGTCATCCAATACAAGAAAGAAAAAGCTAATTTAAAATGAAAAAAAAAAAAAGAAAAAAAATTCATATAGTTAATCAGGAAAAACATATAGAAATTTGTAAAGATGCAGTTATATGATGGAAAATGAGAGAAGAAAACTCTAATAAACAAAATCTTAAGCATAATTTCAACACTTCACTTTTCGTAAAATCTGACTACATGCTTGGCATCTTGGTAATCTGTACACGTTTCATGGAACCACTTCAGATACCTTATGCATTGTATCCAGACATTTCGATGTGACTTTTGGATGTGATATTATATTGTTTTGCACAACCAACACAGTGATCTTAATCCAATTCTATTTCCTCGGAATCTGTAGAATCTGATAATTTAAATGTGTTTCGTTTTCATCGCTACTGATATTTTCGTTTTTTTTTTTTTTTTTTTTTTTTTTTTTTTTTTTTTTCCTCGCTTTGATTGTAGATTTATTTCGTTAATCCAGTTTATTTATCAACTTTATCAGTTTCTGTTATAAAAGTTTCCGACGTTTTTCAGTATTTTCTGAAACAAATAAATCGTTAGGTTTTATTATATTATTATTATTATTATTATTATTATTAAAATATTTATATTAGTTAAAATTTAATTAATTATATCAATTAATACATTTATAAACGTAAACGTTATATATTTATTTCAAATTTAATTATATTTAGTTAAAATCATCCCTAAGTATAATTTTGAAATATTGATTAAAAGTGGCCATCTCTAGTAATTGTAGGACTGATGGTCGCACAATTTAAAGCATAAATAGCCATTACACGTCTTGGTTTTAGTCTTAGAAATAAAGATTATATTACATTCGTGCCTTAAAAGTCCACATAGTAAAAAATATACATAACGTACGTATTACAAAATATTCAGATACCTAAGTAAAAAATATATATATATTCAGCCACCTATTTAATGTACATTAAAATTACACTTACTTTTTATAATCCAAAAACACAACTTCAAGTCGCAATAAATAAACTCGTTGAACTATTTCATACGAACAATGTTTATATTGCAATCTGTGATCAAGTTTTGGAGATATTTAGACTGGTCATCTCTCCTCTATGACCATCCATCCTAGAGTTACCCTATTTATCAGAAAAGAAATACAAAAATATGCTCTTATATAATTTCTTATCTTAACTAGGACTTCCCTCAGAGAAATTAGTCTGAGCGATATTACTAAGAACATAGATTTAATAATAACATGTGGAAGCAAAGAAAATGAGATGTTATCTTTAATTGTCCATATACTGCGGAAAATTGAAATGATGAAAATAAACGAATTGTAGAATTACAAAATCTTATATATAAATTCGTATACTCTGTTTAAAAAAATGGGAAATCAAACCATTCAAGACAGCCATGCATGGATATAAAATTGAAAGTACGCAATATATTAAAAGTAAAATAGAAAATGAAACACTAATTTACTTATATCGGAATTTTAACTGTATAAAAGGATGTCAAGAGCATAATCAGACGCTCCGCACCAATTTGAGTAACTTTAAATGACAAATATATGAAGTTTAAAAAGAATGGACTATACTTTATATGGTGTGTGCTCCCCCGGAATAGTTAATAGTGTACAATATCTGTTTTCCACGGACGCCATGAGGTTGTCGATAACATTTAAGGAATTATCTTCTCAAAATCTAATATAGTATCAAAGTACCGAATACATCAAAAGTGGCATGCAATGCTTCGTTAGAGTGTGTTTTAGATATGCTCGATCGGATTTAAATGATGAGTGTATGCTGGCCACTACATACGCTGTATTGTTTTGTTTTCAAACATATTCTGCACAAGTTGAGCTGTATTTAGCATGTATTAAATAAATGAAATCGGCAATGATTACAACATAAAGTATGACACAAGATCTGAATATATCGTCTGCATAACTTTTGAGCTGTCAAAGTGTCATTTGAAGTAATTTACAAGTCCATACATATTTATTCAGCAAATCATGCAAGCTAACATACGCCAATATGAACCCGATTTCAAAATTTCACCAGAATAAGTTAATATATAAAAAAATCTACTAATAATAATTGAGAATATGACCTTATGATAAAATGTCTAGAAAAAGGAATCGGATAAAAAATTCATATCACATTTAAAACGGCACTTCCCTCTATTAGTGGCCTTGGCGAGAGAGAGAGAAAAGCCTAGAGAAGGAACATTTTAACAAGTACTTTCGGGCAACCTACTCACTGTTTCATACAGGTCTTTATTCAATATTTACACAATTTATTTAATGCTAGGTGGGTATCTATCAGTTTTGTTGCATTTAAATCGCATGTTTTGCGGAGGAAATGCAGCATTAGGAAATATTTAAAGTTGCTGTACCTAATAATTCCAAATTAATGGTAATTGAGATCGCTTTCCGCTAATTTCATCTTTTTAAATTTTAATTTTTTTAGGAACCATTCATAGAGACAATTGTATATTTTAAAACTAACCCGAAGCAAAATTTCAAGATTTTGGGCTCAGCAGTAGCAGAGAAATAGAAAATTTTTGAAAGTTTTTTGTTTCTGTACTGTTTTATATAGCGACATTTTTAGAAATTGTTCTATTGCGAGAATTTGCGCCATGATAAATACAGCCATGTCAATTTTCATGTTTATATTCCTAACAGTTCCATGTTCTTCGTTACTTAGATCATCTTTAGATCTTTTTCCGCTTTGTTTAGTCTTTCTATTTTTTAGAATTCGTTCTACAACGAGCATTTACATCTTATTAATTACTACCATGCCAAAGTTCTAGTTTCTAACCCCAACAGTATCCCAAAAATTTCAGTATTCCAAATAAATCATAGTTTAGAACCTTTCTAGAAATTTTTACGTTTATCCGTCAAATTGAACCTTTTAGAGAGCGTTCATTACCAGTATTCACATCTTAAAAGTAACTACCGCACCAAATTTAAAGTTTCTAACCCAGTCAATATCGCAGAAATCACAATTTTAGAACCTTTTTGCTCCTGCAGCGATGTAGGTTCTTGCACTGACATAAAATACAGCCTTTTTTTCGGAGCAGAGATGGCCACCAACATTTTTTTAAGTTGTCTATGTAGTTTCAGAGATAACACCTCACAAACGTACAAGCATTAATAATATTATATACTTTATAATATTATAACGCTTTATAATATTAGCATTAGATGTACAGATACAAAAGCCATTTATCTGTTACAAACTAAAGTGCCGGCGTTGCCCAGAATTTGAAGGATGTTTGTTCTGAAAACTCAATTTCAAAATTTAACATACAACACAAAACAAACATTAAAAAAAGCAGTCGAAATGTTGTTGAATGAATCATATGAAAACGCTGTATAAAAATGTATAAATGTATATAACAGACGCAAAAGAATACAGCTATAAATGAACTTATTTCAATTTATAATTGGAGCAATAATGTTAAAATACGCCAATATTTCCCTAATCGGGTTTTATCATGCTTCAATATATTTTTCACACTCATATGACGCTATACTATATTCACCATGCCCTTTATATTTTCAATATGATGTAATATTTTCCTCTTTCACGTGGAAACCTTGAAATAGAAAAGTTATGAAATTATATTCCTTTTCATTTAAATTCGTCAAACCATTTATTTCATTTTAATATTTCACGTGAATATCTTGCAATAGAAAAGTTGTGACGTAATATTCATCTTTTTTTTTTTTTTTAATTCGGCAACTATTTATTTCATTTTCATTTTTCACGTGGAAATCTTGCAGTAGAAAATTAATTGTTGTAGTAATAATTTTATTGTGTTTTTTAATTGTTGGCAACTGCTATAACGAAAAATTTAAATTTTATAAGAATTTGCTGTTAAATTGGTGGTTTTTTATTAATTAAAAATTAACTATAAGTTATTTCGATTCCGGATTACTTTAGTTGTATCGGCCATGTTTTAATACACATGTACGTATCTCTTCACAATTTTGGCTTCCAAATTGTGGATTTTTTATAGAATTACAAACAGACAGATAGACAAGTTTTCATTTTTATATATCTCTCTATTCTATAAAAAGTAACTAACGCTGTCCCCGCCGCCGCCGCCGGTTTTGAATTTTTTGTGACCGGAGGTCTTTCTTCGTTAATATTAAGAAAACTATTGCATACAAATATATGAAAATCGGTGGTATTATAGTGAAATGTTTGATCAACACACTAATGCAGAGGTGGCCAACATTTTTGGGAAGAGTGCCACTATCTGAAGAAAAAAATTATGCGTACCACTTTCTAATTTTTCCAACATACTGAAAATAATAGAAAGGCGAAAACATGTTATTTATAGGCTGGTTATGTGACTTTTACACAAATTGATCATTTTTTCCCTGTAAGTCTGAGTAGTGGAGATTTAAAAATAATACAATAAATAAAACAAAAGTATAATCTTAGGTTTTATTGTTAATAAAGATTTTTAAAGGTTCTTCCTGAATATGTGTAAAATAAAAATGAATAACTTGAAACATTTAATTCTAAATAATTACTAAGCAAACAGTCAGTACTTACTTATTAATGTGGGTTTCAAATTTTTAACTTTTTTACTATGTCATCTATATTAGGATTAGTTTTTGAAGATGCTAACAAAGTTAGGTGTTTTAGATACATATCAGTTAATCTTGGACGATATTTTGATTTTATTATGTTCATAATAGAACACATTTATTCACAAATATATGTTGATCCAAACCTACAACAATATCTGACAGCCAAATCATGTAAATTTGGAAAATTGCTTGCTGGTACAAATTTCCAATATTCAATATAATTTGGATCACCTGCTGTTGGAATAAGTTCCTTACATTTGCTTTTAGTATGGTACTGTTGGTCAATAATTTCGGTTTGTATTTCAGGTAGAAAAACTGATTCTTCCGTTTGCCGTTTTGTTGACTCAAGAGTGCGGAGGAAGAAATACATTGAATTCAGACGAAACGGATGATTAGTGGAATAGAGTGCCTGTATATTTTTAGATTGAATTTACTGCAGCGCTGTTAATGTTTTTTGATTAATGATTTCAGGCGCTTATTAGATTAATGTAGAGATAGATTTCTTTTAAGTCTATTGCAAAAATTAACTTTGGACAGTTAACAAGGAGCATTTACATCTGGATTTCTGCCTATCATGTTTTTCCTTTTTTTTAATTTTTCAATAAGTCTTCGCGTGCCACCGTTAAAACTCCGCCGTGCCACACTGTGGCACGCGTGCCGCGGGTTGGCCATCCCTGCACTAATGCATACAGTTTTCAAATCGAAGAATTATTTTAAGAGATATTTAATGCTAAAGTTGGACAAAATCGTTCCATTAAAAAAAATTATAAGAGCAAAAGCTATACATGGGAATTTAATCATTTTTAGATCATTTTATTCAATAGAAGATCCCGGTCTGCAGATTTCATTTATTATTTTTTTTTAATTTGACTCATTTTTTGAGGTTTTATTTCTATTTTAAATTCAAATATTCAGAATTTCGACAGATATCTTTTACATATTTTAAAAAATGGTATTAATTTAAACTGTTGCCAACTGTATAAACAGCACAAACAATAATATTTGCTTCAAATAAAAAAAAAAATATTTACACGTTACTATTATAAACAGAAAGAAACCTTCAAATTGGAATTAAATAATTAGGTATAAAAATCAGGCACTTATTGGAAATTACGCCATAAAAACTATATTTACATGTGAATTTTAAAAGAGAAAGGATATTGTAAAATAAATTCATTAACAAGCGTTAGAAATCTGAAACAGAACAAATTACGTCACATTACACTTATTATGCAAAATGAACAAAAAATAGTATTGAAAAACAGTTTAAATTTAAAAATTGCAAACAAATTACAGACAAAATATTAGAGGTTAAATATTAGATTTTTTCAAAATTTTATTATTTGTCGTTTGATGTGAGGTGTTCAGCTATAAGTATGCAAAATTTCATGTCTCCAACTTAATTAGGGGATGAGTTAGAAAAATTGCTTAAAATACAGAAGTTAGAGACCGGAGGGTTAAATATGACTTTTTCAAAATTTTATGATTTATCGTGTTATCGCAAGTGTTCAGCTATAAGTATGCAAACTTTCATGTCTCCAACTTAATTAGGCGCTGAGTTAAAAAAATTGCTTAAAATACATAAGTTAGAGCCCAAAGGGTTAAATATTAAGCCTTTTTCAAAATTTTATTATTTGCTGTTTGATGTGATGTGTTCAGCTATAAGTATGCAAAATTTCATGTTTCAAACATAATTAGGGGCTGAGTTAGAAAAATTGCTTTAAATACACAAGTTAGAGCTCGGAGGGTTAAATATTAGACTTTTTCAAAATTTTATTATTTGCTGTTTGATGTGATGTGTTCAGCTATAAGTATGCAAAATTTCATGTCTCCAACTTAATTAGGGGCTGAGTTAGAAAAATTGCTTAAAATACACAAGTTAGAGAGCCCAGAGGGTTAAATAATAGACTTTTTCAAAATTTTATTATTTGTCGTTTGATGTGATGTGTTCAGCTATAAGTATGCAAAATTTCATGTCTCCAACTTAATTAGGGGCTGAGTTAGAAAAATTGCTTAAAATACAGAAGTTAGAGACCGGAGGGTTAAATATGACTTTTTCAAAATTTTATGATTTATCGTATTATCGCAAGTGTTCAGCTATAAGTATGCAAACTTTCATGTCTCCAACTTAAATAGGGGCTGAGTTAGAAAAATTGCTTGAAATACACAAGTTAGAGCCCAAAGGGTTAAATATTAAGCCTTTTTCAAAATTTTATTATTTGTCGTTTGATGTGAGATGTTCAGCTATAAGTATGCAAAATTTCATGTCTCCAACTTAATTAAATTAGGGGCTGAGTTAGAAAAATTGCTTAAAATACACAAGTTAGAGGCCAGAGGGTTAAATATTAGACTTTTTCAAAATTTTATTATTTGCCGTTTGATGTGTGGTGTTCAGCTATAAGTATGTAAATTTTCAAGTCTCCGACATATATAGTTTCTGAGAACGGGCTCTGTGACAGACGGACAAACAGACAGACAAAGGAGTGAGACAGGTAGGGTTGCGTTAGATGAACGAAACTCTAAAAACATGCTGCGGATGACTGTAACAACATCCTAAAATTACATTACGATCAGCGATTTACCAATCCCGAATTTAGTTTATATTCGTTTCATATATTCTTATTGTTTTGTGCGGCCCTGTAAAATAATTATCGATATTATATACAGTAAAACCTCTGAATAGCGGACTCCCCGAGAATGCAGAATTTGTCCTCTATTTAGAGGTGACCGCTACTGAGAGTAAAACATGTACAGTTATTTAAGAGTTGGTAATCGAAAAAATGTCCGCTAAATAGAGGTATCCGCTAATCGGGTGTGTCCGCTATGAAGGTTTTACCAGTAAAACTTCTGAATAGCGAACATCTCGGGAGGGCAGAATCTGTCCTCTATTTGGAGGTGTCCGCTACTGAGAGTAAAAAATGTACAGTTATTTAAGGGTTGGTAATCGAAAAAATGCCCGCTAAATAGAGGTGTCCACTAATCGGGTGTGTCCGTTATGGAGGTTTTACTGCATAATAATATCATCCTTTACAAGAAAATTGCATGCTGTATGATAGACAGACAGACATCCAGAGAAAGATAGCCTCCCGGATCAATAAACACTCATGTCTTTTGTTTTAATCATCCACAATTGTATGTCATACAACATGCCAGAATTTATACAACAGGATAAAAACGGTCACTGTGGTACGGAATACTGTATTATTATTTGTTTGCCCACCAAAACTGGTTGCCACGGGTTGTTGCAAGGTTTGTGATCAAGTGGTTGAAACTGATCTATTCAATATTACTGCGTGCGTATTTTTTCTTGTTTGCTCCATGTGTTCAAACCAGTTGTCTACGAAAACATCAACCGGTGAAAGTGACGCACACCAAATTTCTGTTACGTATGCAGATAAAATGTGCTTTTTTAAGAGTTTTTTCTATATAATTTTTAAACGGTTTGGAACTTATTTTTCATAGTAGGTGCATTCAGTAGGCGACCCTCATAGGTACCTTCTGGTGCAATCAGAAACGAAATCCGACAAATATTTTTTGAGTTATGCTTGACGAAAGGTTTTTATTAGGCTTTTTTTTTAGTAGGACATGGCGTTAATATCCATCGTAGTAGTAAAGTGTCCAGACAGTAATATTTTACTGAGTATTAGCCTTCGCTTCGCTCAGACAATTATGTTTTTTCCATAATGTACACTTTCATAATAATAACAAAAAATGTAACACTTCATAAGAGATTTTTTAACATATTTTGTTTCAATGTTTTATACATTTTAATCTATCAATGATTATTCTTTTTTCCTCCTACTTTCCTACTTAGTACTAGGTTACACACACACACACACACACACAAAAGAAAAAGCAACATTTTTCTTTTCATTTTTCATGACCAAATTATGCTTAAAGGCTTCATCTAGAGAATTCACATTTTTGAACATTTACTAAACTAATTTTCAATAATCTACCAATTTTTTTTTTTTTAACGATGGTACATGTATGTTGAAAATCAATTAAATTTGGGAAATATTTAAGCTCTAAAATTGCACTCTAAGCAGAAAAACAGAAGTACTTATTTTAGGGCATTCATTTCAAACAATCTTCAAAGCAGAAAAAGATTAAATTATTTTTTTATCTTACTTTATTTTCCCCTATTCTAAAAAAGGTATTTAAACACTATCCCTCCATCTGTCCATCTATCTATCCCTCTATCCTTTTCTGAAGATACTATTATGACATTCTTTTACAATATATTTTCTTGTTAATGTCATGAGTGACAATCCACCTTTTCTTAGTAAGTTATTTTCTGGCTGAACTTTATAATTTCGCTTCTGACGAGTTTTGAAAATTAATGAGAACTTTGTAAGAAGAAGCATTGTATTTTATTTTATATATATATATATATTTTATTTATCGTTTCATTCAAGACTCATTAAACTACATCAAAAAGATTTTGCATTTATCTTCTCATTGATTTTATGCCGTATTTATTCTCCCCTTTTACCGGAGATGCTAATATGACTTCAGTTTTTGCTAATATGATATTTTTATTTTCTCGTTGTCTAAGAAGACTTTGCTTTACTTTTTGTTAAATGACATTTAATACGTCTTTGTTATTTTCAGGAGTGACAATGCAACCTTCTTCACTGCTTATGCAACAAAATCTTATAATTTCTTTTGTGAAGACTTTTAGAAATTACTGAGAGTTTTAATCAGAAACAAAATTTCTAATTCTATGATTTTTTTTTTTTTTTTTTGTATATTTTTTTATCGTTTCACGTATGGTTCAACACACTTTAGAAAGGTTATATTCTCCTTGAATTTTCAGCAATTAGAAAGTAGTTTTTGACAATTATTACCATCTAAATAGTTTTTGGTTAGTTAAATTTATCAGTCACATTATTTTAAATGCTTAATCAATATAAAATTGAATTTACTTTTACAGATGCGTTCAAAAGAATAAATGGCATATTCATATAATAAATAAAAATAATAATTAAACACGAATGTAATTAAATATTTATAAAATTAAACATTAAAAATGTTCAATATCGAATTTAGGGGAACTAGCTTGGGCTTCCCATGTTACAGAACGGAGCGTAAAACCAATTTTTTATTAAACTGTATGTGAATACTGTGTGTAACTTTAAGATTGAAGACAAATGGTTTCCTTTTTTACATTTTTATATCACACAGCACACAAATGTTACAAACAATCACAAACACTGAAAAACATGTAGAATGACGAGGTGACTTCGGGGTGATAACCCGCTGTTAGAACAAGTGACGTTCATAAAACATCTTTTGGGGAATACTCCCGCTATAAGCAACAGAATAATTGGGGATAAGACCCGCTATAGCATAATGTGCCACAATGGCAGCTCGAGAACAACATACTATACTTGGGGATAACACCCGCTCGAATACACAATGTGCCGAAATGGCAGCTAAAGAACAACTATATACTTGGGGACAAGACCCGCTCGAATACACAACGTGCCGCAATGGCAGCTAAGCAACAACTGAACTGGGTCACATGACCGCAAAGCTACGGAGCTCGTTCGGCATGCGCACAAGGTCCGAACATGCCGCCCCGCGTTGCAATGTGCGTAGCACATTCAAAATATTAAAAAATACACTATAAATACAAGAACTAAATAAAATACCAATACCATAAAATAATATTACAATACAAATACAATAATAATAAGTAGCAACAATAAGGACTATACAATACAATAAAATTAAATTCTTAGTTACAAAATTTAAGCTCTTTTCTAAAAATAGTTCGATATATTCTTAAGAAAAGTTGAATGTAAAATAACATGTAAATCTTAGGTGCACTTTAAAATAAGTAGACAATAAGAAAATGTATGTACATTAGATTTCATTAAATTTCTGAAGAAATATTTTGTTACTAAGCTAACGAAAATCGCGATATAAACCTTATGAAAATCCTTTTTTCTTTGATTTTTATATTTAATCTCAAAAGGGCCGCAAAATCGGCTCCTGTATGGTTAAACGTAAAATTTGGAGTTACTCTTTTTGATGGGAGGTCACCTATGATTTGTTTAGCAGTAACTGGGTTGTTCCTAAAACAGACAACGCAATCATGCACTACTTTTCGCGCTAAATTTTTTCCACTTACGGGCCAAAACCGCATTCGTACGTAATGGATTAAAGTTTGGGGACCAATATGAAAATACTTCCTGTGAAAATGCTCAAATATGAGTTTTGTGAGCTTATGGCCTTTCGGCAAAATGATTTGATGCTTCTTATCAAAGTTTAAATCTGAATTTTCCAACCTACCGCCAACTCTTAAGATATTATCTTGATCCAAAAAGGGGGATAAACATTTAATTTTACTGGAAGGGGGAACCCTTGATTCTCGTTTTAAACCCTTAATCTCTTCCTGAAATTCTGCATTTTGTACTAATCTAATTAGAGAAACTTCTGAATTTTTTATTTCTGGGGTTGTGAGGCTGCCTCTGCGCCGGTCTGCTAACTTGCATTTGCAATTGTGAAAAAACCTATAAACATATGCCAGTATGCGAAGAATACTATAGTATTTACCACTTATGTTGAGAAAAAAATTTACTTCTTCAGGATTCCTGAAAAGAGAAAGAGAAATATTAGAATTGAAATCATTACAGTTATTTTTATATTTTGATTTAGTCTCGGGAAAATAATCTGTTTCTGGCACAGAAATAGTTTCTTGCTCAGTCACTAAGTCATCAGCTGCTAGGAATTTTGGTCCCCTAAACCACATTGGATTCTCTACAAGAGAATTAACACTCGCACCTCTGGTCAAGAGATCGGCAGGATTGTCCTTGCTAGAGCAGTGATACCAAGAGTTCGAATCTGAAAGTGCATTAATCTCTATGACACGGTTTGCCACAAACTGCTTCCATCGCTTTGATGATCCTTTGATCCAGAATAAGGTTATTTTGGAATCTGTCCAATAGTACACCTTCGATGTGATTTTTTGATCTAGGATGGGTTTTACTTTATTGGTCAGTCTTGCACTTAGTAAGGCTCCGAGAGGTTCTAGCCGAGGCAGAGTTATCTCCTTTATCGGTGCAACAAGACTCTTTGAAGTCACGAGATTGACTTCCACACCACTCTCTCTCTTTATTCTCAGATAAATTGCAGATCCATACGCTATTTTACTAGCATCAGAAAAGGCGTGTATTTCTACAGCTATTACTTGATTCAAGCAACCAAGAATTTTCCTCGGAATTTTTAATTCTGCTAAATTTGGAAGTTCTTCGAGCCACTTTAACCATTTTTCGTGCACATTAGTTGGTAACTGTTCATCCCATGCTGTCTTCTTTAGCCATAGTTCTTGGAACAGGCATTTTATTCTAATGGTGAATGGCGTCAGCATGCCTAACGGATCGAAGATTTTACCAACTGCTTGCAATAGTAGACGCTTTGAGCTTTTTTGCGATGACAAGAATTCTATTAAACTTTTGACTTCGAATGTCAGACAATCTTCTTCTGTTTTCCAGGACATTCCTAATACCTTGCTTAGATTGCTTCCTAGGCTTATTGCAGCATGTTCTGCTTGAATATTTAAACCTTCCTTTTGCCAGCACTGCAGTAACGCTTCATCATTAGTTATCCATTTTCGAAGAATCATTCCTGCTTCAGACATTATTTTGTTAGCATTCAGGGAAACATCAAGAGCTTCTTGCAGCGTATCTTCGCCAGATATAAAATCGTCCACATAAATATATTTATCGAGTAGGTGAACAGTTCTTGGGTGTAGGTTCGTAAACCGCTTGATGTGCTCCTTTATGGTAGCAGATAGGAGGAATGGAGAGGCATTGACTCCAAAAATAACACGTTTGAATCTGAAGACCTTGAAAGATTTTAAACCATCATCATACCACAGAAAACGGACAGAATCCCGATCTTTTTCAGCTAGTGAGATTTGAAGGAACGCCTTCTCGATATCAGAAGAAAAGGCAATTTCGTATAATCTGAAGTGGATTAAAATATCAAATAGAAGTGGATTTAAGTTGGTGCCGGGCCATAAACAATCATTAAGGGACAAATCATTGTTATCATGAGAGCTGGCATCGAAGACGATTCGGACCTTTGTAGTAAGTTTATCTTCTTTACAGACCGCATGATGGGGCAAATAATAAACTGCCCTGTCTAAAACAGGTTCATTTTCTTGCACCTGCTCTATAATTCCTTGCTTTAAATATTCCGTGATTATTTCAGAATATTGTCGAAAAAGCTCTGGGTTTCGATAAAATTTTCTTTTTAGACCTTCCAAACGCTGTTTCGCAACATTAAAATTATCATTTAAATCTTTCCAGTCTCTTTTCCAGGGTAACTGAACTTCATAACGATCGCCTACAAATTTGACAGTTTTATCGAATATTTGTTGTGCTTGATCAGTTTCCGATATTTTCGGATCTCCATGTTTAATGCCTATAGACTCAAGCTCCCAAAATTGTTTTAAATTATCATTTATTTCATCGAAATCTCTAACGAAATTGCACATAGTAATATTGTTTGTTTGCGTGTTCTCCTCTAGCGCCCCAGTTGGGATCCATCCAAAAACAGTGTCTTGCAGAAAAAGTTTATCATTTATCTTAATTGAATTATGCTTTAAAATTCTATGAAATAATTCAGCGCCAACCAATGCGTGAACTTTTCCCGGTTTGAAAAATGTGGGGTCTGCCAATTCCACAATATTCGGTAAATTAATGTCCGATACATTTAATTGCTTTGATGGAATTGCATCCGTGATTTTGGGAACAATTAAGAAATCTATATTCTCCCTGAAAGAGCCATCTTCGTTTGTAATTACACTCGAAATTTTATTTTTTACATTATCAGTATAACCGTTTAATCCTGTAAGGGGTACATTAATTATCCTTTTTTTAAATTTCAGCATGTCAGCGCAATCCTTAGTTAAAATATTGACATTGCTAGCATTATCCAAAATGACTCTAAACCTTCGTTTATTTCCGAAATTATCTTCTATAAAAACAAAGCATGTACTCAATAAAATTGATTTTCTTTCTTTACTTATATTATTCAAGGTCTTTAAAGATTCGTCATTATTTACGGAAATGTTTTTCATTTTTCTATTTACCGCACCTGCAAGAGGGGAGGAAATTTGGGGGGAAGCCAATTCATTTTTGGATTTATTTTCTTTTTCTCGATGAAGCCATGAGCTGTGTCGCAATCCACAGGTATTACAATTATATTTTGAAATGCAAGAATTTACGCAATGAGAATTATTCAAACAATTAATACACAGTTTATTTTTCTTCACAAAATCGTATCGTTCAGAAACATTCATTTTTCGAAACTGAGAACATTTGTTCAAATTATGAAAAGCCAATTTACACAGAATACAAGTTTTCCCATTCGATTTATCATTCGAATTTAGCATGAAATTTTTTTGTTTGTTCGAAAGAGGAATGTTTTTGTTTAAGGGTTTTGAAGCAGAGTATCTATTTACGCTTTCTAACGTAGAACTGCGGTTTTCCAAAAATGACATTAATTCATTAAATTGCGGGTATTCTGATTTTTTAATCGAATATTCAAATAATTTTCGAGATTCCTTATCTACCTTTTGCAATATAATATTGATAAGGATAGCATCAGACAGATTGTTTTGTTCATATTGTAATACTTTTAAGGCCCTCAAATTTTTATTTACACAATCAATAAAGGATCTCAATTCTTTAGAAGACTCGTAATGTATCTTTTCATAATTAATTATGGCCGATAAATGAGTGTCAATGAGCAAACGTTGATTTTCGAATCTTTCAGTAAGTGCTGTAAACAATGACTCTAAGGAATCGTCTGGGCTCTCTAGTTGCTTTGCTTCATTTTTTAGCGATGCTCGCAAATAAAACAGCTTCTGAGCGTCATTTAATTGGGCATTATTGATAATTAAATTTGTAAATTGTACTTTAAAGATTGACCACTCTTCATATTTACCATTGAATGTTGGTAGTGGGATTTCAGGTAACTTAACTTTAATATTATTCAAACTGATAGATTCAATACTATCAGCATGCACATTTATTTCAGAAACTTTAAGATTTTTAAGAAATATGTTGAGACTTACCTCAAGTTTCTCGAGACGATCTTCGAGTTCATCTAACTCTTTTTCGATTTCTGGTAAGTCCTTAATCTCAGGGATATCATAATATTTATCCCGTATTTCCGATACCTTTGCTTGAAGCTCGGGTAACTTTCGAATCTTTATTTCGAGCTCGGTACTCGAGTAATTAATTTCGTCTGTATTATCTTTTACGAAATTTTCTAATTTCGTTATAGCAACTTTTAGAGCACCCTTTGTTCTATTTAATTTTTCCATAGCAGCTATTTCGCTGCGAAATCGACGGACCACAACAATGTATGTGAATACTGTGTGTAACTTTAAGATTGAAGACAAATGGTTTCCTTTTTTACATTTTTATATCACACAGCACACAAATGTTACAAACAATCACAAACACTGAAAAACATGTAGAATGACGAGGTGACTTCGGGGTGATAACCCGCTGTTAGAACAAGTGACGTTCATAAAACATCTTTTGGGGAATACTCCCGCTATAAGCAACAGAATAATTGGGGATAAGACCCGCTATAGCATAATGTGCCACAATGGCAGCTCGAGAACAACATACTATACTTGGGGATAACACCCGCTCGAATACACAATGTGCCGAAATGGCAGCTAAAGAACAACTATATACTTGGGGACAAGACCCGCTCGAATACACAACGTGCCGCAATGGCAGCTAAGCAACAACTGAACTGGGTCACATGACCGCAAAGCTACGGAGCTCGTTCGGCATGCGCACAAGGTCCGAACAAAACTGTGATAGAAGTTTTCTTTTAATATATTTTAGAGTGCATTAACAACACTAAAATTTTAATTTCGTTCATTTATATTGTTTTAACTTCAATTAAATTAATCTGTCGTATTCGGACAGTAGAGAGTTATATAAAAATAATTCAATCTTGAAAATTATTAAAAAAAAACAGAAATATTCAATATGTTGTTATATAATGATCAAACAAATGTGCTTATTTAGTTGTGTAAATATTGAAATTCTTCTAATGCATATATATGTGTTTTATTTAAAAAAATTATTTGCGTATCTATTCATTCCTTCAAGTTTTAATTTAATTATTGAAAATTAGACGGAGACAAATCCTGTAAGTACGTAAATTATTTTAAGTACAAATGTTATGAAAACATGTATAATGATCACTTATAAACAGATAAAGTAAAATAATGCTATAAAGTGATAAAATATCATTATATCATGATATTTTATCACTTTATAGCATTACATTACTTAATAAATACAAATGTGTTATTATTCTCCCGTATACTGCCTGCACGCGATGGCGATAATCTAAAAAAGAAAATCATTCTCAAAATGATTTTAAAAAATCACAATTAATGAATAAATTGTGATACAGTTTAGAAAATGAATACAGTTGAAAGTGCGTATATATACAAAGTATACATATATATATATACACACACACACACACACATATATATATATATATACAACGGTGTAGGAATTGATAAGGTGCATTATTTGGAAATGTAAAAAAATTGAAGGAGAAAAAATTGAAACACCGAAACAATTACTCAGCTATTACTAAGTTACCGCCCCCCTGAATGCTAGGAATGAGTGCTGACACAAAAATGGCGGCAGCTGAAGGAGGATTTTTTTTTTTTTTTTTTTTTTTTTTTTTTTTTTTTTTTCAGCGCATGTACGGTCTCTTGAATTTTGGAACCAATAATTTTTAATAGGTTTTCTCACTTTATCAGCCCCCGATATGCTATTTCTTTCGACCAGCAATTAAAGTGTCGTCTCTAAAAAAATAACGTTCCGCCGTTTAAGCCAGCCGCAAAACAAATCAGATGTATCACTGTACGGCATCTATACTGCAATTTTTTATACTTCTAAGCATCGTACATTTTCATTTTTTATACCATCGTATAGGATAAAAAAGTACTTTTAAAAGCATTTTTTTTTTTTTTTTTTGAAAGCTGCATCTCAATTTATTTTTGAGACATTAATTTTTCGTAGTCAATTTTTTTCAATGTTGCCAACTGACGTACTCCATTTCTATAGAAGGTACAAGGAAGATAATTGGAAAAAAGTACACACGCAGAATGAATACTCAGATTTCACGAATTTTTGTTTGTTTCTGACGAAACCGTTTCCTGGGAAATGCTCCGAGCGAATATTTTGTCAAATTGATGAAATTACTTTATTTACTTGCTACACGATATACATTTCGTCAAAAGTTTCGCCAAAAGAGGGCTGGTTGTGCAATCTATCGAGCAGTTTGGAAGCTTCGCTATTTATTGACAGGGGGAAGAGAAAATCCACTTCTCTTTTTCCTCGGGGTGATTCGAACCCGCGGCCTTTGGCGTGTGAGACCATTGCTCTTCCGACCTCGCTATTGGGAACTTATGTTGGTGTGCTTTTAGATTGATGCAATTGATTCTGCTGCGTATTTATATTTTTATAAGGTAGATTGTAAATTTATCGGTGCTGCTATAATTTCTGAAAGTTTTAAATAAGGCTAATTTATTATTATGGTTTTCTCATGGTCAATGAATAATTATAATATGTCTTCATTAAATAATTTATTAGTAAAATTTTCTTTGCTCAATGAATGGTTAGAATATGGTCTGGTTAATTTGTTGTTCACAAATAAGGAATTGTGAAGTGCATATTACGTGAGATTTTATCACTTTGAGTAGGTGGATAAGATTTTAACACTTTAATGTTTATAAAGGGGTGGGGGGGAAGATCAATTATGTTTATATTTAATTTGATTCAAAACAGAATATACTTCTTAAATAAATAAATGAAAAGATATCCGGGAATTTTGAAATTTTATTGACCAATTTTTTTTAATTGTTTTGAAGAACACAGGAAATTTATTCTTTTCGAATTAAAACATAACTAACTACAACATATAAATAAATAAATGAAAATGATGATAAGCGTTCCTAAAAAAAATTAACAGCTAAAAAATTAATAATTAAGAAACAATAATTATCTATATTTTAGTATTTTCTGAAAAAGCATCAGAAAGTACTGTTTTAAAATAAATTATTAAGGGACTAACATAAAGAAGCAAATATCTGCTTGGTAAAATTGCAGGAATTGAGGAGGTACAACAACTGCTTCCCTAGAATGGATTGAGTCTGACCATGATTTAGAGAAACCTTTCGTCAAATATTTCAGAGTTTACGTTTCGTTAAAAATCACGTGATGTTGATAGGAAATGATAGTCAAAAAATACGAAATACAGCTCAAGGATTGCTGAATTTCAAAAGTCAGAGTTTTATTTCTGAGAGTTTAGATTATTACATCGTATTGTTGCCATTTTCCCATAACAACTGAAAAAAAATTAATTAAAATACGTGATATTTTGAAAAAATGTAAATGATTGATATCTGATAAAATATGCCGTATTTTAAACTATATTTATTTTTAAGTATTTACAGTAATGTTACAAACAAATGAAGGCATATGAATAATTAGATACCCGATCTTTTTTGTCGAGTTTATTGAATGGCGGCATCGTTTCTTGCTAGATTTGTGCGGATTCTGTGATAGTGACGTCATATGCATAATTTTCTCTAGATGTTGTTTAAAAATGGATCGTGAATATGAAATTCGTCTGCGGATCTGAACAACATCGTTTTATAAAAAATAAAAACGAGTGCTTTAAGTCTTAAAACTGAAATATATTTTGTACTATACATATTAAAGTACATATTAATATACATACATTTCTTTTTGATCGGCGTCGACTCTAAATTCTGAAAAGCAAATTCCTGTTTTCTATTTATCTTTTTATTAAACATATTTTTGGTACGACTTCAGTGTAGGAGCTTTGGCGAGATAGAGATAACATTCTTGGGGAGAGAGAGATTTGCTTTTTCCTCATATTAAACAAGTCAAAGAAATCTTTTATCAAATACTATTGTCTAAATTTAAGAGACCGTACATAGTTAGAAAAAACCGCCTTCGGATTTTCTAACGTTTAAAAACCATTCTTGTGTAAGCGCTGAGGGCTGCTGCGTTCAAAATGCAGTCATCTTTAGGCACGGACAGGTTTGTCTTATACAATATACATATACTCCGTAGATTTTGTAATGACGGGTATAGACGGATATAATTCTCATATTTCTATCACAGAAGTAAACTAAAATTTTAGGCTAGACGAAAAGGGCAAAATTAGGCAAATTATTAAGCAATTGAAATAGAATACAATATAGAAATCATATCTAAGTCCATGAAAATAGCTTACACATTCCTGTTTTGATGAAAATAATTTTTCTATCTTTATATTACATATTATTTTCTTTGAAATTATTTAAAAAAAAAAAAAAAATCAGAAAAATGAGCATATACAAAAAAAGTAGAAGGAGAAAATTTGGCATCATTCCTTGAAGCATTTTGGTAGCAGCGATTTCACACAATGGATACCCCAAATTCATCATCTATATTTATTTTTTATCATACAGCACGATCGTGCTGTATAGTAGAGCTCAGCCGCATGTTTTACGTTTTGAAACATGATAAATAGACAACGACTCAATTACAATCCAAACAAGAAAACATTCAGTGATGAATAATGTCTTTTTGGAAAGGTCTTATTTTAGCGATGTGCCTTTCGAAGGTCGGGTAAAAAAAATATCCAATATTAAGAGAATGGCATCCATTTAAACCTTACCTAGCGTTCTATAATTTAACAATATAGAGACATCTCCTTCAATCTTTCTTTCCGGTTGCCACATCCTAAAAAGCGGCACAATAATTTAAAAAAGGGATAACACGCGTACTTTGTTTTAAATAAAAATCAGATTTTCTCGTTATATTTTTGCATTTTTCAAATCGACGTAATTCTAATCAAGAATTAAAAATTTTCCTATATATATATATATGTATATATGTAACAACTTTAACTAAACACGTGTTAAAATGACGCATTATCTTCATTTGAATGTTTTTAATGTTTAAAAATCTATTTTAATACATGAGTTTTAATTAAAAAAAAACTATTTAGGAAAAATAATAAAAAAAATCGTTTGCTAGATATGACTTCAATTTCTGTTTAACTGACATAACTTTGTAATGATGTCTTATTCAGAAAAGAGACTCCTGATATTCTGAAATTAATCCTTATTATTATCATGCATAAAACGAAAGATTAATTTTTAAGTCATACGAAAGAAATTTCTGTAAATGCTAGTTAATTTGGTTGTATTTATTGCATTATCCTGCGTATTGTGAAAGAAATCGTATACTCCTATTGCACGCGCCAAAGAAAACATGCATATTAATAAGCTGAAACACTTTACTATAATTACGTCATTATAATGCCAAATGAAATTCAATTTTGCGAGTTAAAAAAAAATAATAATATTGTTGGACCGAAAGTAATAATCTAAGACAGGGACGGCGAACCTATGGCAAGCGTGCCATAAGTGGCACGCTGCAGATTATTTTTGGCACGGCATAGATTTAAGTTTTGCATCAAAATATAGTTGAATTTCACAAAATGCATTAATTAATATAGATGTTGTCTGTGTTACTTGAATCCGATTAGTTCGGTTGGTTGTGATTGTAACACAGATTCAAGATATTGAAATATAACTTAATTTATCCATAATCTAACTGAATATTGGCTCAGAAAAATTTAATAATTAGAAGATTATCGCTAAACAAAAATTAAAAGTGTAATAAGCAAAACTGCTGAGTGTAAAATTTTAACAACTTGGAATTCAATTCCAGACACTAAAAGCTGTAGTTTCTGGCGCTTGCTATTTTGACAATTTTTTCTGCAGGCATTCTTTTCGTAAAGAAAAAAAAAATGTAATTTAATTTAACAAATTACAACGACCATTTGGAAAATGATTTTTTCAAAGACTAAAATATAAGACTTAAAAAATCGCACGGAATTGATTATACATTACGTACGCCACGGATTACATTTTTCGGTACTGTAAATTTTTAAACTTCTACGGAACTGATCATACATTACGTACGCCATGGATTAAACATTAATATTCCTGGACCAATTTTAAATGAAATTTCGTTCTTAAACTTCTAAATATCCCATAATATTACTTTTTACACCGTCGTATAGAGAAAAAAATGTACTTCTAAATGCAAATTGTTTGAAAGCTGTATCTCAATTTGTTTCTGAGTTATTAACTTTTTTTTGTAGTTTTTATTACTTTTTTGTCATAGTGACAACAGAAGTATCCATCTCTGTTGAAAGTAAAGGGAAAATACGGATTACTGTATAGACCAATCAGAAAACGAATAAAATGCGGGATTCAACTAATAAAACGCTTCATATTTGTTTATGATTTCCTACCCTGACGGAGGACAATAACCATTTTTCCAAATGGTTAAAAAAAAATGAAAAATTCAACTAAAAACGTCTTGTCAATTGAGTACAATTAAACTTGCATTCTATCGAAAATAACCAAGTACGAAGCGGATACAAATTATTCGGCATTTAAGATGAGACAACAGAAATAATATTTTTTAAATAAATTTCTACAGTATAACATCAAATATTATCTGGATTATTAAATGCTAAATCAAAATTTTAAGTAGTTTTGATTCATTATAATTTGATCCATTAAATTTTTTTATTGTTGCCACGACATGATCACGTTAAGTATATTTTCGGGGAAATTTGGCACGTGGACGTGAAAAGGTTTGTCATCCCTCGTCCAATGTTTACGTCACTTGATATTAGCAAGGCTCATTTTTTTTTTTTTATGCTCTTCCGTTTTATGGTGTAGTATGTATGCGAACGGTCTGGCTGGCCGCAGACGTTACGTTTACCTGCGGGAAAAGGTGTTATGCAAGCGAAAAAAAATCAAAATTACGTAATTTTAGCAAGGCTCATGTTTCTGTATGCTCTTCCGCTTTATGGTTTAGTACGTATACAGGCGGTCTGGCTTTCGGGAGACGTTGCGTTTACCTGCGGAAGAAAGTGTTTTGCAGGTGAAAAAAATTCAAAATTACGTCATGAAACACTTCTGACCTTCCTTGTACCTTTCAAGGCCAAGGTTGAGAAAGGTTGTATGAAGGAATGTCTTTAGTTTGTTGGCTATAAAAGTAGAAATATGGCTTTTGGTGTTAAATAATCCCGCGCGTGTACAAACGTTACATTTCGATATGTTCATTCGTTACTGGATAACACATACTAAAATAATCTTACTGAAAGAGTGAAATAAAAGCTACAGGCATATGTTGATGAAAGCGTATTAAATGTAGTTACTGTAAATTTTATAAAATAATTCATGTTTTAAGAGATAAAACAAATATTTGCATATTTTCTAAAGGGGAAAAAACCGCCATTATTACAGAAACTGTTATAAAATCGGAAAATAAATATGAAACGCTTGATTTTTCCCTAAAAAGAAGTAGTGCTGATGCATTTTACAATATAGAGTAGTAGACTTTTTTTTAAAACGCATTTAGCCAAAAATATAACGGGAGACAAAATGAGGTGAGATTTACCCCATGCGTGTGTTATCGTTACAAAAATAGGTGCGTGCGCTTACGGTTCAGTTAATTATGCCCTAAACGACGCCCGGTAACATGCGCCAATTGCCTGTAGGCTCAATTATATAATTTATCCGTACCATATACGCCAATTGTCAATAGACTCGTTTACGTAGTTTATCTCCTTAATTAATGCATACTTTACAAAGGGCACCTACTTTCCAATTTTCCTGATTTTTTAATCTATCTTTACAGTTATATGTAAATATGTTAGTCATTATCGTGATATTTTAGTTTGACGTCCGAAATATTATTATAAACATCCGATATTAGTAATATTTCTGATATTATTTACAGGTGTATTGTATAATATTTTCAATCACTTTTGACCATTTTTCTACATTCAGTCGTTTTCAGACTTTTTGTAATTTTAAATTCCCATTAAGTTCCAAAGACAGAAATTTTCCATTTATATAGTTTTTTCGCAGTTTTAATTCATTTCTTATGACTGTTTCTTACCCTTGCTTTTTGTGTGTTTGAGGGGTTGGCCTAGGATACTGAATAGTCCCTTAAACCAGAGGAGCGTAGGTACTTAGCAGAATAATTCAAGAGATCACACTATGTATAAAACTCAGTCTAAGGACTAGCCTGGCAGTCAGTCCTGAGTAAAGTATAGGTCAATATCCCAATATGGGGTTTAGCAATAAGTATGGGATCATCAGAGCTCTTGAAATACACTGGTGAACCAATGTTTCTGTTAGATTTTGATTGGGATAATTGGTTGGGCCGGTTAATTGGGATCATTGGTTGGTTAATTGGGGCGGTTGTTTGGTTAGTTGAAACTGGTTGATTAAGTTCCTGAAAGGATCTGAAAAAGATTTGAAAAAATATAAAAAACTGGTGGAACCAGAGAGAAAAGTAAAGCTCGATCTAAAAAAGTTACAGTAAAAAATTGTCAAATAGTTTCAGTTTAAAAAAGTAAGTAGTGCGTAGAAAAGTAATGGAATAAGATTATCTGTAAAGCTCATGAAATTACCCACATTTTTGTTGATAGCTGAAAATGTAGACTGAGCTTTACTGTTGCATTATATTCGAAATTATATTATCCACTCAAAATGAGTACTGGGTATAGTAAACAGAATTTGTAGTTATGCGCAAAAAGAAAATTCTCTCAGGTCCAGAATTGTGGACGTGATTGCATCAAGTGAAGCTAAACTCCACAAAGCTGAAAGAAAGTAAACCATGAAGTGATATTTTAAGTATAACATTAATATAGCCAAGTTGTTGAGGAATTTTTGTTATCAACATTTCTGACATAACACATATAGAGTAATAATTTTTAGTTCATGTAATTACTGTGAAAAGGGAGCCTTATGTGAATGCACGTAAGCCAGACAAGTAGTTAGCATATGGGTGAATCGTACATGCTTAGGGTTTTGGGATTATTTTGGACTTTGATCTTCCAGGTTTATCAGTGACCCCTGGAATGGAATTTGATCCATACTTCGTACTGAACGATCTCTCATGTTCTCGATACCTCTCATGTCCTCGCTCATTTCCAAATCAACCTCTAACCTATTCTTATGATCCCAAATTTTAAAACTGGTTATGAATGATTGGAATTCAGAATGAGTTAAAAATGCCTTTACTCCCCTGATTGATTTTAAGACACCAGTAAAGCTCAGTCCATATTTTCAGCTATCAACAAAAATTTGGGTAATTTCATAAGCTTTACAGATAATCTGATTCCATTACTTTTTTACGCACTACTTACTTTTTTAAACTGAAACTATTTGACAATTTTTTACTATAACTTCTTTAGATCGAGCTTTACTTTTCTCTCTGGTTCCACCAGTTTTTTATATTATTAATAAATTAGTTTGGAATAGCTCGTTAGATGATTATATATATTTACTTAATTTAACAAAATCTCTTACTATTTTACTCTTCTTTCCTTTTAAATGTTTATTTATTATCTTTGTTCTTCATCTTTTTAAACGGTTGCTTTTGTAACTTTGACACCTGTATTCGAGGGCTATTGTAACTTTTAAATAATAATATTTTGAATATTGTATTCACTTTTGTATATTCACTTTTTTATAGCATGTGATTCTTATATAAATCAATGCATAACATACATTGCTGAACAAAAGATTTCGAATGCATTATGGTCACTGGGAGATATAAAAAATGAATTTTATTGTTTTGAGAAGTGTAAAACTTGTTTTAGTTTATCTAAATAATTTATGTAGATCTTTCTAATATGTACTATGATAATATAACGTAAAGTAAACTAGTGCTAGAAATATATATAATGCGTTTGGTAAACTAAAGATATTGGATTATTTTTCTTCCTAGTTTTAATTTTTCCTTCTTTCAAATTATTCATTATTCTATGTATTTTAAACATCAGCACTGGTAATCCGTTACTATCTGCATTTTTTAAAACAGTGTTCATGATAAATTCGTATCCAACAGACGCAGGTTCTCTTTAAAATTATCGTTTGGCTATTTTTGTATGAAACATTTTGTATGAAACATTAAAAAAACGTTTACCTTTGTACTAAAATTATTTTGAAGTCCTTAACATTATACCGTAGTTTCAGAATGTATGTTTAACAATCCGAGATAAATGTTAAACATCCGAAAAATGAAATTCGTTGTTCACTTAAATTGCCATAAAGTTACATAATAAAGGATATGGATTTCATAGGTATTATGTCTATCAAAACCAATCAAACTATTGGAAGGAAAAATATTCCATTGCCTCTTGTACATATTTAATAGAAGTACAGAATAAAGTACACTTCTTTTCTATCAAAAAATCTCCTTTTTTATCACCTTAAGGCTAGTGAATAAAATTCCAAAGTTAATATCTAATCATGTGATTATCACGTTACTCAGATCTAATTACAGAATCCAGGAGTTTTGGGAATAAATTTTCCATGATATTTCAGTTTTTAACCAATGCAATAACAAAATGCATATAACTAAATAACATCGCATTACAGAGATGTTAATCTAGTAATCACATAGTTTAAAGTTTCGAATGAAGTATAAGTTTAATCTATTTACGAAAATAAACAAATATTTAATAACTCTTAGAAGTAGACAAAGTTCATAATTTAGTGATATTAATATTTCTTCTCTTTTAAAGCAATAGACTATCTGAATTTTGAGAATCGTAGAAAAATGCATTAACATTATTTCACAAATTTAAATAATTTACAAAAACCCGCAGTGTTGTTCTTCTAACGTTCTGATGGAGAAATTAATGATGATAGTTATGATGATAATTAATTATAGAGCAACTTTGTAACGAACGTGAAAAATACTGCGACGACCGTATTCCAACATTTAGCAAGAGTATTGAACAGCAAGAATGGATCCTACATGCTTAAAGATATTATTGCAATGCAACATGAATGAGAGTGGGATATAATAGCATAAATTTATTTTTAAATTCCATTTCTGTTTATAATTTCTGGTGTTCAATATACATATGTATATGTTAGTTTCGTGAACTAACGAGATTTGTTTTGTGTGAACAAAGCATAAACATATCTCTTAAAAACCATACATGCCGACATCACTTAATTATTCTAGTCTGATCAAGGACAAAAAAGTTTAAAATCGGAATGTATAAGAAAGTGTCTTCATTCAACATGGTACTTATTAGATTTCATATTAATATCGTTTACTAAATAAAATTTTCAGTTGGAAACATGTTTGTCTTAGATCAGGCTCCGGAATAATTAAGAGATGTTAGCGTATATGTAACAAGTTGGAAATTGCTCGTCAAACGTGGCAAACGTGGCGTTCGTACTATAACTAGTTTTATAATTATTTTTTGAACCCCATATTGTACTAAATGTATAATTTTTTGAACTTCATAAGGTGCCTAGTCTGTAACATCATTAAAATGCACTTCCAATATTTTTTTTCCCATTCCCCGTAATGTAACGGAACACTTTTGACTATCCCTGTAATTAAACTATACATTCGATTTTCATAAAATTTGAAATGGCTCGACAAAATTTTGAAACAGTTATATATTTAAAATATCAGACCATTCGAATGCTGTAACATCATTAAAATGCACTTGCAATAATCTTTTCCCATTGGCCGTAATGTAAAGAAAAACTTTTGACTGTCCCTGTAATTAAACTATACATCCGATTTTCATAAAATTTGAAATGGCTCTACAAAATGTTGCAACAATCATATACTTAAAATTTCAGACGATTCGGTTGGCTAGTTTCTGCTCTGTTACATGCGGACAGACAGACAGACGGTCGGACAGACGGACGGACAGACGGACAGACGGACGGACGGACGGACAGACGGACGGACGGACGGACGGACGGACTGAACGACGACTATAGGTGCTACGTATTTATATAATTACGAACGCACCTAAAAATACGTTGTAGTGTATATTTAAAGTTAATACAGTTTGTTCCAAAAGACACTGACACATTTTAATATTCAATAAAACTTCAGTAAATGCACTGAAAGCGGTTTGGATAACTCACGATAAAAATTTTTATTTAAAAGAATAAGAAAATTAGTTTCATCCTTCGCCCATAGATAGTGCTTTACGTTAAATTTTCAGAAAGAAGCATCAACAACTCAAGAAAATCAGTTACAGATCGTTTTTTTTTTTTTTTTTTTTTTTTTTTTTTTGTCAAAATCAGTTACAGAGTAATAATTTGTGCAATCGTTTAACATAGTTCAATTTGTTTAACCTAGGTAGCTCTCGCCACATCCAAAAGGACCGTCAGTTAAATACACATGTTCGCTAACAGTCTCAGTGAAATGTAGCGAATGTTGGAATCTGCTTCTTTTCTTCAATATGATGGCTCACTTCATGAAGATTTCAGCGCTGTTTTCTGTAATTGACTGTCAAAAAATTTGAAAATTAAGTTAAAATTTTGTTTACAGCTTTTGCATAATAAGTAACCAAAAATATGTAAAATATCATTTGAATTGAATGAAAATTTCATTCATTTTTTTTTCAATGCTACGAAATATGTTTGTTAAATATTAAAATAGATTTAACAGTGTTCATTAATTAATACAGTTAATGCTACGCATGTCTTTCGCTTTAATTACTTCGAGTTACTTTTTTCAGTAATATTGAGCTCGCATTATAATAGTGTACAACATTTTAGTACTTATTTATTGTAAAAAAAAAATATATCCAATAATGTCTTTTAAAATACTTCAAGTGTTTTAGATATTCTTTTTAAATATTGTAAATATTGAGAATTATTCACGCCAGTATAATCATACATGAAAAACATATTAAAGAAATTAAAAGTATGCTTCCATACAAGTATTTATAAATATCATTATTCGTGTGAATTTCTAAATACTTCAGAAATGCGTTATTGTACTGCTTGTATTAAATGCTAAAATCTTCGAATCAATACCATAAAGTCAAGTGGACAAATTTTTAAGACAGTAGTATGATTAACGTTTTTTTTTTTCTTTTTGTTGCTGTTATTAAAAACATTGAAATCTCGTTGATTCATTTTACATCACGATATATACGGCAGCATTGTTATCCTTATAAAAAAATTAAAGTTAAACATAACTAAATAATTACTTTTCAATCTTCGTATTAAATTAAATAAGGCAAAAAGGATAAAAATTTATTTTAAAGCAATATCGATGCATAGGAACCTGCCTGTAAATATAATCTGGTTTAAGTTCCCAAAACACATGATGATTTAATATTATGCTTTACAATTTCACCATTCCAAAAAAATGCACATGCATACTGTAATGCAATAATGTCTTATTTAATTTATATTTTATTCCGTTATTATTTACTGTATTGTATTTCCGAATAGAAGATAATGCCTACGTAATGAATTATTTACCATCATTTCGTACTTGAATGTAATGTTCCCTTAATATTGTTCCCGTCTGAATAATTTTCATTTCATTGAAAAAAAAAGGAAACACATTTGATAAAGTTACATAAATGTTTATAGCGAATTTTCCACTGAAATAATGTTTTCTGAAGGCAAATATGTTTATTTATATTTAAGTTGAATTACATTTTTGTAAATCAAATTTAGTTTAATTATTTATGATTCACCACTTTCACAAGAGTTATTTTGTTTAATTAAGATTATAATAACTTTATAATATGAAACAAAAATTATTTAATTATAAAATTTCTGAAAAAGGTTAACAAATAAAAATTCAATTAGGAAATAAATTTTTCATGTGTAATAAAAAAAATTGTTACATGAACGATATTTAGCACTTCTGTTTTACAAATACAAATAATTCCATATTTATTTACAGTATATTATAGAAAGTGTAATACTTTAATGAATAATTGTTTCTGATTAGATTTAAAAATAATAAATCATTAACGCGATCTTTAATTCAATCATTAAAAAATACTTAAAGTATATCTATCAGTGTGTGAAGAATTATCTTAGAGATTTAGTTTTTTTTTCATTTTTTCCCTCTTTTTATTTTGTTTAATATCTACCCTATACATATAAAATCCTAATGAAACGAATTTATGAAACTGATATAGGAAACGACTGAAATGAAACGAATTTATGTAACGATTTTATGAAACGACTAAATAAACAACTAATTGTGTTTCATGGTTGAAATTGTGTTTTATACATTAGAAAATATAATAGAGCAGTGATGATCGTATAGTTTTCAGCTATACGGAAGGATATTTGAGATAAAGATAATTATTGCTTTAAAATGAAAGGTCAAATTCACCCATATATTTCCTTTAATAAACGATTTGTTCGGAGAATTTGTACGCAGCGGGAGAAATGTTCTACTCAGACAAATAAGCGATCGCTAACACGAAAATACCAAAAATACTTTTCCCTGTAGCTATTGGATATCTAACAAATATACTAAATTTTAAAAATATATTCGTGTTTCAAATTAAAAATATTTTTATTTATGTACTACTAACGGGCAGTATACCAGGCATCTTTAACACATGTATACAAAGATTCATTGCCGATCATTTTTAAATGGAAACTCATATTTCCATTCATAAAACAAATCCACAGCCATGTTCAATCGTAATGTCAGTCATGATATTTTGTTTAAAATAGAAAAAAGCTTACCCTAAAAAATAGTAGCTATAATTTCTATTTAATATAAATCGTAGAAAAATCGTATTTTATATAACCGTATTCGATATAAGTCGTAGAGTGTTATCACTGCATTTCAGGTATTAAAACATTTCTCTAAATGATATATTTAAAGATACAGAATTACAAAGAAATAGGAAATAAATTGTAGCATCCGGTTTTTAGAACCAGTTTGAAATTATATTGACGAAATTGACGTCATATCTAGCAAAAGATTTTTTTTATTATTATTATCTTTTTCCTTAATTGATTTCTTGATATTGAAACGACTTCATTAAAATGAATTTTTTAACTTCAGAAACATTCCACTAAGGTACTACGTCATTTTAAAACATGCTTAGTTAAAGTTTTTACATAAATGTATGAAAAACGTGCATTTTCTTCTTTGAATGACGTCAATTTCAAAAACAACAAAAATATAGTTAGAAATCCGAATTTTTATTGGCTTATAAAACAAAGTACTTAAGTTATAAATTTTTTAAATTATTGAGCAGTTTTTTAGATGTGTGGCAACAGGAAAGAAACTACTGAATTAATTTAAAAAGAAATAAGATACGTGTACCCAATATATGGACACCCTAAGGAAAATTGATTTTTTTCACCCCCGTGTACATGTCATAGGAAGCTAAAAATATATGACCACTATCCTTGGCCTGTTGACTTTCATTATAAAAATTTGCGACCTTGTAATTTTTCTGGTTTAATTTTAATGATAAAAACAAAGAAATGTTTATAAGTGTCCATATAAGGAACCACCAGTCCCTATTATGTACATGCATGTCCATATTAGGGACAGGTGACTCCTTATTTACTTACTACACAGTATGTATGGAAGAGTCACTCTTCTAAGGGATTTTAGAGGAGAGGTGATAAAAGAAATATATCTTACAATATTCCAGGTTAGGGGGGGGGGGAGCAGTAAATATATTCAGAACATACACTTTAGAAGATGGGTAAGTCATTTTCGGTTGTGGCTCTTCAACGACCCATGAATAGCACCTCAGTTACTACGACATATTATGAAATAATATAGTTGGTTTTGCTTAGCTTTATTCCATCTGTCTGCAGAATTTACATCTGTTATTACTCAGTCCTATAAAAACTTCTTCATCACGGTCGGTAAGTCCCACACAGTTTTCATGGACATATCTGCCGCACGTCTGCAACAGCATCAATACTGCACAAGAAGCAGTACCAGCTGTCCTTTGCTGAGGAAGTCATACCTCTGGTACCTGCGATTTCGCCAACAGATACCCTTCTGAGGGGAGGCTTTATTTATTTTTCTGCAAGGGCTTTTTGGAGGATTGTTTTCTTGGAGGATTGTTCAGATGACATTAAACATATATTTTACAAATTTGTGAATCTGAAGACTCACTTGCTGTATTTCCAATGTAGACATAAGGTATCCATATTGGTAATCCGGCATAGTTTTACTAAATCTTGTAATAAATAAACAAAGAAACCATTCTTAAGCAATATATGTAATAACACTCGAAAATATGTTTTATCAGCTTTTTAAAACACCCCACCTTTCAATATTTAAATTGACTATATCTAATAAAAATTTTAACTTAGCTGTAACTACAATCAGCACACCACGAAACAACAAGTTTCATTCCAAATGGCGAACAGCGCGCTTTTTTACACTTTCCAGGCTTAATTATGTTTTCAACTGTTTTTCTTCACGTACATGTAGTGCCATCTCTCGATCAAAATTGTTACCTTTAAAGATATTAGGGGTACCCATATTCAGAGCACTGTCCGTGTCCATATTGGGTACAAATACTGTATTTCTATAATGTTAAATTATGAAAGGTGGTAGAAAAAAGGGATAATTATTGGTTTGATGACTTTTTAAAGTAGACAATGATCTTTTCCACGTTCTAAAACGAATGCACTGCAAGTTTCGTGCAAATCGGTATAAAATTGAAGATTTGAATAAAGGACATACATTCATGAACGGCTTTAATATATATATAGATTACCAACGAAATACATAATAACATTTCCAGTGTTAGCCACGACTCCAAAAAGAGTTTTTCATCTTTACAATCCTAGAAAGCTAATATATTTGCAAAATTTAAAGAAGCATTTATAAAGCCAAAGTTTATTTTGCTGACACCAATTTTCAGAAATGTGTCCTAGTGTAACGCTCGAACAATACGCACTCCATCATATTTGTTCTCCTTTTCTTTTTTTTCTTTTCCTTCAAAAGAACTGACAAGCTGAGTAAATTAGACTTTACAAGAAGAGTAGAATGTTTACAAAGTGGTTGCCGACAAGGCATGTGAGCTATGCCGTATTTTAAATTAACTGAGTTATTTTGTAAATAGTAATATGTAAATATGTTGTAATTATTAAACTTATTAATCGATGATAAGTTATCCAGTTTTATTCTGTAACATAAAATAGTTTCCACCCCGGAGAATAATATGTTACAGAAGTGGCTTCCCAACGTCTGGCACGAATAGAAGCAAGATATGAAGATAAGTATTATTTTAAATTGAGTTAAACTGTTTTAATAAGAAAATTTAGATACTAAAGTACAAAAATTTATACAAAAGTACTTTTGATTCATCCGGAATCTGATGATTTTTGAAAATTGTATTTGATTCGACCAGAATCGAAATATTTTGGAATTGTTCTATTCAGATTGAATTATATTTTCCTTAGAATCGAAATACGAAAAGTTGTCTGCAGCCTCAAGTATTTTAGTATCTGAATTAAATGAAGATATTCATAAGAGAAATAATTCTAATAATTATTTTTGAAAAATAAAAATCGTTTGCTTTATTTTATATATTTATATAGTTGCACTGAGCTATTTTATTATGAAGTTATTATTATAAATGAGTGCTTGGCATTATTTAATTAGTATGTGATTGATATTATTGTGGAAAAAAAAAAAGGCAAATAGTTGGTGTCATTATATTGAGTTTTGAAAGATATTGTATGTTATTTATGTTCTATATATGTTAAAAATTACGTATTTTGCTAAGAATTATTCGTACACGAATTAAGTTTGAAGTTAGCTAAACCATATTTAGTTCAAATGATGGCGTTTCTTTCTAAGGGTAAGGAAATTGATTTAATCACATTAGCTTCAGAATTAAAAGTAGAAGTAAGTAGCGATGATAAAGTCCTCGAATTACGTGATAAAATTGTAAATAGTGAGGCATTTAAAGATAACATAGATTTTGTACAGGGAATTTATGAAAATATCGTAGAAGAAAGAAAGACACTTGAGGAAGAGAAACGTTTAGCCGAAGAAAGAGAATTTGAGCTACAGAAGCTCAGGTTAGAAGCAGGAACAAGAGATGTTGTTGCAAATACAAGCAACCCTCTAGAAACTTCTTCAGTCCGCGTTGACTTGAAAAAGATTTTACCCGATTTCAATCCCGAAAAGATGATATGAATTTAATTTTATTAACTTTTGAGAGGCAAATGAAACTTTTAAAGGTTTCTAAAGAACTGTGGATTACGTATTTAATCGGAGTCCTTCCAAATGAAATCGGTAAATTAATAGCGCGTGAACCGGAAGAAAAATTTGAGGATTATTCTTATATTAAAGATATATTGTTGCAGAGGTTCAAGTTAACTGCTGAAAGGTTTAGAATTTTGTTTTGTCGACATCCAAAGCGAACCGATATTAGCTGGAAAGAATATTATTTTGAAATTAGAAGCTATTTTGAGGGATGGCTATCCGAATTAAATATAAATTCCTTTGAAAAATTATCGGAATTAATTATTGCTGACCAATTAAAGAAAAAGGTTTCCCCTGATTGCAAAGTACATTATTTAGACCAATGGGAGAATTTAACAGATCCTGTTGAATTAGCTGAAAAGTTAGATTTGTATGATAATGCGAGGTCACACAAAGTAGAAATAAAGAGATCAAATAAAATCAGTGAGGTCGGGAATTCTAATCGCTTTGAAAAAACGCCTTTAGATTTTAAAAGAAATGAGCTTGGTAAAATTGGCAATCAAAAGGAGTCCAAGAGAAATAAAATTAATTACCCTTCGAATCTAAATCGACCAAAGTTAAGTTGCTATGGTTGTGGAAACCAGGGAGTTATTAAATCCAAGTGTCCGACCTGTTCTCCGAAAAATGTATCGGTGCACTTTCAATCACTAGAATTTCGTACATGTAATATGCAAGCATCACCAACATTATTGGTAAAAATAAGCATAAATGGTCTCTCTGGCACAGCTTGTGCTGACACTGGCGCAACACATTGCGTTGCGGGTGAAGTTTTGTATTCTTTATTAAAAGACCAAGGTGTGAAGTTTGAAAAAACTCAAATGATCGTAGTCTTAGCGGATGGGCTACAAAACACTACCGAAGTTTATAAAACAGAAGTTCATTTTAAAATTGAAGGTCGCGACGTTAAAACAACATTTTATGCTCTGCCGAATTCCAGAAATAATCGTACAATTTTGGGAATCGATTTTTTACGCAAAGCAAAAATTGTTTTGGATGTAGTAAATCAAGAATGGTTCTTCGCTGATAGATGTAGGTGGAAGTATAGATTCGCTGAAGATAAATATAGACCTCCCAATGAATTAGCGGTAAAATCCATTGAATTAGACACCGTTTTTCTTAGAGAAGATGAAGGTAGACATCTCACTTCAGAGCAACAATTTAGGTTGAATGAACTGCTTGAAAAATTTACTAGTAGCTTCCAACTAGGGGAAGAGGCTACACCTAAAGTTAAATATTATATTGATACAGGATCACGGATGGGCATAATTTTATCTGATGAAATTGATAGTCCTGCACATGATAGAAAAGACTATGTAAAAGATTGCCGTAGGAATTTCGATTATAGGGGTAAGAACACAATTTTTAATAGACCAATTGATAATAGAAGCAATAATAGATATGGCCAAAAATATGTTAAACAGTCATTTAACCATGGATATTACAGTAAAAAAAGTTATTAGAAACATAGTTCAGAGAATTCTTACCAAGATGAATCAGAGATTCCTCAAAATTTTGAGACTAAAGATTCTTTAATATCTCAAGATATGACAGAAAGTGAAGGTTTGATGAATAGTTCATCGGATATGGTTGAACCTAATGATGCATTTGAAATGCTAGAAAGTGCTTCACCTACTTCAAAAGCAAAGTATAATCCAAAATTTTCTCCCAGGTACAAAAATAGAGGCTACTATAATGGTCGAAATAATTATAATTATGATGGTCGACGATCAGACAGAGGTAGCTATCAGGAGCAAAGAAATTCCCAACCATCACACAGGTATAGTGCACGGCGAACTGCAGATTCGTCTAGCAAATTCGAAAAGAGATATGAAAATGATCTTAGAACTAATGATCAGGATAATTACAAATTGGATTATAGGTCTGGAAGTTACAGACATGATAATGGGTACTATGGAAAAGAAAGATCTCCTACTTCTTATACCATTGCCACTAAAGAAAACCCCTTTTCTCCCTTAGGAAATTATCATATATCAGCTTTGTGTCCTTACACGCAAGATGATGGTGGAGGTTCTAAAGGCTTTATTCGTCCTAGAGGCATACCCGGGAAACGCCAGACGCCAGCAGATATTTACGAAAGGATCACAAAATACGAGAACCATAGAGGATTTTAGGCACCGGAAAGCATCCCGAAGGAATCCACCCAGGAAATGCACACTGCATCTGAGGGACCAGTAATGCAGTGTGAGGGGAAGAGTGTAACGCTCGAACAATACGCACTCCATCATATTTGTTCTCCTTTTCTTTTTTTTCTTTTCCTTCAAAAGAACTGACAAGCTGAGTAAATTAGACATTACGAGAAAAGTAGAATGTTTACAAAGTGGTTGCCGACAAGGCATGTGAGCTATGCCGTATTTTAAATTAACTGAGTTATTTTGTAAATAGTAACATGTAAATATGTTGTAATTATTAAACTTATTAATCGACGATAAGTTATCCAGTTTTATTCTGTAACATAAAATAGTTTCCACCCCGTATTCTGAATTATATGTTACACTAGTAGTTTTTATATTGTATATTTACCGGTCTATATTTCAATCTATAGTCTATATTTATCTGTTTATAGTAAGTTTTATTGTTCCGAAATGTATGTTTCTCGGATAGGTTTCGACTCTCACTATTTTAAGTAAAATACGAACGAAAAATCATACGTCCAGCATACATTATGAAGCACTTTCTAAAACATTCAGACTACTGTGTCAAAACATTACAATTTATTTAGGAGAAATATACCTAAATAAACAAGTTCAAGTTCTAACCAGGCAGGGATGCTTACCAAATGGCTTGAGCACAACACGCACTGTCTGGATAAGTATGTTTCCTAAGACTGCCATTAATTAAAAAAATTAGAAAGGTTTTAAAATGTTATTTGTTCAAGCATCCCAGTTGTGTGAGCGTGCTGCTAAACAATAGAAGGTAAAGATTATATGAGAACTGGAATGATTTTAAATTAACCGATGGTTATTACAGAATCCTTTATAGGCAGTACTGCAGACAAATAATTTAGTGCGTCCCTGTAAATAAAGGATTAATTATATGCACACCACATTCTACAGTAAGCGTTTTGTAGTACACCTCAGTGATATATAAAAATTTCAATATATTTAAAATAGTGTGACATCATTAAAATTCAGCGCCAACGATTTTTCACCAAAGGCCATAATGTGACGGAATTCTTTTGAGTGACAATGTTAAATGAACCGTTAATGCTTCACATTTTATTTTAAATACAAAGCATGCCACCGTAAACACGAATAGCATACACAATAATTTTATGGCAATCTGACCGTGTTTATGCGAGTTATAAAACGGACGGACAGAACGACGAACAAGCTGAATCCATAAACACTTTTCAACTGTGCTAGAAAGTGATAAAATGTTAGAGATAAATTTAACTTAATTATACTAATGGCTGAAAAAATTCTAAAATGTATTTACTGATTCCACAAAACTTCAAACGCATATTACAAAATTCCGTTTTTTTTTAATTTCCTCATAATTTTCGCCATAAAACGTCAATTGACTTAAAATCAAATTTAATCTATTTTTCCGAAATGCTAATAAATTCTGTTAAATAAAAATATTTAAATTAAAACATATAACTATCATAATATACTGTAATAAATTCCAACATAGTTAACAGGAATATCTTTTTTTTAACATATTTTATTTTACTTATGTGATTGCTTATAGGAAACAAATTCTCCAAATCGGATTATAGTCCGGTCAATGAAGTAGTCGATTCAAGTTCTTTCTTGAAAACTGGAATGAAATATATATGTATGTACTTTATCTCTATATGTATTTTTATATTTCTATCCAAAAACGAAAGACGTTCTTAACAACCGTTATTCCAGCGAGATTTCAGAAAGATATCGGAGAGAGATTTACCAATCAATAATAAAACTAAAATGTAATCGTTTTATCTTTATTCTTTTTTGAGAGTCATTTCATTTTACATTTTAAAAAAATCATCAAGAAATATATATAAAAATCTCTTTTTTAAATATATAAATATAAATCGAATCGTTTATAAATCGTTTATAAATCGAATGAACAAGAAGAATTGCTCAATTTTTGAATTTCAAAATTCTACAAATAATCTTAAATTGCATATTGCATTTATTACTCTGACTGGAAGAAAAAAAGAGACGAAAAAAGAAAAACATAAAGAAGACTGAATAAAAAAAAAGATTTTTTAGGCACTGTGCTTGCATCGACCACTTATTTCCTTGGAAGTACATTATATAAGTTGATACTTTTTGAAAAATGAAGTTTTGAGAAATTTATGGGAACAAATGCCGTACTCGATTTAATACAAAATATAAAATATGCTTACACGTTTGTTTTCCTTAATCACCCTGTTTAAAAAGAAGATGGGTAGGCATTTCAAATCTTATAGGACTTTGACTGAAGAATTTTAGTTGTTTTCTAGATGTTTAGATTGTGTTAACAGAATTTGTATGCATAATTATTGAACATGTAGATTTACTTGGAAAATAATTATGTTTTCCAAATATATTAATTATATTTTTTCATCATTTACAACTCGCCGTCAAAGGAGAAAATAGATATGTCTAAAAAAGTACTTGTTAATAATATATATATATATATATATATTACATTTTTGAAATTTATAATATGATTTTATTTGCTTTTCTATCTTGTTATTTTAAGGTTAATGTGTTTCATAATCAATCTTCTAACACAAAATCACCCTTTTTATCTTGGTCATTTTCTGATATTATGTGTAACCCTATAATTTTCCTAGAAACATGTATTGTAAATTATTGAGAACATTTTAAAGAAAAAGTTTCAAAATCTTTGAACACTGTATTTTTTTCCGCAATTACGTGTCTAATAAAATTATGTGAAAAATTACGCATTTGTTTTCTTTACAATTTTTTCATAATCACAAGTACGTGTTAAGAATAATGCTTTAGAAAAATCTTGTACGTTTCCTTGACAAATTATGTTTAATCAATCCTTGCTTTGCCTGTCTTGCAAAATCCTAAAAAAAAAGGCTATTTCAATTTTTAGAACAATAAAATGCAGACATAAGTATGAAAAAAATATAAAGAACAAAATAAAAAAAGAAATTTTTTCAAATTATATGATAGATATGTAAAAGAATCAATGTATGGGGTTATTGCTATAATGTACAATATTAAATCTCATAAATTGTGCATTGCAATAAAGAAAATTTTACTTTCTTCTATCTTGACAAGAAGAAAGTATTGGTTTCATGAAAATTTTCGAATTCCAGTTTTCGACGGATTTATACGTTTTAGGGGTCAGAGATTCCAAAAAACATGTTTTTACAAAATGTCTGTCTGTGAGTCTGTCTGTCCGTCCGTCTGTCTGTCTGTATGTGACACAAATTTTGTGGGCGCAATATCTCAAGAACTAATGCACGGAATTTAATAAAAAATTATATTCAGGTAGTCCCTGATATAGATTGGTGCTGATTAGTTTTTGGTGTAAATCGCCCTGCAGGTGGCGCTGCTATGTAGCATTTTTCAGGATTTCCGCAAAAGCTCTATCTCAAGAACTAATGCACGGATTTTTATAAAACTTCAGATTCCGTTAATCCTTGATATGAATTGGTGCTGGTAAGGTTTTGGTGCAAATCGCCCAACAGATGGCGCTGCTATGCTGCATTTTGAAGCATTTACACGATTTTCGTAATAGCTCAATCTCAAGAAATAATTCACGGATTTTCATCAAACTTTAGATTCAGTTAGTGCTTGACATGAATTGACGTTTTGTCTCTTGTGGTGTAAATCTCTCAACAGGTGGCGCAGCTATGCTGCATTTTTTGAGATTTCCGCAATAGCTCTATCTCAAGAACTAATACTTGGGTTTTCAACAAACTTCAGATTCAGGTATACCTGGATATGAATTAGTGCTGTTTATGTTTTGGTGTAAATTGCTCAACAGGTGGCGCTGCTATGCAGCATTTTTCACGATTTCCACAATAGCTCAATGTCCAGAACTAATGCACGGATTTTCATCAAACTTTAGATTCAGTCAGTCGTTTTGTACCTTTTCGTTTAAATCGCTCAACAGGTGGCGCTGCTGTGCTGCATTTTTGTGATTTCCACAATAGCTCTAGCTCCAGAACTAATGCACCGATTTTCATCAAACTTCAGATTCCGGTATACCTTAATATGAATTAGTGCTGTTTGTGTTTTGGTGCAAATCGCCCAACAGGTGGCGCTGCTATGCTGAATTTTTCAGAATTTCCCCTACAGCTCTATCTCAATAACTAATGCACGAATTTTCACCAAACTTCGAATTCAGGTATACTTTGATACGAATTGGTTCTAAATTCATGTAATTTTTTATACTATTTAAATGATTTAATTGACGTGATTTATATAGAAGAAAGTTTTGTGATGGCCACAACATACTAGTTTATTATTAAAAACAGCCTTTTATTACAGATAACTATTTCTGACTTTTACTGTGGAGTAAAAAGTAAAGTAATAATTATTGATGTTCCATTTTTATATATCTAGCTGTAATGAGATATTTCAGAGAGGGCGCCTTTTATGATCCGACGGTACGGTAAACTACAGTGAAACATATTAAATATTGATTTGCCATACCGAATGGCAATAGTAAAATTTAGAATGAGTATTATATACAATATCTGACCATTTTCAATAACACCATTTTTCGTTGGAAGCAAAATTATTTTTTATGGATACTTTATTTTCCAAATACCTCACTTCCGTTTTCCAGATATTCGCAGAAAAATAAATTTTCAGAACTGAAAAAAAAGCATTATATCTGTACATTCTACAAAATAGAAATATTTTTTTTTAATAATGACAAATATAATACAATTTCCAGCGTCAGTCACCATTCTAAAAAGCGTTTTTCATCTTTGCAATACTCAAAAGCTAATATATTTGCAAAATTTAAAGAAGCATTTTTAAAACCAAAATCTATTTTGCTGATACATATTTTCAGAAATGTGTCCTTGTAGTTTTTATATTGTATATTTACCGGTCTATATTTCGATCTATAGTCTATATTTATCTGTTTACAGTAAGTTTTATCGTTCCGAAATATAGGTTTCTCGACTCTCACAGTTTTAAATAAAATACGAACGAAAACTCATACATCCAGCATAGATTATGAAGCTCTTTCTAACACATTAAGGCTGCTGTAACAGAACTTTACAATTTATTTAGTTGAAATATACCTAAATAAACAAGTTCACTTTCTAACCAGGCACCAAATGGCTTGAGCACAACACGCACTGTCTGCATTAGTATGATTCCTAAGACTGCCGTTAATAAAAAATAAAAATAAATAAATAAAAATAAAAAATAAATAAAAGGTTTTAAAATGTCATTAGTCCAAGCATCCCAGTTGTCTCAGTGTGCTACTAAACAATAGAAGGTAAAGATTATATCAGAACTGAAATAATTATAAATGAACCGCCAGTTATTAAAGAATCCTTTATAGGCACTACAGCAGAAAAATAATTTAGTGTGTCCCTGTAAATAAACGATTAATTTTGTGCACACCACATTCTACACTAATTGTTTTGTAGTACACCTCAGTGATATATAAAAATTTCAATATTATTAAAATAATGTGATATCATTAAAATTCATCGCCAACGATTTTTCACCATAGGCCATAACGTGACCTAATTCTTTTGATCGTAAATGTTTAATGAACCGTTACTGCTGCACATTTTATTTTAGATACCAAACATGCCATTGTAACATGAATAACATACAATAATTTCATGCCAATCTGATCATATTTACGCGAATTATTACACGGACGGATAGATCGACAGACAAACTGAATTCATAAACACTTTTCTACTATGTTGGAAATTGATAATATGTTACAGATCAATTTCAGATGCATTGAAAATGTTACAGATCAGCTAATAGAAGAAAAAAAATCTAAAGTTTATTTACTAATTCCACGGAACTTCAAACGCATATTAGAATATTCAGATTTTTTTTTTTTTATTGCCTCATAATTCTTGTTATAAAACATCAAATCACTTAAAAACTAATTAAATCTACTTTTCCGAAATTTTAATAAATTCGCTGAAATAAAAATATTTAAATTAAAACATTTAACTAACATAATATACGATGAAACATTCAAACATAGTTAAACAGGAATATCTTGTTTTCAATGTATTTTGTTTTACTTATGTGATTGCTTAGAAGAATCAAATTCTGCAAATCGGATTATAGTCCAGTAAATCAAGAAGGATATTCAAGTTCGTTCTTGAAAATTGGAATGAAATATATATTTTTTTTTATTTCTAAGAAAAGGAAAGAAGTTCTTAACAACGGAAATTCCAGCGAGAGTTCAGAAAGATATTGGAGAGAGATTTACCAATCAATAATAAAACTCAAATGTAATCGTTTTATCTTTATTCTTTTTCAAGAGTTATTACTCTTGTCTTTGTTACTTTCTTCTATCTTTACAAGAAGGAAGTATTGGATTAATGAAAATTTTCGAATTCCGGTTTTCGACGGATGTACACGTCTTAAGGGTCAGAAAACTCCCAAAAACATGTTTTTACAAAATGTCTGTCTGCATGTATGTGCCACAAATTTTGTGGGCGCTCTATCTCAGACACTAATGCACGGAGTTTAATAAAAATTTATGTTCAGTTAGTCCGTGATATAAGTTAGTGTTAATTAGTTCTTGGTGTAAATCGCTCAACAGGTCGTACTGCTATGCAGTATTTTTTGCGAATTCTACAGTAGCTCAATCTTCAGAACAAACGCAAGGATTTCCATCAAACTTTAGATTCAATTCGTCCTTGACATGAATTGACGTTTTATGAATTTTTGTGTAAATCGCTCAACAGGTGACTTTGCGATCCTGCATTTTTTGCGATTTCCGCAATAACTCAGTCTCAAGAAGTAATGCTTGAATATTCAACAATCTTTAGATTCAGTTATATCTGGATATGAATTTGTGCTATTTATGTTTTATTGTAAATCTCTCAACAGGTGCGCTGCTATGCTGCATCTTTCCTGATTTCCACAATAGCTCAATCTCCAGAACTAATGCACGGATTTTCATCAAACTTCAGATTCAGTTAGTCCTTGGCATGAATTGACACTTTATACATTTTGGTGTGAAGCGCTGCTTTGCAGCATTTTTCACGATTTCCACAATAGCTCAGTCTCCAGAACTGATGCACGGATTTTCATCAAACTTCAGATTCAGTTAGTCCTTGACATGAATTGACGTTTTATACATTTTGGTGTGAATCGCTCAACAGGTGTCTCTGCTGTGCTGCATTTTTCAGAATTTCCGCTATAGCTCTATCTCAAGAACTATCTCACCAATTTTCATGAAATTTCAAATTCAGGTATACTTTGATATGAATTGGTGCTAAATTGATTCAATTTATTGTACTATTTAAATTATTTAATTGACGTGATTTATATGGACGAAAGTTTTGTGATGGCCACAGCATACTAGCTTTTAGACGGGTTTATAAATAAATAAACAAGCATCGAAATTGCTCATTTTTTTTAATTTCGAAATTCTACAAAAAGTCTTAAATTGCATATTGCGTTTATTGCTGACTCCAAAAAGAAAAAAAAAATACAGAATACACAAGATTGTTTTAGCAATCCGCTTTCATCGACCACTTATATTCTTCGAAGTATTTTATGTAAGTTGATACTTTATAAAAAATGAAGTTTTGAGATATTTATGGGAACAAATGTCCTAATCGATTTAATACAAAATATAAAGTATGATTACACGTTTGTTTTCCTTAATCACCCTGCTTATAAAGAAGATGAGTATCCATTGATTATTGCCGCACCTCATGTAGGATCATGTTTGTTGTTTTCTAGATGTTTACATAGTTTAAATAGAATTTGTATGCATAACAATTGAACATGTGGTTTGTTTTCTTTGGCAATTGTTTTTATGTGTTATATAAGATCCTATATTTTGATTTTGTAGGAAAATAATTATGTTTTCCAAATATATTAATTATATTTTTAATTATAAAGTGCGACTAATAATATCATATATTTACATTGTTATTATTCGCTTATTAAAATACAAAAAAATCCACAATGGCATTACTAACTCCTCACATTAAAAAAAATAAAAGCAAATGATGTAGAATTAAAAAATTTAAAGTTTGATACGTGTTCTATGTATAGACAACTCTATAAGCAAAATTCAAATATAACACAAATTAGTCGACAACCTTTATAAGGTATTCTCTTAGTCTGAAACAACCGACTAAAACTACCTTGTTTTCAGGTGGAGAAATCGACACCGACGTTCGACATAAATGGGATTTTCGACCATTTGAATATCTACATCTCTGGAAAGAGGCCTTCACTTTATATAATCCAACAATTTTATCACGACAAATACGATTTTCAAATGTGTTAAAAAGTATTGGGTCCGTCCGTCTGTCTTTTCGTACTATAACTTGACATTTAATTAATATACGTTATTGGTTTTCACCAAAGAATGTCCGGTATTCAAAAGGAAATGTTTACTATTCATAGTTCATTTACAAGACGCCCAAAAGTATCTCATTACAATGAAGTCTATGGAGAAAAATCATTTGATGTGTATTTTACTGATCTTACAATATTTTAAACGTAATGAAATTTATAACAAATTAATACTTTGTAATAATATATTACTTCTAATGTAAGATTAAAATTTTTAAAACAGTCAAATAGTTTTATATCACTGTTGACATGTTTCAACTCTTCCGAGACATTTTCAAAACAAATAAATAATAATATTCTAAAAGTGCACGATCTATGATGCAATGAAATGAAACGCCATCATTCAGTTTTTCATGCAACGCACGTTATATTTACTTTCTTCTATCTTTACAAGAATAAAATATTGGATTCTTCAAAATTTTCTACTTTAGGTTTTTGACGAATTTACACGTTTTTCGGCTCATAGATTCCAAAAAACATTTTTTTACAAAATACAGATGGGTGAAAAAATAATACGAACACCCATGAAAAGGGTATGGTCCATTTCAAAGGACCAGAACGCGCATGTCACTTTGCACTCAATTCTGCCAACTAGTGGTTATGAAAGTTAAGGCATCAGTCGTTCAACATCAGTCATGGGTGCTGCATGCTCTTATCATACGCTCTGGAAAACTCAGTAATGACTGACTTGTCAGAGTTCGAAAAAGGAATGATTTTTGGAATGCGGTGCGCTGGTTCCTCCGTGACGGAAAAAACCAGTTATTTGGGACGTGCGAGGAGTACTGTGTCAACCGTTATAACAGCGTACACGAAATGCGGTAAATTGTCGTCTGCGAAGTACAACAGTAGGCGGAAAAGAAAGCTTTCTGAGAGTGATAAAGAGAGTTGACCCCCATAGCGGTCAGAAAGCGGAGGCAAACTTTATCCCAGATAGCGTCATATATAAATAGTCATCTCCAGAATCTATTTCAGCAAGAACTGTCCAAAGGGAACTTCATGCTTCGAACATTTATGGAAGAGTTGCAATTCGTACGCCATAGGTGTCATAAGTTTTCGTATTATTTTGTCAACCATCTGTATCTGTCTGTGAATCTGTGACTCTGTCTGTCTGTATGTGACACAAATTTTGTGGGCGCTCTATCTCAAGAACTAATGCACGGAATTTAATAAAAATTTATATTCAGTTAGTGCCTGATATAAATTGGTGCTGGTTAGTTTTTGGTGTAAATCGCTCAACAGGTGGCTCTGATATGCAGCATTTTTCATGATTTTCACAATAGCTCAATCTCCAGAATTAATGCACGGATTTTCGTTCAGATTAGGTTAGTCCTTGGCATGAATTACCGTTTTATACATTTTGGTGTAAATCGCTCAACAGATGGTGTGCTATGCTGGTTTTTTTTTTTTTTCGATTTCTTCAATCGATTTCTTCAATCTTAAGAACTAATGCTTGGATTTTCTGCAAAGTTCTGATTCAGGTATATATGGATATGAATTAGTGTTGTTTATGCTTTGGTGTAAATCTCTTAACAAGTGGCGCTGCTATGCAGCATTTTTCACGATTTCCACAATAGCTCGATCTGCAGAACTAATGCACGGATATTCATTAAACATCCGATTCCGTTAGTCCTTGACATGAATTGACATTTTGTGCATTTTGGTGTAAATAACTCAACAGATGGCGTGTTATGCTGCATTTTTTGCGGTTTCCGCAATAGCTCTATCTCAAGAACTAATGCTTGGAATTTCAGCAAACTTCAGATTCAGGTTTAGACTGATATGAATTTGTGCCGTTTATGTTTTGGTAGAAATAGCTCAATAGGTGGCGCTGCTATGCACAGTAAAAAAATCCGAACAGTATTCCTGTAGGAATCGGAAAAATAGTTGCCCTTATCGTACCGAAAAATTTTCCGACCCGGCTCGGAATAAAATCCGTAAAAAAAAGGAAACATTCATTAAAACGGTACTTTACGAATTTTATTCGAATTTTACGGATTTTATTCGGATTTTACTGGTTTTATTCCGAGCAGGGTCGGAAATTTATCCGGTACGATAAGGGTAACTATTTTTCCGATTCCTACAGGAAATCTGGTCCTATTTTTTTTTTTTTTTTTTTTTTTTTTACAATGTGCTGCTATGCTGCATTTTTCAGAATTTACTCTATAACTCTGTCTCAATAACTAATGTACGAATTTTCATCAAGCTTCAGATTCAGGTATACCTTGTCATATCAATAATCAATTAAAATAGCAATAAATTATATCAATTTGTGCTACATTGATTTAATTTCTTGTGCTATTTAAAAAAATTAATTTACGTGATTTATATAGAAGAAAGTTTTGTGATGGCCACAACATACTATTTTTTTTTTTTTTTTTTTACTTGGTTGTTTATTAATTTTTTCGAGACAATTGAGTAACCCTAGGCACAGTTTTGGTAAGTTCAATGATGCTGCATCGTTACATGTGGAATTTGTACGTTTTATAATCTCTACTATATCTTTTTTAATAGATGGATAATATTGGTTGGAGGGAAAAATCATCTTGCTTTCATTGAAATTTGTATGATATTTTTTTCCTTAATGTAATCTTGCCAGGGCTGTGTTTTTTCTATTATATATAATATTAGCTGAATGAATATTATTTACATTACTGAGGAAACAAAAAGAACAAGGAAAGGCTTCCTGAGGATTGTGTTATGTGTGCAGTTAAATTACGCATACAGGGGAACTAAAAAGCATTCCGTTATACTATATTCTATGAAAAAAATCGTTTGAGGTGTTTTTTACTAAGTTAAAACATAATGGAAATTATATTAATATCTGAGCTGCACTAAGACAGTACAACCTCCATTATCCGAAGTAAATGGGACCGACCATATTAGGAAAATAGAAATTTTCGGATGATCGAGAATTCTTCCATTTTAAGATTAAGGATAAATACAGGTAATGCGTCTTATTATGGTAACAAGTGCTTACTAAAAAAAAAAAGGAAAATGCCCAGCTAAACTGATGGCATTCAGCTCACAGGCTATTCACACTAATTGTATATCATACTCTTATTTTAAAGAATAATGACCCTAAAAAAATAAGTGAAGGGGAATTAGCCCCGTTTCACCATTTATACTTAATCAGGGAAGCTCCTTATCATAATAAACCGGTATACCTAATTTGGAGCAAATCGAATAATCCTGCAAAAAAAAACATTTATATAAATTAAGGGGGTGGACTACCCCCCCCCCTTTATCCTTAACCAATGAATCCCCAAAACGAATCAGGGAAGCTCCTTAACATAATAAACAAGTATACCAAATTTGGAGCGAAGCGAATAATTCTGCATGAAAAAACCGTTTATATAAATTAAGGGGGGGGGGGACTAGCCACCCTTCCCCCTTTATCCTTAACCAATGAACCCAAAAAACTAATCAGGGAAGTTCCTTAACATAATAATTCGGTATACCAACTTCGGAGCAAATCGAATCATTCTGCATGAAAAACCCATTTATCTAATTTAAGAGGGGCGGGCTAACCTCCCTTTTCCCCCTTTATCCTTAACTAATGAACCCCCAAAACTAATCAGGGAAGTTCCTTAACCTAATAAACCGGTATACCAAATACGGAGCAAATCGAATGATTCTGCATGAAAAACCCATTCATCTGAATTAAGGGGGTGGACTAACCCCCCTTTTCCCCCTTTATCCTTAACCAATGAACCTCCAAAACTAATCAGGGAAGTTCCTTAACATAATAAACCGGTATACCAAATTCGGTGAAAATCGAATCATTCTGCATGAAAAACCCATTTATCTGAATTAAGGGGGTGGACTAGCCCCCTTTCCCCCCTTTATTATTAACCAATGAACCCCCAAAACTAATCAGGGAAGTTCCTTAACATAATAAATCGGTATATCAAATACGGAGAAATCGAATGATTCTGCATGAAAAACTCATTTATCTGAATAAAAAGGGGTGGACTAACCCCCCTTTTCCCCCTCTATCCTTAACCAATGAACGCCCAAAACTAATCAGGGAAGTTCCTTAACATAATAAATCGGTATATCAAATACGGAGCAAATCGAATGATTCTGCATGAAAAACCCATTTATCTGAATTAAGGGGGGTGGACTAACCCCGTTTTTCCCCCTTTATCCTTAACCAAAGAACTCCCAAAACTAATCAGGAAAGTTCCTTAACATAATAAACCGGTATACCAATTTCGGGGCAAATCGAATGATTCTGCATGAAAAACCCATTTATCTGAATTAAGGGGGGTGGACTGACCCCCCTTTTCCCCTTTTATCCTTAACCAATGAACCCCCAAAACAAATCAGGGAAGTTCCTTAACATAATAAACCGGTATATCAAATACGGAGCAAATCGAATGATTCTGCATGAAAAACCCATTTATCTGAATTAAGGGGGGTGGACTAACCCCCCCCCCTGTTCCCCCTTTATCCTTAACCAATGAACCTCCAAAACTAATCAGGGAAGTTCCTTAACATAATAAACCGGTATACCAAATTCGGGGAAAATCGAATCATTCTGCATGAAAAACCCATTTATCTGAATTAAGGGGGTGGACTAGCCCCCTTTCCCCCCTTTATTATTAACCAATGAACCCCCAAAACTAATCAGGGAAGTTCCTTAACCTAATTAACCGGTATACCAAATTCGGAGCAAATCGAATCATTCTGCATGAAAAACCCATTTATCTGAATAAAAAGGGGTGGACTAACCCCCCTTTTCCCCCTTTATCCTTAACCAATGAACGCCCAAAACTAATCAGGGAAGTTCCTTAACATAATAAATCGGTATATCAAATACGGAGCAAATCGAATGATTCTGCATGAAAAAGCCATTTATCTGAATTAAGGGGGGTGGAATAACCCCGCTTTTCCCCCTTTATCCTTAACCAAAGAACTCCCAAAACTAATCAGGAAAGTTCCTTAACATAATAAACCGGTATACCAATTTCGGGGCAAATCGAATGATTCTGCATGAAAAACCCAATTATCTGAATTAAGGCGGTGGACTACCCCCCCCTCCTGTTCCCCCTTTATCCTTATCCAATGAACCCCCAAAACTAATCAGGGAAGTTCCTTATCATAATAAACCGGTATACCAAATTCGGAGCAAATCGAATCATTCTGCATGAAAAACCCATTTATCTGAATAAAAATGGGTGGACTAACCCCCCTTTTCCCCTTTTATACTTAACCAATGAACCACCAAATCTAATCAGGGAAGTTCCTTAACATAATAAACCGATATATCAAATACGGAGCAAATCGAATGATTCTGCATGAAAAACCCATTTATCTGAATTAAGGGGGGTGGACTAACCCCCCCCTGTTCCCCCTTTATCCTTATCCAATGAACCCCCAAAACTAATCAGGGAAGTTCCTTAACATAATAAACCGGTATATCAAATACGGAGCAAATCGAATGATTCTGCATGAAAAACCCATTTATCTGAATTAAGGGGGGTGGACTAACCCCTTTTTCCCCTTTTATCCTTAACCAAAGAACTCCCAAAACTAATCAGGGAAGTTCCTTAACATAATAAACCGGTATAGCAAATTCGGAGAAAATCGAATCATTCTGCATGAAAAACCCATTTATCTGAATTAAGGGGGTGGACTAGCCCCCCTTTTCCCCCTTTATTCTTAACCAATGAACCCCCAAAACTAATCAGGGAAGTTCCTTAACCTAATTAACCGGTATACCAAATTCGGAGTTAATCGAATCATTCTGCATGAAAAACCCATTTATCTGAATAAAAAGGGGTGGACTAACCCCCCTTTCCCCCTTTATTCTTAACCAATGAACCCCCAAAACCAATCAGGGAAGCTCCTTAACATAATAAACAAGTATACCAAATTTGGAGCGAAGCGAATAATTCTGCATGAAAAAACCGTTTATATAAATTAAGGGGGGGGGGACTAGCCACGCTTCCCCCTTTATCCTTAACCAATGAACCCACAAAACTAATCAGGGAAGTTCCTTAACATAATAATTCGGTATACCAACTTCGGAGCAAATCGAATCATTCTGCATGAAAAACCCATTTATCTAATTTAAGAGGGGCGGGCTAACCTCCCTTTTCCCCCTTTATCCTTAACTAATGAACCCCCAAAACTAATCAGGGAAGTTCCTTAACCTAATAAACCGGTATACCAAATACGGAGCAAATCGAATGATTCTGCATGAAAAACCCATTTATCTGAATTAAGGGGGTGGACTAACCCCCCTTTTCCCCCTTTATCCTTAACCAATTAAACTCCAAAACTAATCAGGGAAGTTCCTTAACATAACAAACCGGTATACCAAATTCGGAGAAAATCGAATCATTCTGCATGAAAAACCCATTTATCTGAATTAAGGGGGTGGACTAGACCCCTTTTCCCCCTTTATTATTAACCAATGAATCCCCAAAACTAATCAGGGAAGTTCCTTAACCTAATTAACCGGTATACCAAATTCGGAGCAAATCGAATCATTCTGCATGAAAAACCCATTTATCTGAATAAAAAGGGGTGGACTAACCCCCCTTTTCCCCCTTTATCCTTAACCAATGAACGCCCAAAACTAATCAGGGAAGTTCCTTAACATAATAAATCGGTATACCAACTTCGGAGCAAATCGAATCATTCTGCATGAAAAACCCATTTATCTAATTTAAGAGGGGCGGGCTAACCTCCCTTTTCCCCCTTTATCCTTAACTAATGAACCCCCAAAACTAATCAGGGAAGTTCCTTAACCTAATAAACCGGTATACCAAATACGGAGCAAATCGAATGATTCTGCATGAAAAACCCATTCATCTGAATTAAGGGGGTGGACTAACCCCCCTTTTCCCCCTTTATCCTTAACCAATGAACCTCCAAAACTAATCAGGGAAGTTCCTTAACATAATAAACCGGTATACCAAATTCGGTGAAAATCGAATCATTCTGCATGAAAAACCCATTTATCTGAATTAAGGGGGTGGACTAGCCCCCTTTCCCCCCTTTATTATTAACCAATGAACCCCCAAAACTAATCAGGGAAGTTCCTTAACATAATAAATCGGTATATCAAATACGGAGAAATCGAATGATTCTGCATGAAAAACCCATTTATCTGAATAAAAAGGTGTGGACTAACCCCCCTTTTCCCCCTTTATCCTTAACCAATGAACGCCCAAAACTAATCAGGGAAGTTCCTTAACATAATAAATCGGTATATCAAATACGGAGCAAATCGAATGATTCTGCATGAAAAACCCATTTATCTGAATTAAGGGGGGTGGACTAACCCCGTTTTTCCCCCTTTATCCTTAACCAAAGAACTCCCAAAACTAATCAGGAAAGTTCCTTAACATAATAAACCGGTATACCAATTTCGGGGCAAATCGAATGATTCTGCATGAAAAACCCATTTATCTGAATTAAGGGGGGTGGACTGACCCCCCTTTTCCCCTTTTATCCTTAACCAATGAACCCCCAAAACAAATCAGGGAAGTTCCTTAACATAATAAACCGGTATATCAAATACGGAGCAAATCGAATGATTCTGCATGAAAAACCCATTTATCTGAATTAAGGGGGGTGGTCTACCCCCCCCTGTTCCCCCTTTATCCTTAACCAATGAACCTCCAAAACTAATCAGGGAAGTTCCTTAACATAATAAACCGGTATACCAAATTCGGGGAAAATCGAATCATTCTGCATGAAAAACCCATTTATCTGAATTAAGGGGGTGGACTAGCCCCCTTTTCCCCCTTTATTATTAACCAATGAACCCCCAAAACTAATCAGGGAAGTTCCTTAACCTAATTAACCGGTATACCAAATTCGGAGCAAATCGAATCATTCTGCATGAAAAACCCATTTATCTGAATAAAAAGGGGTGGACTAACCCCCCTTTTCCCCCTTTATCCTTAACCAATGAACGCCCAAAACTAATCAGGGAAGTTCCTTAACATAATAAATCGGTATATCAAATACGGAGCAAATCGAATGATTCTGCATGAAAAACCCATTTATCTGAATTAAGGGGGGTGGAATAACCCCGCTTTTCCCCCTTTATCCTTAACCAAAGATTTCCCAAAACTAATCAGGAAAGTTCCTTAACATAATAAACCGGTATACCAATTTCGGGGCAAATCGAATGATTCTGCATGAAAAACCCAATTATCTGAATTAAGGCGGTGGACTACCCCCCCCCTCCTGTTCCCCCTTTATCCTTATCCAATGAACCCCCAAAACTAATCAGGGAAGTTCCTTATCATAATAAACCGGTATACCAAATTCGGAGCAAATCGAATCATTCTGCATGAAAAACCCATTTATCTGAATAAAAATGGGTGGACTAACCCCCCTTTTCCCCTTTTATACTTAACCAATGAACCACCAAATCTAATCAGGGAAGTTCCTTAACATAATAAACCGATATATCAAATACGGAGCAAATCGAATGATTCTGCATGAAAAACCCATTTATCTGAATTAAGGGGGGTGGACTAACCCCCCCCCCCCTGTTCCCCCTTTATCCTTATCCAATGAACCCCCAAAACTAATCAGGGAAGTTCCTTAACATAATAAACCGGTATATCAAATACGGAGCAAATGGAATGATTCTGCATGAAAAACCCATTTATCTGAATTAAGGGGGGTGGACTAACCCCTTTTTCCCCTTTTATCCTTAACCAAAGAACTCCCAAAACTAATAAGGGAAGTTCCTTAACATAATAAACCGGTATAGCAAATTCGGAGAAAATCGAATCATTCTGCATGAAAAACCCATTTATCTGAATTAAGGGGGTGGACTAGCCCCCCTTTTCCCCCTTTATTCTTAACCAATGAACCCCCAAAACTAATCAGGGAAGTTCCTTAACCTAATTAACCGGTATACCAAATTCGGAGTTAATCGAATCATTCTGCATGAAAAACCCATTTATCTGAATAAAAAGGGTGGACTAACCCCCCTTTCCCCCTTTATTCTTAACCAATGAACCCCCAAAACCAATCAGGGAAGCTCCTTAACATAATAAACAAGTATACCAAATTTGGAGCGAAGCGAATAATTCTGCATGAAAAAACCGTTTATATAAATTAAGGGGGGGGGGGACTAGCCACGCTTCCCCCTTTATCCTTAACCAATGAACCCACAAAACTAATCAGGGAAGTTCCTTAACATAATAATTCGGTATACCAACTTCGGAGCAAATCGAATCATTCTGCATGAAAAACCCATTTATCTAATTTAAGAGGGGCGGGCTAACCTCCCTTTTCCCCCTTTATCCTTAACTAATGAACCCCCAAAACTAATCAGGGAAGTTCCTTAACCTAATAAACCGGTATACCAAATACGGAGCAAATCGAATGATTCTGCATGAAAAACCCATTTATCTGAATTAAGGGGGTGGACTAACCCCCCTTTTCCCCCTTTATCCTTAACCAATTAAACTCCAAAACTAATCAGGGAAGTTCCTTAACATAACAAACCGGTATACCAAATTCGGAGAAAATCGAATCATTCTGCATGAAAAACCCATTTATCTGAATTAAGGGGGTGGACTAGACCCCTTTTCCCCCTTTATTATTAACCAATGAACCCCCAAAACTAATCAGGGAAGTTCCTTAACCTAATTAACCGGTATACCAAATTCGGAGCAAATCGAATCATTCTGCATGAAAAACCCATTTATCTGAATAAAAAGGGGTGGACTAACCCCCCTTTTCCCCCTTTATCCTTAACCAATGAACGCCCAAAACTAATCAGGGAAGTTCCTTAACATAATAAATCGGTATACCAACTTCGGAGCAAATCGAATCATTCTGCATGAAAAACCCATTTATCTAATTTAAGAGGGGCGGGCTAACCTCCCTTTTCCCCCTTTATCCTTAACTAATGAACCCCCAAAACTAATCAGGGAAGTTCCTTAACCTAATAAACCGGTATACCAAATACGGAGCAAATCGAATGATTCTGCATGAAAAACCCATTCATCTGAATTAAGGGGGTGGACTAACCCCCCTTTTCCCCCTTTATCCTTAACCAATGAACCTCCAAAACTAATCAGGGAAGTTCCTTAACATAATAAACCGGTATACCAAATTCGGTGAAAATCGAATCATTCTGCATGAAAAACCCATTTATCTGAATTAAGGGGGTGGACTAGCCCCCTTTCCCCCCTTTATTATTAACCAATGAACCCCCAAAACTAATCAGGGAAGTTCCTTAACATAATAAATCGGTATATCAAATACGGAGAAATCGAATGATTCTGCATGAAAAACCCATTTATCTGAATAAAAAGGTGTGGACTAACCCCCCTTTTCCCCCTTTATCCTTAACCAATGAACGCCCAAAACTAATCAGGGAAGTTCCTTAACATAATAAATCGGTATATCAAATACGGAGCAAATCGAATGATTCTGCATGAAAAACCCATTTATCTGAATTAAGGGGGGTGGACTAACCCCGTTTTTCCCCCTTTATCCTTAACCAAAGAACTCCCAAAACTAATCAGGAAAGTTCCTTAACATAATAAACCGGTATACCAATTTCGGGGCAAATCGAATGATTCTGCATGAAAAACCCATTTATCTGAATTAAGGGGGGTGGACTGACCCCCCTTTTCCCCTTTTATCCTTAACCAATGAACCCCCAAAACAAATCAGGGAAGTTCCTTAACATAATAAACCGGTATATCAAATACGGAGCAAATCGAATGATTCTGCATGAAAAACCCATTTATCTGAATTAAGGGGGGTGGTCTACCCCCCCCTGTTCCCCCTTTATCCTTAACCAATGAACCTCCAAAACTAATCAGGGAAGTTCCTTAACATAATAAACCGGTATACCAAATTCGGGGAAAATCGAATCATTCTGCATGAAAAACCCATTTATCTGAATTAAGGGGGTGGACTAGCCCCCTTTTCCCCCTTTATTATTAACCAATGAACCCCCAAAACTAATCAGGGAAGTTCCTTAACCTAATTAACCGGTATACCAAATTCGGAGCAAATCGAATCATTCTGCATGAAAAACCCATTTATCTGAATAAAAAGGGGTGGACTAACCCCCCTTTTCCCCCTTTATCCTTAACCAATGAACGCCCAAAACTAATCAGGGAAGTTCCTTAACATAATAAATCGGTATATCAAATACGGAGCAAATCGAATGATTCTGCATGAAAAACCCATTTATCTGAATTAAGGGGGGTGGAATAACCCCGCTTTTCCCCCTTTATCCTTAACCAAAGATTTCCCAAAACTAATCAGGAAAGTTCCTTAACATAATAAACCGGTATACCAATTTCGGGGCAAATCGAATGATTCTGCATGAAAAACCCAATTATCTGAATTAAGGCGGTGGACTACCCCCCCCCTCCTGTTCCCCCTTTATCCTTATCCAATGAACCCCCAAAACTAATCAGGGAAGTTCCTTATCATAATAAACCGGTATACCAAATTCGGAGCAAATCGAATCATTCTGCATGAAAAACCCATTTATCTGAATAAAAATGGGTGGACTAACCCCCCTTTTCCCCTTTTATACTTAACCAATGAACCACCAAATCTAATCAGGGAAGTTCCTTAACATAATAAACCGATATATCAAATACGGAGCAAATCGAATGATTCTGCATGAAAAACCCATTTATCTGAATTAAGGGGGGTGGACTAACCCCCCCCCCCCTGTTCCCCCTTTATCCTTATCCAATGAACCCCCAAAACTAATCAGGGAAGTTCCTTAACATAATAAACCGGTATATCAAATACGGAGCAAATGGAATGATTCTGCATGAAAAACCCATTTATCTGAATTAAGGGGGGTGGACTAACCCCTTTTTCCCCTTTTATCCTTAACCAAAGAACTCCCAAAACTAATAAGGGAAGTTCCTTAACATAATAAACCGGTATAGCAAATTCGGAGAAAATCGAATCATTCTGCATGAAAAACCCATTTATCTGAATTAAGGGGGTGGACTAGCCCCCCTTTTCCCCCTTTATTCTTAACCAATGAACCCCCAAAACTAATCAGGGAAGTTCCTTAACCTAATTAACCGGTATACCAAATTCGGAGTTAATCGAATCATTCTGCATGAAAAACCCATTTATCTGAATAAAAAGGGGTGGACTAACCCCCCTTTCCCCCTTTATTCTTAACCAATGAACCCCCAAAACCAATCAGGGAAGCTCCTTAACATAATAAACAAGTATACCAAATTTGGAGCGAAGCGAATAATTCTGCATGAAAAAACCGTTTATATAAATTAAGGGGGGGGGGGACTAGCCACGCTTCCCCCTTTATCCTTAACCAATGAACCCACAAAACTAATCAGGGAAGTTCCTTAACATAATAATTCGGTATACCAACTTCGGAGCAAATCGAATCATTCTGCATGAAAAACCCATTTATCTAATTTAAGAGGGGCGGGCTAACCTCCCTTTTCCCCCTTTATCCTTAACTAATGAACCCCCAAAACTAATCAGGGAAGTTCCTTAACCTAATAAACCGGTATACCAAATACGGAGCAAATCGAATGATTCTGCATGAAAAACCCATTTATCTGAATTAAGGGGGTGGACTAACCCCCCTTTTCCCCCTTTATCCTTAACCAATTAAACTCCAAAACTAATCAGGGAAGTTCCTTAACATAACAAACCGGTATACCAAATTCGGAGAAAATCGAATCATTCTGCATGAAAAACCCATTTATCTGAATTAAGGGGGTGGACTAGACCCCTTTTCCCCCTTTATTATTAACCAATGAACCCCCAAAACTAATCAGGGAAGTTCCTTAACCTAATTAACCGGTATACCAAATTCGGAGCAAATCGAATCATTCTGCATGAAAAACCCATTTATCTGAATAAAAAGGGGTGGACTAACCCCCCTTTTCCCCCTTTATCCTTAACCAATGAACGCCCAAAACTAATCAGGGAAGTTCCTTAACATAATAAATCGGTATATCAAATACGGAGCAAATCGAATGATTCTGCATGAAAAACCCATTTATCTGAATTAAGGGGGGTGGACTAACCCCGTTTTTCCCCCTTTATCCTTAACCAAAAAACTCCCAAAACTAATCAGGAAAGTTCCTTAACATAATAAACCGGTATACCAATTTCGGGGCAAATCGAATGATTCTGCATGAAAAACCCAATTATCTGAATTAAGGGGGTGGACTAACCCTCCCCCCCTGTTCCCCCTTTATCCTTAACCAATGAACCCCCAAAGCTAATCAGGGAAGTTCCTTATCATAATAAACCGGTATACCAAATTCGGAGCAAATCGAATCATTCTGCATGAAAAACCCATTTATCTGAATAAAAAGGGGTGGACTAACCCCCCTTTTCCCCTTTTATCCTTAACCAATGAAGCCCCAAAACTAATCAGGGAAGTTCCTTAACATAATAAACCGGTATATCAAATACGGAGCAAATCGAATGATTCTGCATGAAAAACCCGTTTATCTGAATTAAGGGGGGTGGACTAACCCCCCCTGTTCCCCCTTTATCCTTAACCAATGAACCCCCAAAACTAATCAGGGAAGTTCCTTAACATAATAAACCGGTATATCAAATACGGAGCAAATCGAATGATTCTGCATGAAAAACCCATTTATCTGAATTAAGGGGGGTGGACTAACCCCTTTTCCCCCTTTATTCTTAACCAAAGAACTCCCAAAACTAATCAGGGATGTTCCTTAACATAATAAACCGGTATACCAAATTCGGAGAAAATCGAATCATTCTGCATGAAAAACCCATTTATCTGAATTAAGGGGGTGGACTAGCCCCCCTGTTCCCCCTTTATTCTTAACCAATGAAGCCCCAAAACTAATCAGGGAAGTTCCTTAACCTAATTAACCGGTATACCAAATTCGGAGTTAATTGAATCATTCTGCATGAAAAACCCATTTATCTGAATAAAAAGGGGTGGACTAACCCTCCATTCCCCCTTTATTCTTAACCAATGAACCCCCAAAACTAATCAGCGAAGTTCCTTAACATAATAAACCGGTATATCAAATACGGAGCAAATCGAATGATTCTGCATGAAAAGCCAATTTATCTGAATTAAGGGGGGTGGACTAACCCAGTTTCCCCCCCTTTATCCTTAACCAAAGAACTCCCAAAACTAATCAGGGAAGTTCCTTAACATAATAAACCGGTATACCAGATTCGGGGCAAATCGAATGATTCTGCATGAAAAACCCAATTATCTGAATTAAGGGGGTGGACTAACCCCCCCCCTGTTCCCCCTTTATCCTTAACCAATGAACCTCCAAAACTAATCAGGGAAGTTCCTTAACATAATAAATCGGTATATCAAATTCGGAGAAAATCGAATCCTTCTGCATGAAAAACCCATTTATCTGAATTAAGGGGGGTGGACTAACCCCGTTTCCCCCCCCTTTATCCTTAACCAAAGAACTCCCAAAACTAATCAGGGAAGTTCCTTAACATAATAAACCGGTATACCAGATTCGGGGCAAATCGAATGATTCTGCATGAAAAACCCAATTATCTGAATTAAGGGGGTGGACTAACCCCCCCCCCTGTTCCCCCTTTATCCTTAACCAATGAACCTCCAAAACTAATCAGGGAAGTTCCTTAACCTAATTAACCGGTATACCAAATTCGGAGTTAATCGAATCATTCTGCATGAAAAACCCATTTATCTGAATAAAAAGGTGTGGACTAACCCCCCTTTCCCCCTTTATTCTTAACCAATGAACCCCCAAAACCAATCAGGGAAGCTCCTTAACATAATAAACAAGTATACCAAATTTGGAGCGAAGCGAATAATTCTGCATGAAAAAACCGTTTATATAAATTAAGGGGGGGGGGACTAGCCACCCTTCCCCCTTTATCCTTAACCAATGAACCCACAAAACTAATCAGGGAAGTTCCTTAACATAATAATTCGGTATACCAACTTCGGAGCAAATCGAATCATTCTGCATGAAAAACCCATTTATCTAATTTAAGAGGGGCGGGCTAACCTCCCTTTTCCCCCTTTATCCTTAACTAATGAACCCCCAAAACTAATCAGGGAAGTTCCTTAACCTAATAAACCGGTATACCAAATACGGAGCAAATCGAATGAGTCTGCATGAAAAACCCATTTATCTGAATTAAGGGGGTGGACTAACCCCCCTTTTCCCCCTTTATCCTTAACCAATTAAACTCCAAAACTAATCAGGGAAGTTCCTTAACATAATAAACCGGTATACCAAATTCGGAGAAAATCGAATCATTCTGCATGAAAAACCCATTTATTTGAATTAAGGGGGTGGACTAGCCCCCTTTTCCCCCTTTATTATTAACCAATGAACCCCCAAAACTAATCAGGGAAGTTCCTTAACCTAATTAACCGGTATACCAAATTCGGAGCAAATCGAATCATTCTGCATGAAAAACCCATTTATCTGAATAAAAAGGGGTGGACTAACCCCCCTTTTCCCCCTTTATCCTTAACCAATGAACGCCCAAAACTAATCAGGGAAGTTCCTTAACATAATAAATCGGTATATCAAATACGGAGCAAATCGAATGATTCTGCATGAAAAACCCATTTATCTGAATTAAGGGGGGTGGACTAACCCCGTTTTTCCCCCTTTATCCTTAACCAAAAAACTCCCAAAACTAATCAGGAAAGTTCCTTAACATAATAAACCGGTATACCAATTTCGGGGCAAATCGAATGATTCTGCATGAAATACCCAATTATCTGAATTAAGGGGGTGGACTAACCCTCCCCCCCTGTTCCCCCTTTATCCTTAACCAATGAACCCCCAAAACTAATCAGGGAAGTGCCTTATCATAATAAACCGGTATACCAAATTCGGAGCAAATCGAATCATTCTGCATGAAAAACCCATTTATCTGAATAAAAAGGGGTGGACTAACCCCCCTTTTCCCCTTTTATCCTTAACCAATGAACCCCCAAAACTAATCAGGGATGTTCCTTAACATAATAAACCGGTATATCAAATACGGAGCAAATCGAATGATTCTGCATGAAAAACCTATTTATCTGAATTAAGGGGGGTGGACTAACCCCTTTTCCCCCTTTATCCTTAACCAAAGAACTCCCAAAACTAATCAGGGAAGTTCCTTAACATAATAAACCGGTATACCAAATTCGGAGAAAATCGAATCATTCTGCATGAAAAACCCATTTATCTGAATTAAGGGGGTGGACTAGCCCACTTTTCCCCCTTTATTATTAACCAATGAACCCCCAAAACTAATCAGGGAAGTTCCTTAACCTAATTAACCGGTATACCAAATTCGGAGCAAATCGAATAATTCTGCATGAAAAACCCATTTATCTGAATAAAAAGGGGTGGACTAACCCCCCTTTATCCTTAACCAATGAACGCCCAAAACTAATCAGGGAAGTTCCTTAACATAATAAATCGGTATATCAAATACGGAGCAAATCGAATGATTCTGCATGAAAAACCCATTTATCTGAATTAAGGGGGGGTGGACTAACCCCGTTTTTCCCCCTTTATCCTTAACCAAAAAACTCCCAAAACTAATCAGGAAAGTTCCTTAACATAATAAACCGGTATACCAATTTCGGGGCAAATCGAATGATTCTGCATGAAAAACCCAATTATCTGAATTAAGGGGGTGGACTAACCCCCCCCTGTTCCCCTTTATCCTTAACCAATGAACCCCCAAAACTAATCAGGGAAGTTCCTTATCATAATAAACCGGTATACCAAATTCGGAGAAAATCGAATCATTCTGCATGAAAAACCCATTTATCTGAATTAAGGGGGTGGACTAGCCCCCCTGTTCCCCCTTTATTCTTAACCAATGAAGCCCCAAAACTAATCAGGGAAGTTCCTTAACCTAATTAACCGGTATACCAAATTCGGAGTTAATTGAATCATTCTGCATGAAAAACCCATTTATCTGAATAAAAAGGGGTGGACTAACCCTCCATTCCCCCTTTATTCTTAACCAATGAACCCCCAAAACTAATCAGCGAAGTTCCTTAACATAATAAACCGGTATATCAAATACGGAGCAAATCGAATGATTCTGCATGAAAAGCCAATTTATCTGAATTAAGGGGGGTGGACTAACCCCGTTTCCCCCCCTTTATCCTTAACCAAAGAACTCCCAAAACTAATCAGGGAAGTTCCTTAACATAATAAACCGGTATACCAGATTCGGGGCAAATCGAATGATTCTGCATGAAAAACCCAATTATCTGAATTAAGGGGGTGGACTAACCCCCCCCCTGTTCCCCCTTTATCCTTAACCAATGAACCTCCAAAACTAATCAGGGAAGTTCCTTAACATAATAAATCGGTATATCAAATTCGGAGAAAATCGAATCCTTCTGCATGAAAAACCCATTTATCTGAATTAAGGGGGGTGGACTAACCCCGTTTCCCCCCCTTTATCCTTAACCAAAGAACTCCCAAAACTAATCAGGGAAGTTCCTTAACATAATAAACCGGTATACCAGATTCGGGGCAAATCGAATGATTCTGCATGAAAAACCCAATTATCTGAATTAAGGGGGTGGACTAACCCCCCCCCTGTTCCCCCTTTATCCTTAACCAATGAACCTCCAAAACTAATCAGGGAAGTTCCTTAACCTAATTAACCGGTATACCAAATTCGGAGTTAATCGAATCATTCTGCATGAAAAACCCATTTATCTGAATAAAAAGGTGTGGACTAACCCCCCTTTCCCCCTTTATTCTTAACCAATGAACCCCCAAAACCAATCAGGGAAGCTCCTTAACATAATAAACAAGTATACCAAATTTGGAGCGAAGCGAATAATTCTGCATGAAAAAACCGTTTATATAAATTAAGGGGGGGGGGGACTAGCCACCCTTCCCCCTTTATCCTTAACCAATGAACCCACAAAACTAATCAGGGAAGTTCCTTAACATAATAATTCGGTATACCAACTTCGGAGCAAATCGAATCATTCTGCATGAAAAACCCATTTATCTAATTTAAGAGGGGCGGGCTAACCACCCTTTTCCCCCTTTATCCTTAACTAATGAACCCCCAAAACTAATCAGGGAAGTTCCTTAACCTAATAAACCGGTATACCAAATACGGAGCAAATCGAATGAGTCTGCATGAAAAACCCATTTATCTGAATTAAGGGGGTGGACTAACCCCCCTTTTCCCCCTTTATCCTTAACCAATTAAACTCCAAAACTAATCAGGGAAGTTCCTTAACATAATAAACCGGTATACCAAATTCGGAGAAAATCGAATCATTCTGCATGAAAAACCCATTTATTTGAATTAAGGGGGTGGACTAGCCCCCTTTTCCCCCTTTATTATTAACCAATGAACCCCCAAAACTAATCAGGGAAGTTCCTTAACCAAATTAACCGGTATACCAAATTCGGAGCAAATCGAATCATTCTGCATGAAAAACCCATTTATCTGAATAAAAAGGGGTGGACTAACCCCCCTTTTCCCCCTTTATCCTTAACCAATGAACGCCCAAAACTAATCAGGGAAGTTCCTTAACATAATAAATCGGTATATCAAATACGGAGCAAATCGAATGATTCTGCATGAAAAACCCATTTATCTGAATTAAGGGGGGTGGACTAACCCCGTTTTTCCACCTTTATCCTTAACCAAAAAACTCCCAAAACTAATCAGGAAAGTTCCTTAACATAATAAACCGGTATACCAATTTCGGGGCAAATCGAATGATTCTGCATGAAAAACCCAATTATCTGAATTAAGGGGGTGGACTAACCCTCCCCCCCCTGTTCCCCCTTTATCCTTAACCAATGAACCCCCAAAACTAATCAGGGAAGTTCCTTATCATAATAAACCGGTATACCAAATTCGGAGCAAATCGAATCATTCTGCATGAAAAACCCATTTATCTGAATAAAAAGGGGTGGACTAACCCCCCTTTTCCCCTTTTATCCTTAACCAATGAAGCCCCAAAACTAATCAGGGAAGTTCCTTAACATAATAAACCGGTATATCAAATACGGAGCAAATCGAATGATTCTGCATGAAAAACCCATTTATCTGAATTAAGGGGTTGGACTAACCCCCCCCTGTTCCCCCTTTATCCTTAACCAATGAACCCCCAAAACTAATCAGGGATGTTCCTTAACATAATAAACCGGTATATCAAATACGGAGCAAATCGAATGATTCTGCATGAAAAACCTATTTATCTGAATTAAGGGGGGTGGACTAACCCCTTTTCCCCCTTTATCCTTAACCAAAGAACTCCCAAAACTAATCAGGGAAGTTCCTTAACATAATAAACCGGTATACCAAATTCGGAGAAAATCGAATCATTCTGCATGAAAAACCCATTTATCTGAATTAAGGGGGTGGACTAGCCCACTTTTCCCCCTTTATTATTAACCAATGAACCCCCAAAACTAATCAGGGAAGTTCCTTAACCTAATTAACCGGTATACCAAATTCGGAGCAAATCGAATCATTCTGCATGAAAAACCCATTTATCTGAATAAAAAGGGGTGGACTAACCCCCCTTTATCCTTAACCAATGAACGCCCAAAACTAATCAGGGAAGTTCCTTAACATAATAAATCGGTATATCAAATACGGAGCAAATCGAATGATTCTGCATGAAAAACCCATTTATCTGAATTAAGGGGGGGTGGACTAACCCCGTTTTTCCCCCTTTATCCTTAACCAAAAAACTCCCAAAACTAATCAGGAAAGTTCCTTAACATAATAAACCGGTATACCAATTTCGGGGCAAATCGAATGATTCTGCATGAAAAACCCAATTATCTGAATTAAGGGGGTGGACTAACCCCCCCCCTGTTCCCCTTTATCCTTAACCAATGAACCCCCAAAACTAATCAGGGAAGTTCCTTATCATAATAAACCGGTATACCAAATTCGGAGAAAATCGAATCATTCTGCATGAAAAACCCATTTATCTGAATTAAGGGTGTGGACTAACCCCCCTTTCCCCCTTTATTCTTAACCAATGAACCCCCAAAACCAATCAGGGAAGCTCCTTAACATAATAAACAAGTATACCAAATTTGGAGCGAAGCGAATAATTCTGCATGAAAAAACCGTTTATATAAATTAAGGGGAGGGGGGACTAGCCACGCTTCCCCCTTTATCCTTAACCAATGAACCCACAAAACTAATCAGGGAAGTTCCTTAACATAATAATTCGGTATACCAACTTCGGAGCAAATCGAATCATTCTGCATGAAAAACCCATTTATCTGAATTAAGGGGGGTGGACTAACCCCGTTTTTCCCCCTTTATCCTTAACCAAAAAACTCCCAAAACTAATCAGGAAAGTTCCTTAACATAATAAACCGGTATACCAATTTCGGGGCAAATCGAATGATTCTGCATGAAAAACCCAATTATCTGAATTAAGGGGGTGGACTAACCCTCCCCCCCCTGTTCCCCCTTTATCCTTAACCAATGAACCCCCAAAACTAATCAGGGAAGTTCCTTATCATAATAAACCGGTATACCAAATTCGGAGCAAATCGAATCATTCTGCATGAAAAACCCATTTATCTGAATAAAAAGGGGTGGACTAACCCCCCTTTTCCCCTTTTATCCTTAACCAATGAAGCCCCAAAACTAATCAGGGAAGTTCCTTAACATAATAAACCGGTATATCAAATACGGAGCAAATCGAATGATTCTGCATGAAAAACCCATTTATCTGAATTAAGGGGTTGGACTAACCCCCCCTGTTCCCCCTTTATCCTTAACCAATGAACCCCCAAAACTAATCAGGGATGTTCCTTAACATAATAAACCGGTATATCAAATACGGAGCAAATCGAATGATTCTGCATGAAAAACCTATTTATCTGAATTAAGGGGGGTGGACTAACCCCTTTTCCCCCTTTATCCTTAACCAAAGAACTCCCAAAACTAATCAGGGAAGTTCCTTAACATAATAAACCGGTATACCAAATTCGGAGAAAATCGAATCATTCTGCATGAAAAACCCATTTATCTGAATTAAGGGGGTGGACTAGCCCACTTTTCCCCCTTTATTATTAACCAATGAACCCCCAAAACTAATCAGGGAAGTTCCTTAACCTAATTAACCGGTATACCAAATTCGGAGCAAATCGAATCATTCTGCATGAAAAACCCATTTATCTGAATAAAAAGGGGTGGACTAACCCCCCTTTATCCTTAACCAATGAACGCCCAAAACTAATCAGGGAAGTTCCTTAACATAATAAATCGGTATATCAAATACGGAGCAAATCGAATGATTCTGCATGAAAAACACATTTATCTGAATTAAGGGGGGGTGGACTAACCCCGTTTTTCCCCCTTTATCCTTAACCAAAAAACTCCCAAAACTAATCAGGAAAGTTCCTTAACATAATAAACCGGTATACCAATTTCGGGGCAAATCGAATGATTCTGCATGAAAAACCCAATTATCTGAATTAAGGGGGTGGACTAACCCCCCCCCCTGTTCCCCTTTATCCTTAACCAATGAACCCCCAAAACTAATCAGGGAAGTTCCTTATCATAATAAACCGGTATACCAAATTCGGAGAAAATCGAATCATTCTGCATGAAAAACCCATTTATCTGAATTAAGGGGGTGGACTAGCCCCCTTTTCCCCCTTTATTATTAACCAATGAACCCCCAAAACTAATCATGGAAGTTCCTTAACCTAATTAACCGGTATACCAAATTCGGAGCAAATCGAATCATTCTGCATGAAAAACCCATTTATCTGAATAAAAAGGGGTGAACTAACCCCCCTTTTCCCCTTTTATACTTAACCAATGAAGCCCCAAAACTAATCAGGGAAGTTCCTTAACATAATAAACCGGTACATCAAATACGGAGCAAATCGAATGATTCTGCATGAAAAACCCATTTATCTGAATTAAGGGGGGTGGACTAACCCCTTTTTCCCCTTTAACCTTAACCAAAGAACTCCCAAAACTAATCAGGGAAGTTCCTTAACATAATAAACCGGTATACCAAATTCGGAGAAAATCGAATCATTCTGCATGAAAAACCCATTTATCTGAATTAAGGGGGTGGACTAGCCCCCCTTTTCCCCCTTTATTCTTAACCAATGAACCCCCAAAACTAATCAGGGAAGTTCCTTAACCTAATTAACCGGTATACCAAATTCGGAGTTAATTGAATCATTCTGCATGAAAAACCCATTTATCTGAATAAAAAGGGGTGGACTAACCCTCCATTCCCCCTTTATTCTTAACCAATGATCCCCCAAAACTAATCAGCGAAGTTCCTTAACATAATAAACCGGTATATCAAATACGGAGCAAATCGAATGATTCTGCATGAAAAACCCATTTATCTGAATTAAGGGGGTGGACTAACCCCGTTTCCCCCCCTTTATCCTTAACCAAAGAACTCCCAAAACTAATCAGGGAAGTTCCTTAACATAATAAACCGGTATACCAGATTCGGGGCAAATCGAATGATTCTGCATGAAAAACCCAATTATCTGAATTAAGGGGGTGGACTACCCCCCCCCCTGTTCCCCCTTTATCCTTAACCAATGAACCTCCAAAACTAATCAGGGAAGTTCCTTAACATAATAAATCGGTATATCAAATTCGGAGAAAATCGAATCCTTCTGCATGAAAAACCCATTTATCTGAATTAAGGGGGGTGGACTAACCCCGTTTCCCCCCCTTTATCCTTAACCAAAGAACTCCCAAAACTAATCAGGGAAGTTCCTTAACATAATAAACCGGTATACCAGATTCGGGGCAAATCGAATGATTCTGCATGAAAAACCCAATTATCTGAATTAAGGGGGTGGACTAACCCCCCCCCCCCTGTTCCCCCTTTATCCTTAACCAATGAACCTCCAAAACTAATCAGGGAAGTTCCTTAACATAATAAATCGGTATATCAAATTCGGAGAAAATCGAATCCTTCTGCATGAAAAACCCATTTATCTGAATTAAGGGGGTGGACTAGCCCCCCTTTTCCCCCTTTATTCTTAACCAATGAACCCCCAAAACTAATCAGGGAAGTTCCTTAACCTAATTAACCGGTATACCAAATTCGGAGTTAATCGAATCATTCTGCATGAAAAACCCATTTATCTGAATAAAAAGGGGTGGACTAACCCCCCTTTCCCCCTTTATTCTTAACCAATGAACCCCCAAAACTAATCAGGGAAGTTCCTTATCATAATAAACCGGTATACCAAATTCGGAGCAAATCGAATCATTCTGCATGAAAAACCCATTTATCTGAATAAAAATGGGTGGACTAACCCCCCTTTTCCCCTTTTATACTTAACCAATGAACCACCAAATCTAATCAGGGAAGTTCCTTAACATAATAAACCGATATATCAAATACGGAGCAAATCGAATGATTCTGCATGAAAAACCCATTTATCTGAATTAAGGGGGGTGGACTAACCCCCCCCCCTGTTCCCCCTTTATCCTTATCCAATGAACCCCCAAAACTAATCAGGGAAGTTCCTTAACATAATAAACCGGTATATCAAATACGGAGCAAATCGAATGATTCTGCATGAAAAACCCATTTATCTGAATTAAGGGGGGTGGACTAACCCCTTTTTCCCCTTTTATCCTTAACCAAAGAACTCCCAAAACTATTCAGGGAAGTTCCTTAACATAATAAACCGGTATAGCAAATTCGGAGAAAATCGAATCATTCTGCATGAAAAACCCATTTATCTGAATTAAGGGGGTGGACTAGCCCCCCTTTTCCCCCTTTATTCTTAACCAATGAACCCCCAAAACTAATCAGGGAAGTTCCTTAACCTAATTAACCGGTATACCAAATTCGGAGTTAATCGAATCATTCTGCATGAAAAACCCATTTATCTGAATAAAAAGGGGTGGACTAACCCCCCTTTCCCCCTTTATTCTTAACCAATGAACCCCCAAAACCAATCAGGGAAGCTCCTTAACATAATAAACAAGTATACCAAATTTGGAGCGAAGCGAATAATTCTGCATGAAAAAACCGTTTATATAAATTAAGGGGGGGGGGGGACTAGCCACGCTTCCCCCTTTATCCTTAACCAATGAACCCACAAAACTAATCAGGGAAGTTCCTTAACATAATAATTCGGTATACCAACTTCGGAGCAAATCGAATCATTCTGCATGAAAAACCCATTTATCTAATTTAAGAGGGGCGGGCTAACCTCCCTTTTCCCCCTTTATCCTTAACTAATGAACCCCCAAAACTAATCAGGGAAGTTCCTTAACCTAATAAACCGGTATACCAAATACGGAGCAAATCGAATGATTCTGCATGAAAAACCCATTTATCTGAATTAAGGGGGTGGACTAACCCCCTTTTCCCCCTTTATCCTTAACCAATTAAACTCCAAAACTAATCAGGGAAGTTCCTTAACATAACAAACCGGTATACCAAATTCGGAGAAAATCGAATTATTCTGCATGAAAAACCCATTTATCTGAATTAAGGGGGTGGACTAGACCCCTTTTCCCCCTTTATTATTAACCAATGAATCCCCAAAACTAATCAGGGAAGTTCCTTAACCTAATTAACCGGTATACCAAATTCGGAGCAAATCGAATCATTCTGCATGAAAAACCCATTTATCTGAATAAAAAGGGGTGGACTAACCCCCCTTTTCCCCCTTTATCCTTAACCAATGAACGCCCAAAACTAATCAGGGAAGTTCCTTAACATAATAAATCGGTATACCAACTTCGGAGCAAATCGAATCATTCTGCATGAAAAACCCATTTATCTAATTTAAGAGGGGCGGGCTAACCTCCCTTTTCCCCCTTTATCCTTAACCAATGAACCCCCAAAACTAATCAGGGAAGTTCCTTATCATAATAAACCGGTATACCAAATTCGGAGCAAATCGAATCATTCTGCATGAAAAACCCATTCATCTGAATTAAGGGGGTGGACTAACCCCCCTTTTCCCCCTTTATCCTTAACCAATGAACCTCCAAAACTAATCAGGGAAGTTCCTTAACATAATAAACCGGTATACCAAATTCGGTGAAAATCGAATCATTCTGCATGAAAAACCCATTTATCTGAATTAAGGGGGTGGACTAGCCCCCTTTCCCCCCTTTATTATTAACCAATGAACCCCCAAAACTAATCAGGGAAGTTCCTTAACATAATAAATCGGTATATCAAATACGGAGAAATCGAATGATTCTGCATGAAAAACCCATTTATCTGAATAAAAAGGGGTGGACTAACCCCCCTTTTCCCCCTTTATCCTTAACCAATGAACGCCCAAAACTAATCAGGGAAGTTCCTTAACATAATAAATCGGTATATCAAATACGGAGCAAATCGAATGATTCTGCATGAAAAACCCATTTATCTGAATTAAGGGGGGTGGACTAACCCCGTTTTTCCCCCTTTATCCTTAACCAAAGAACTCCCAAAACTAATCAGGAAAGTTCCTTAACATAATAAACCGGTATACCAAATTCGGGGAAAATCGAATCATTCTGCATGAAAAACCCATTTATCTGAATTAAGGGGGTGGACTAGCCCCCTTTTCCCCCTTTATTATTAACCAATGAACCCCCAAAACTAATCAGGGAAGTTCCTTAACCTAATTAACCGGTATACCAAATTCGGAGCAAATCGAATCATTCTGCATGAAAAACCCATTTATCTGAATAAAAAGGGGTGGACTAACCCCCCTTTTCCCCCTTTATCCTTAACCAATGAACGCCCAAAACTAATCAGGGAAGTTCCTTAACATAATAAATCGGTATATCAAATACGGAGCAAATCGAATGATTCTGCATGAAAAACCCATTTATCTGAATTAAGGGGGGTGGAATAACCCCGCTTTTCCCCCTTTATCCTTAACCAAAGATTTCCCAAAACTAATCAGGAAAGTTCCTTAACATAATAAACCGGTATACCAATTTCGGGGCAAATCGAATGATTCTGCATGAAAAACCCAATTATCTGAATTAAGGCGGTGGACTACCCCCCCCTCCTGTTCCCCCTTTATCCTTATCCAATGAACCCCCAAAACTAATCAGGGAAGTTCCTTATCATAATAAACCGGTATACCAAATTCGGAGCAAATCGAATCATTCTGCATGAAAAACCCATTTATCTGAATAAAAATGGGTGGACTAACCCCCCTTTTCCCCTTTTATACTTAACCAATGAACCACCAAATCTAATCAGGGAAGTTCCTTAACATAATAAACCGATATATCAAATACGGAGCAAATCGAATGATTCTGCATGAAAAACCCATTTATCTGAATTAAGGGGGGTGGACTAACCCCCCCCCCCTGTTCCCCCTTTATCCTTATCCAATGAACCCCCAAAACTAATCAGGGAAGTTCCTTAACATAATAAACCGGTATAGCAAATTCGGAGAAAATCGAATCATTCTGCATGAAAAACCCATTTATCTGAATTAAGGGGGTGGACTAGCCCCCCTTTTCCCCCTTTATTCTTAACCAATGAACCCCCAAAACTAATCAGGGAAGTTCGTTAACCTAATTAACCGGTATACCAAATTCGGAGTTAATCGAATCATTCTGCATGAAAAACCCATTTATCTGAATAAAAAGGGGTGGACTAACCCCCCTTTCCCCCTTTATTCTTAACCAATGAACCCCCAAAACCAATCAGGGAAGCTCCTTAACATAATAAACAAGTATACCAAATTTGGAGCGAAGCGAATAATTCTGCATGAAAAAACCGTTTATATAAATTAAGGGGGGGGGGGACTAGCCACGCTTCCCCCTTTATCCTTAACCAATGAACCCACAAAACTAATCAGGGAAGTTCCTTAACATAATAATTCGGTATACCAACTTCGGAGCAAATCGAATCATTCTGCATGAAAAACCCATTTATCTAATTTAAGAGGGGCGGGCTAACCTCCCTTTTCCCCCTTTATCCTTAACTAATGAACCCCCAAAACTAATCAGGGAAGTTCCTTAACCTAATAAACCGGTATACCAAATACGGAGCAAATCGAATGATTCTGCATGAAAAACCCATTTATCTGAATTAAGGGGGTGGACTAACCCCCCTTTTCCCCCTTTATCCTTAACCAATTAAACTCCAAAACTAATCAGGGAAGTTCCTTAACATAACAAACCGGTATACCAAATTCGGAGAAAATCGAATCATTCTGCATGAAAAACCCATTTATCTGAATTAAGGGGGTGGACTAGACCCCTTTTCCCCCTTTATTATTAACCAATGAACCCCCAAAACTAATCAGGGAAGTTCCTTAACCTAATTAACCGGTATACCAAATTCGGAGCAAATCGAATCATTCTGCATGAAAAACCCATTTATCTGAATAAAAAGGGGTGGACTAACCCCCCTTTTCCCCCTTTATCCTTAACCAATGAACGCCCAAAACTAATCAGGGAAGTTCCTTAACATAATAAATCGGTATATCAAATACGGAGGAAATCGAATGATTCTGCATGAAAAACCCATTTATCTGAATTAAGGGGGGTGGACTAACCCCGTTTTTCCCCCTTTATCCTTAACCAAAAAACTCCCAAAACTAATCAGGAAAGTTCCTTAACATAATAAACCGGTATACCAATTTCGGGGCAAATCGAATGATTCTGCATGAAAAACCCAATTATCTGAATTAAGGGGGTGGACTAACCCTCCCCCCCTGTTCCCCCTTTATCCTTAACCAATGAACCCCCAAAGCTAATCAGGGAAGTTCCTTATCATAATAAACCGGTATACCAAATTCGGAGCAAATCGAATGATTCTGCATGAAAAACCCATTTATCTGAATTAAAGGGGGTGGACTAACCCCGTTTTTCCCCCTTTATCCTTAACCAAAAAACTCCCAAAACTAATCAGGAAAGTTCTTTAACATAATAAACCGGTATACCAATTTCGGGGCAAATCGAATGATTCTGCATGAAAAACCCAATTATCTGAATTAAGGGGGTGGACTAACCCTCCCCCCCCTGTTCCCCCTTTATCCTTAACCAATAAACCCCCAAAGCTAATCAGGGAAGTTCCTTATCATAATAAACCGGTATACCAAATTCGGAGCAAATCGAATCATTCTGCATGAAAAACCCATTTATCTGAATAAAAAGGGGTGGACTAACCCCCCTTTTCCCCTTTTATCCTTAACCAATGAAGCCCCAAAACTAATCAGGGAAGTTCCTTAACATAATAAACCGGTATATCAAATACGGAGCAAATCGAATGATTCTGCATGAAAAACCCGTTTATCTGAATTAAGGGGGGTGGACTAACCCCCCCTGTTCCCCCTTTATCCTTAACCAATGAACCCCCAAAACTAATCAGGGAAGTTCCTTAACATAATAAACCGGTATATCAAATACGGAGCAAATCGAATGATTCTGCATGAAAAACCCATTTATCTGAATTAAGGGGGGTGGACTAACCCCTTTTCCCCCTTTATTCTTAACCAAAGAACTCCCAAAACTAATCAGGGATGTTCCTTAACATAATTAACCGGTATACCAAATTCGGAGTTAATTGAATCATTCTGCATGAAAAACCCATTTATCTGAATAAAAAGGGGTGGACTAACCCTCCATTCCCCCTTTATTCTTAACCAATGAACCCCCAAAACTAATCAGCGAAGTTCCTTAACATAATAAACCGGTATATCAAATACGGAGCAAATCGAATGATTCTGCATGAAAAGCCAATTTATCTGAATTAAGGGGGGTGGACTAACCCCGTTTCCCCCCCTTTATCCTTAACCAAAGAACTCCCAAAACTAATCAGGGAAGTTCCTTAACATAATAAACCGGTATACCAGATTCGGGGCAAATCGAATGATTCTGCATGAAAAACCCAATTATCTGAATTAAGGGGGTGGACTAACCCCCCCCCCTGTTCCCCCTTTATCCTTAACCAATGAACCTCCAAAACTAATCAGGGAAGTTCCTTAACATAATAAATCGGTATATCAAATTCGGAGAAAATCGAATCCTTCTGCATGAAAAACCCATTTATCTGAATTAAGGGGGGTGGACTAACCCCGTTTCCCCCCCTTTATCCTTAACCAAAGAACTCCCAAAACTAATCAGGGAAGTTCCTTAACATAATAAACCGGTATACCAGATTCGGGGCAAATCGAATGATTCTGCATGAAAAACCCAATTATCTGAATTAAGGGGGTGGACTAACCCCCCCCCTGTTCCCCCTTTATCCTTAACCAATGAACCTCCAAAACTAATCAGGGAAGTTCCTTAACCTAATTAACCGGTATACCAAATTCGGAGTTAATCGAATCATTCTGCATGAAAAACCCATTTATCTGAATAAAAAGGTGTGGACTAACCCCCCTTTCCCCCTTTATTCTTAACCAATGAACCCCCAAAACCAATCAGGGAAGCTCCTTAACATAATAAACAAGTATACCAAATTTGGAGCGAAGCGAATAATTCTGCATGAAAAAACCGTTTATATAAATTAAGGGGGGGGGGGACTAGCCACCCTTCCCCCTTTATCCTTAACCAATGAACCCACAAAACTAATCAGGGAAGTTCCTTAACATAATAATTCGGTATACCAACTTCGGAGCAAATCGAATCATTCTGCATGAAAAACCCATTTATCTAATTTAAGAGGGGCGGGCTAACCTCCCTTTTCCCCCTTTATCCTTAACTAATGAACCCCCAAAACTAATCAGGGAAGTTCCTTAACCTAATAAACCGGTATACCAAATACGGAGCAAATCGAATGATTCTGCATGAAAAACCCATTTATCTGAATTAAGGGGGTGGACTAACCCCCCTTTTCCCCCTTTATCCTTAACCAATTAAACTCCAAAACTAATCAGGGAAGTTCCTTAACATAATAAACCGGTATACCAAATTCGGAGAAAATCGAATCATTCTGCATGAAAAACCCATTTATTTGAATTAAGGGGGTGGACTAGCCCCCTTTTCCCCCTTTATTATTAACCAATGAACCCTCAAAACTAAACAGGGAAGTTCCTTAACCTAATTAACCGGTATACCAAATTCGGAGCAAATCGAATCATTCTGCATGAAAAACCCATTTATCTGAATAAAAAGGGGTGGACTAACCCCCCTTTTCCCCCTTTATCCTTAACCAATGAACGCCCAAAACTAATCAGGGAAGTTCCTTAACATAATAAATCGGTATATCAAATACGGAGCAAATCGAATGATTCTGCATGAAAAACCCATTTATCTGAATTAAGGGGGGTGGACTAACCCCGTTTTTCCCCCTTTATCCTTAACCAAAAAACTCCCAAAACTAATCAGGAAAGTTCCTTAACATAATAAACCGGTATACCAATTTCGGGGCAAATCGAATGATTCTGCATGAAAAACCCAATTATCTGAATTAAGGGGGTGGACTAACCCTCCCCCCCCCTGTTCCCCCTTTATCCTTAACCAATGAACCCCCAAAACTAATCAGGGAAGTTCCTTATCATAATAAACCGGTATACCAAATTCGGAGCAAATCGAATCATTCTGCATGAAAAACCCATTTATCTGAATAAAAAGGTGTGGACTAACCCACCTTTTCCCCTTTTATCCTTAACCAATGAAGCCCCAAAACTAATCAGGGAAGTTCCTTAACATAATAAACCGGTATACCAAATTCGGAGAAAATCGAATCATTCTGCATGAAAAACCCATTTATCTGAATTAAGGGGGTGGACTAGCCCCCCTTTTCCCCCTTTATTCTTAACCAATGAACCCCCAAAACTAATCAGGGAAGTTCCTTAACCTAATTAACCGGTATACCAAATTCGGAGTTAATTGAATCATTCTGCATGAAAAACCCATTTATCTGAATAAAAAGGGGTGGACTAACCCTCCATTCCCCCTTTATTCTTAACCAATGAACCCCCAAAACTAATCAGCGAAGTTCCTTAACATAATAAACCGGTATATCAAATACGGAGCAAATCGAATGATTCTGCATGAAAAACCCATTTATCTGAATTAAGGGGGGTGGACTAACCCCGTTTCCCCCCCTTTATCCTTAACCAAAGAACTCCCAAAACTAATCAGGGAAGTTCCTTAACATAATAAACCGGTATACCAGATTCGGTGCAAATCGAATGATTCTGCATGAAAAACCCAATTATCTGAATTAAGGGGGTGGACTACCCCCCCCCTGTTCCCCCTTTATCCTTAACCAATGAACCTCCAAAACTAATCAGGGAAGTTCCTTAACATAATAAATCGGTATATCAAATTCGGAGAAAATCGAATCCTTCTGCATGAAAAACCCATTTATCTGAATTAAGGGGGGTGGACTAACCCCGTTTCCCCCCCTTTATCCTTAACCAAAGAACTCCCAAAACTAATCAGGGAAGTTCCTTAACATAATAAACCGGTATACCAGATTCGGGGCAAATCGAATGATTCTGCATGAAAAACCCAATTATCTGAATTAAGGGGGTGGACTAACCCCCCCCCCTGTTCCCCCTTTATCCTTAACCAATGAACCTCCAAAACTAATCAGGGAAGTTCCTTAACATAATAAATCGGTATATCAAATTCGGAGAAAATCGAATCCTTCTGCATGAAAAACCCATTTATCTGAATTAAGGGGGTGGACTAGCCCCCCTTTTCCCCCTTTATTCTTAACCAATGAACCCCCAAAACTAATCAGGGAAGTTCCTTAACCTAATTAACCGGTATACCAAATTCGGAGTTAATCGAATCATTCTGCATGAAAAACCCATTTATCTGAATAAAAAGGGGTGGACTAACCCCCCTTTCCCCCTTTATTCTTAACCAATGAACCCCCAAAACCAATCAGGGAAGCTCCTTAACATAATAAACAAGTATACCAAATTTGGAGCGAAGCGAATAATTCTGCATGAAAAAACCGTTTGTATAAATTAAGGGGGGGGACTAGCCACCCTTCCCCCTTTATCCTTAACCAATGAACCCACAAAACTAATCAGGGAAGTTCCTTAACATAATAATTCGGTATACCAACTTCGGAGCAAATCGAATCATTCTGCATGAAAAACCCATTTATCTAATTTAAGAGGGGCGGGCTAACCTCCCTTTTCCCCCTTTATCCTTAACTAAAGAACCCCCAAAACTAATCAGGGAAGTTCCTTAACCTAATAAACCGGTATACCAAATTCGGAGCAAATCGAATCATTCTGCATGAAAAACCCATTTATCTGAATAAAAAGGGGTGGACTAACCCCCCTTTTCCCCCTTTATCCTTAACCAATGAACGCCCAAAACTAATCAGGGCAGTTCCTTAACATAATAAATCGGTATATCAAATACGGAGCAAATCGAATGATTCTGCATGAAAAACCCATTTATCTGAATTAAGGGGGGTGGACTAACCCCGTTTTTCCCCCTTTATCCTTAACCAAAAAACTCCCAAAACTAATCAGGAAAGTTCCTTAACATAATAAACCGGTATACCAATTTCGGGGCAAATCGAATGATTCTGCATGAAAAACCCAATTATCTGAATTAAGGGGGTGGACTAACCCTCCCCCCCCTGTTCCCCCTTTATCCTTAACCAATGAACCCCCAAAACTAATCAGGGAAGTTCCTTATCATAATAAACCGGTATTCCAAATTCGGAGCAAATCGAATCATTCTGCATGAAAAACCCATTTATCTGAATAAAAAGGGGTGGACTAACCCCCCTTTTCCCCTTTTATCCTTAACCAATGAAGCCCCAAAACTAATCAGGGAAGTTCCTTAACATAATAAACCGGTATATCAAATACGGAGCAAATCGAATGATTCTGCATGAAAAACCCATTTATCTGAATTAAGGGGGGTGGACTAACCCCCCCTGTTCCCCCTTTATCCTTAACCAATGAACCCCCAAAACTAATCAGGGAAGTTCCTTAACATAATAAACCGGTATATCAAATACGGAGCAAATCGAATGATTCTGCATGAAAAACCCATTTATCTGAATTAAGGGGGGTGGACTAACCCCTTTTCCCCCTTTATCCTTAACCAAAGAATTCCCAAAACTAATCAGGGAAGTTCCTTAACAAAATTAACCCGTATACCAAATTCGGAGAAAATCGAATCATTCTGCATGAAAAACCCATTTATCTGAATTAAGGGGGTGGACTAGCCCCCCTTTTCCCCTTTATTCTTAACCAATGAACCCCCAAAACTAATCAGGGAAGTTCCTTAACCTAATTAACCGGTATACCAAATTCGGAGTTAATTGAATCATTCTGCATGAAAAACCCATTTATCTGAATAAAAAGGGGTGGACTAACCCTCCATTCCCCCTTTATTCTTAACCAATGAACCCCCAAAACTAATCAGCGAAGTTCCTTAACATAATAAACCGGTATATCAAATACGGAGCAAATCGAATGATTCTGCATGAAAAACCCATTTATCTGAATTAAGGGGGGTGGACTAACCCCGTTTCCCCCCCTTTATCCTTAACCAAAGAACTCCCAAAACTAATCAGGGAAGTTCCTTAACATAATAAACCGGTATACCAGATTCGGGGCAAATCGAATGATTCTGCATGAAAAACCCAATTATCTGAATTAAGGGGGTGGACTAACCCCCCCCCCCCCTGTTCCCCCTTTATCCTTAACCAATGAACCTCCAAAACTAATCAGGGAAGTTCCTTAACATAATAAATCGGTATATCAAATTCGGAGAAAATCGAATCCTTCTGCATGAAAAACCCATTTATCTGAATTAAGGGGGGTGGACTAACCCCGTTTCCCCCCCTTTATCCTTAACCAAAGAACTCCCAAAACTAATCAGGGAAGTTCCTTAACATAATAAACCGGTATACCAGATTCGGGGCAAATCGAATGATTCTGCATGAAAAACCCAATTATCTGAATTAAGGGGGTGGACTAACCCCCCCCCTGTTCCCCCTTTATCCTTAACCAATGAACCTCCAAAACTAATCAGGGAAGTTCCTTAACATAATAAATCGGTATATCAAATTCGGAGAAAATCGAATCCTTCTGCATGAAAAACCCATTTATCTGAATTAAGGGGGTGGACTAGCCCCCCTTTTCCCCCTTTATTCTTAACCAATGAACCCCCAAAACTAATCAGGGAAGTTCCTTAACCTAATTAACCGGTATACCAAATTCGGAGTTAATCGAATCATTCTGCATGAAAAACCCATTTATCTGAATAAAAAGGGGTGGACTAACCCCCCTTTCCCCCTTTATTCTTAACCAATGAACCCCCAAAACCAATCAGAGAAGCTCATTAACATAATAAACAAGTATACCAAATTTGGAGCGAAGCGAATAATTCTGCATGAAAAAACCGTTTATATAAATTAAGGGGGGGGGACTAGCCACCCTTCCCCCTTTATCCTTAACCAATGAACCCACAAAACTAATCAGGGAAGTTCCTTAACATAATAATTCGGTATACCAACTTCGGAGCAAATCGAATCATTCTGCATGAAAAACCCATTTATCTAATTTAAGAGGGGCGGGCTAACCTCCCTTTTCCCCCTTTATCCTTAACTAATGAACCCCCAAAACTAATCAGGGAAGTTCCTTAACCTAATAAACCGGTATACCAAATACGGAGCAAATCGAATGATTCTGCATGAAAAACCCATTTATCTGAATTAAGGGGGTGGACTAACCCCCCTTTTCCCCCTTTATCCTTAACCAATTAAACTCCAAAACTAATCAGGGAAGTTCCTTAACATAATAAACCGGTATACCAAATTCGGAGAAAATCGAATCATTCTGCATGAAAAACCCATTTATCTGAATTAAGGGGGTGGACTAGCCCCCTTTTCCCCCTTTATTATTAACCAATGAACCCCCAAAACTAATCAGGGAAGTTCCTTAACCTAATTAACCGGTATACCAAATTCGGAGCAAATCGAATCATTCTGCATGAAAAACCCATTTATCTGAATAAAAAGGGGTGGACTAACCCCCCTTTTCCCCCTTTATCCTTAACCAATGAACGCCCAAAACTAATCAGGGCAGTTCCTTAACATAATAAATCGGTATATCAAATACGGAGCAAATCGAATGATTCTGCATGAAAAACCCATTTATCTGAATTAAGGGGGGTGGACTAACCCCGTTTTTCCCCCTTTATCCTTAACCAAAAAACTCCCAAAACTAATCAGGAAAGTTCCTTAACATAATAAACCGGTATACCAATTTCGGGGCAAATCGAATGATTCTGCATGAAAAACCCAATTATCTGAATTAAGGGGGTGGACTAACCCTCCCCCCCCTGTTTCCCCTTTATCCTTAACCAATGAACCCCCAAAACTAATCAGGGAAGTTCCTTATCATAATAAACCGGTATACCAAATTCGGAGCAAATCGAATCATTCTGCATGAAAAACCCATTTATCTGAATAAAAAGGGGTGGACTAACCCCCCTTTTCCCCTTTTATCCTTAACCAATGAAGCCCCAAAACTAATCAGGGAAGTTCCTTAACATAATACACCGGTATATCAAATACGGAGCAAATCGAATGATTCTGCATGAAAAACCCATTTATCTGAATTAAGGGGGGTGGACTAACCCCCCCCTGTTCCCCCTTTATCCTTAACCAATGAACCCCCAAAACTAATCAGGGAAGTTCCTTAACATAATAAACCGGTATATCAAATACCGAGCAAATCGAATGATTCTGCATGAAAAACCCAATTATCTGAATTAAGGGGGGTGGACTAACCCCTTTTCCCCCTTTATCCTTAACCAAAGAACTCCCAAAACTAATCAGGGAAGTTCCTTAACATAATAAACCGGTATACCAAATTCGGAGAAAATCGAATCATTCTGCATGAAAAACCCATTTATCTGAATTAAGGGGGTGGACTAGCCCCCCTTTTCCCCCTTTATTCTTAACCAATGAACCCCCAAAACTAATCAGGGAAGTTCCTTAACCTAATTAACCGGTATACCAAATTCGGAGTTAATTGAATCATTCTGCATGAAAAACCCATTTATCTGAATAAAAAGGGGTGGACTAACCCTCCATTCCCCCTTTATTCTTAACCAATGAACCCCCAAAACTAATCAGCGAAGTTCCTTAACATAATAAACCGGTATATCAAATACGGAGCAAATCGAATGATTCTGCATGAAAAACCCATTTATCTGAATTAAGGGGGGTGGACTAACCCCGTTTCCCCCCCTTTATCCTTAACCAAAGAACTCCCAAAACTAATCAGGGAAGTTCCTTAACATAATAAACCGGTATACCAGATTCGGGGCAAATCGAATCATTCTGCATGAAAAACCCAATTATCTGAATTAAGGGGGTGGACTAACCCCCCCCCCCCTGTTCCCCCTTTATCCTTAACCAATGAACCTCCAAAACTAATCAGGGAAGTTCCTTAACATAATAAATCGGTATATCAAATTCGGAGAAAATCGAATCCTTCTGCATGAAAAACCCATTTATCTGAATTAAGGGGGGTGGACTAACCCCGTTTCCCCCCCTTTATCCTTAACCAAAGAACTCCCAAAACTAATCAGGGAAGTTCCTTATCACAATGAACGTAGGAAGAAATTTTGAATCAAATCGGATGTTTCTATCAAGAGTTATCGCCTTACGTACATACGTAAGTACGTACATACATACATACAGAGCGGGCGTGCACATTAGCTCTCAGGCTTTGATAGCCTGTGAGCTAAAAAGCATTAGCAAAATAGAATCAAGAATAAATTACCTTAATTTTAATTTTGAAATTAAGTACCTTTTACATATATCACAAGGGTTTGAAAGAAAGATTTGTTTGTCGCAGTTTCGATTGCCTTTGCTTTGAAGCTCTATCACGAAGTTTTGTAATATTACTTCACCAGTATCACAGTCTTTCTGCTACTCCAGCTATCCTAAACCTTTTACAAAACATTCAAAATCTCCAGAATTGCTAATTTGTTCGTTTCCTTCGTTTCACTCCGCCGCCTACGGGAGCTCAAGTTAAATTCAAAGGAACTCTAAGAAAGGTCGTCAAAAATATATATGTACTCGTAGTCCGGAAAGCACCGCTTGCACACGAGAAATATGATAGTTAAAAAAAAAATGCAAATAAAGAGTGTGATAGTAAAAAATAAAAGCTTTAAAAATGGATTTTTTTAACCGAGAGTTTCGGTTAAAAGAGTTTTGGATAAAAGAGTTTCCACTGAACATGCTATCTGTAGAGTATGGGATGAAAATCATATATTGTTCATTTATAGAGTCACACAAAAGTGTTTGGCTGCATAATTGTCGTAGGATAATTGTCTGTTATGGCATGGGTTTTATAAGATAAACTATAAATTATGCATTTTCAAACTCAACTAAATTTAATATACAAAGAGATGTTTGTAGCATATAACAAGTTGGAAATTGCTCGTCAAACGTGGCAAATGAGGTGCGTTCGTACTATAACTAGTTTTAAAATTATTTTTTGCACCCCATATTGTACTGAATGTATAATTGTTTGCACTTCATAAAGTGCATAGTCTGATACATCATTAAAATGCACTTCCAATAATTTTTTCGGAACACTTTTAACTGTCCCTGTAATTAAACTATACATCCGATTTTCCTAAAATTTGAAATAGCTCAACAAAATTTTGCAACAATTATATCTTTAAAATTTCAGACCATTCGGAAGGCTGTAATATCATTAAAATGCACTTGCAATAATTTTTCCCATTGGCCGTAATGTAAAGAAAAACTTTTGACTGTCCCTGTAATTAAACTATGCATCCGATTTTCCTAAAATTTGAAATGGCTCGACAAAATTTTGCAACAGTTATATCTTTAAAATTTCAGATCATTCGGAAGGCTGTAATATCATTAAAATGCACTTGCAATAATTTTTCCCATTGGCCGTAATGTAAAGAAAAACTTTTGACTGTCCCTGTAATTAAACTATACATCCGATTTTCCTAAAATTTGAAATGGCTATACAAAATTTTGGAACAATTATATCTTTAAAATTTCAGATCATTCGTAAGGCTCTAATATCATTAAAATCCACTTGCAATAATTTTTCCCATTGGCCGTAATGTAAAGAAAAACTTTTGACTGTCCCTGTAATTAAACTATACATCCGATTTTCATAAAATTTGAAATGGCTCGACAAAATTTTGCAACAATCATATATTTGAAATTTCAGACTATTCGGTTGGGTAGTTTTTGCTCTGTTACATGCGGACAGACGGACGGACAGACGGACGGACGGACTGAACGACGACTATAGGTGCTACGTATTTATATAATTACGAACGCACCTAAAAAATCATATACATGGATATGCTATGAACTGGAACATAACTGCCGATGGATAGTAATTCGAGGAAGTAAGGTTTCAATAGTATTAAACATGTTTTTATTTTTTATTTTTTTTTTTTTTATTAAATTTCATCTTAATGAGTGTATAAAATATATATATGTAATACACAAGGTTATTCAAAAGAATTCAAGTACATTTTCTTCTATTGGTAGAAATACACTGTTAAAAATCCACAGCTTTTGCTGCAGGGTCACTCCGCCTTTTTTTATAGAAAACGCCCAGATAGCATGAACATTAGCATCAAATTTGATTTTTTCTGATATTATCTTGCTGTGAAAAATTTGAATTCAGAATTTCGCAGCCAATTTCCCGCAAGGTATACCATCCCCCACTTGTATGAGAAGTTTGTTGTGAAACTGATGGCAATACTGTAATTAATTCACGAAAATGACGAAAGCAAAGAATCCCTATGTTGAGAGAAGAGACAATCAGCACAGACGCAAAAATTGCAGAAATTTTATTCAGTTGGCGCTGCTTTTTCTAAACGCTATACATATCAAATACAAAAAAGGCTCTTACTGAAAAGTACAAATATTACCTTAATTTGTTTATGGTGATGGAAACGGTGCATGCTCTTTCTGACGGTGTGTTCGCATCAATAGACCTGATCAGGTCTATGGACCCCTCCAAAGGGGTTAAATTTATAGTGTAAGAGTTGTAAACAGATAGTGGGGCGTGGAAAGATTATTACTTTGCAGTACGTTTTCAGTATTTTTGATTACTTGTCTACCGTTAATTTGCAATAAATTTTATATAGCATGAATTTAACTTGCTCGTCAAGTTAACTGCAAGTTCAAAAGTGGTGACTTCGACGTTTGCGTTATTTTGCTGCAGTCTTGTTATGTACTTTCTGTCTTGTCATGCTGATTTTGCTGGAACTTTGCATTTTTCCATAGCGAGATTGCTGCTAATTTTCTGCAAATTAAAAATGTTCTCTGGGCGGTTATTTTACTATATTATGGAGCATTCTCATTGGTCAGAATGGAGATATTCCACAAAGGCTGTGTAGTGACTATGCAATAAATGATGCATTTTTTAACAGTGTACAGAAGGGAAATTCTCATGCGTTTTCATACTAAACAAAATTTTAGTATGCTCTGTAGAATCTGTACAAATCTATCGATCAATACTGAGCTGCAAAGATGAATTTGAGTACATAACCGGCTATAGCCGGTAATTTTTAAAATTTGGTTTTAAGTGATTTATATGTTTTCGAAAATATTTACCAAGGTATCTTATTTGTCTTATTAAACGAAGAAGTTTCGTTAAAGTATCCTGGAAGTGTTGAGGAGTGTTTCATATTCTTCACGTATCATTTTCTTTTTTGTTACTTTCTTCTACGCTTGCAAGAAAATTATTGAATTCGTGAAAGTTTTCGAATTCCGGTTTTCGACAGATTTACACGTTTCCGGGGTCAGGGATCCTGAAAATTTTTTTTACAAAATGTCTGTCTGTATGTATGTGAACACATATTGTGGTCGGTCTATATCAAGAACTCTAAATCGGAATTTAATAAAACTTTATATTATGTTATCCCGTGATATAATTTAGTGCTGATTACTTTTGGTGTAAATCGCCCAGCAGGCGGCGCTTGCATGCTGCATTATTCACGATTTCCACAACAGCTATATCTCAAGAATATGTATTTTCAGAACACTTCAGATTGAGTTAGTCCTTGGTATAATTTGGTGCTGATAAATTTATTGGTCTAAATTGCCGAATAGATGGATTGTGTATGCTGTATTATCCAGGATTATCGCAATAGCTCTGTTACAAGAAGTAATGCACGGTTTTTCATCAAATTTCAGATTCAATTAGCCCCTGTTATGACTTAGTGCTTTTTAATTTTTGGTGTAAATCGCCCGACGGGTGACGCTACTATGTTGCATTTTTCTCGATTTCCGCAATAACTCTATCTGAAAAACTAATTCACGGATTTTCATGTAACTTCAAATTAAATTTAAAGTTGTTCAGTTATAAGTTGTTGCTCATTAGATTTTGGTGTAAATCACCTAACGGTTTGTGCCGCTATGCTGCATTTTTCTGGAAGTTTTAACATGTATGATATAGAAAGAAGTTTTGGGATTGCCACATTCCGACAAGTTTTATTTTGTATTTGACTTTTTAACCTGAAAATACGACTTTTGAACCTTGCTATCTGATCTCATTTCCTCTATATACAGGGTGTCCAGCGAATAAGACCCTGATTTCAAAATTAAATATCTCGCAAACAAATATCAATAGAATTATACGGTAAACGGTTTCTTTATTAGCTGAGTCGTAAAAATGTTATACAGAAGTTTAAAATTTAGTTTCAAAAACCGTTAACAGATGGTGCTGTACTCGATATGCCTATAAATTGTGCTCCGAAGTCCAAAGCGATCAGTTCGAGGCACTTCAACTCATTTTGAGGAGCCGATGCTGAGTCGACTCACTTAATTGATGAGCCGACATAGTGACTCGATTCTCCACTCACTTGCGGAAGTAATATTGGTTGGTTTAAAGATGACGCAATTCTATTTTTCGCATCGCGGATAAGAAAATGTTTGAGTGTATGCTTGAATTATTTTGGTTTTAATTTTACATAAAAGAAGTTTTTTTTTTATATTAGACTTTGTTGGATGGGAGCTGGTAACAGTCAAACTAAAGGTCTGCAAAGACCCAAATTTATAAGACCTGGCCCGGCCCACCCTTAGAAAAAAATTCGGTCCACCTCTATATAAAATTTAAAAGTTCAACCCGTACAAAAGAGTAATGGCCCGTCTCGGTATAAAACTGATCCGGCCAGGAAAAAATTAAAATATCGGACTGAGGCCGTCCGGTCCTCTAAATTTCTAGAAAACATGAATTTTTACGTCAATATGGTTAAAAATTGTTCGTTACGAGGAGTTCTGACAAAAATACTTATTTTATCTTTTATCTTCATTTTTAAAGAACAGACCTGTGCTGCGATATTTATGTTTTTAATGAATCTCTATTTGTATGTAAATGTTTCAGTTAAATTTAATATCGTTAATCCATATTCTATGCATTGGAGATTTAACAATGTGAAAAATTATATATAGTAAAATCGTCGAAGACGAAATTGCTTAGGAATGAAAAAATATACGTTATAGACAAGTTTCCTTCTGTGCAGGTTTAAATGCATTATATACTTTTCCCCACATATTATTATATTCATTTTTTATGTATCAATACATTTTTTAGTTTAAGACAGCATACCGTCATACACAGGTTCTTTTTCACATGTTTTATTGAATTTTAGTTTTATTGCCTAGAAATGGCTATTCTTTAAAAAGAATAAATTTTAAAGTTTAATTGTACTGTAATTTGGCAATAAGTATAATAGCAATTTAAAAATATATGCATTTTTTTGCAAAAGTCTTGGGTCAGGCTAAATTTTACTTATTTTTGCACGGACCAGACCAGGCCAAGACAATAATTTTCGTACGGGCAAAGCCGGCACTTAAAATGTCGACCCTTTTAAACCTTGGAAGAATGAAGCCAGTCCCGGATCAGTACTGAAAAATTAAATTCGGCTCGGCGCGATCTTTCATAAAAAAGAAAGGCCCTAGTCTTGTCGTGAAAGCGCAATACCTAGGCCCTCCCCAAGCCTTCAGAAAAGAAGTAAAGCCCTGTCCGACCCCAGTGCTGCGAAAAATTGGCCCTAGCCCTGCCTACGGGCTGGGCCGGTGAACACCTCTAAGCCAAACTGTCAAATATAGAAATATTCCTGTTTAATCCACGTACCCCCCATGTCTAAAAAATTACCTTCTTTTTAACTGGGAGTGGAAGGTTTTGAGGAGTTATTTTTTATATATATCAAAATTTAAAAGTTTAAATTTTTTGTGATGAAAACAAAACGGGAAACGGATTTTTGTGTGTGTGTGTGTGTGCGTGTGCGCGCGGGGAGCGCCCCCCCCCCTTTTTACCTATTTCCGAATGTACTGAAACTAAAATTATGAAAAATTTAGGGGCCATAGTAGTGTATTCAAACTTTGCTAGAAAATTATAGCGATTATCCTCGGTCACATAGTTTTGGAGAAGATCGTATTTTTCCGTTACACACAAACTTTACTTTGCGGGGCTCAGAGGCAGCATTTTTAACTATCAAGTTATAAATTTGACAGGCCTGACTATTGAGGCGATTTGGAATCAAATAACGTTTTCTATATTTTTTAACATAAATTGCTTATCAAGTAAAATGCGATTTTTGTCACGTAACGACAACTTTTTCTCTTTCCGTGCTAACATGTACGGAAATTCGATTAAAAACTCCAACTTTGACAGTATTTTTTGAAAAATATTTTGGCAAAAAATGGAAAACGCCACATAGTTCCTAAATAAGAACACCTGTCAATTTTACGCGTTTCCGAATACAAATGAATTCAATAATGAGTTCCCCGCCCGCTCCGAGGAGGTGTGTGTGTGTGTGTGTGGGGGGGGGGGGGGGGGATGAGACTAAGTTTAAAAATGTTCTTGTTTTCTCATGTTTATAGTTTTTGATTTAATTTACTCCCTTTCAAAATTTTATTTTGAAAACCATGATAATATATATCCATATAGTATTGAGATACATCCATAGAGACACACACACAGCCTAGCTGTTTACGAAAAAAAAAGGGGGGGGGAGGGTGGGCGTGGTAGCTACAGGATTCCGAAAATATATTCCATATATGTGTTTAAATAAGGGAAATTAAAAAAATCGATTGGCTAAACTTTTAAAAAATATATGTAAATTATATCCATTTAATATTACCTGCGAACATTTCTATTTAAAAAACGGAATTAAAATAGCATTATAAGGTCATTGTGCCTAAATGAGACGCGATTCCCCATAGTTTTGTCGCATTTAGGGTATATTTGGCATTTTATTATATTTATATAAATATATAATTTATTAAGCAACAAATCACTGAATACTGTACTTTTAGTTCAAAACTAACTTGTTTTGTATAAATTTAATAAATATCTCTAGTATAAAACCATAATATATGATTGTCGCGTTTAGGTAATTTTTGTCGCATTTACGGCAGCTATAACCTGAATAAGACATCCATGGTCCTAAATGTGACAATGAATTTTATGCATGACAATTCATCTGAAAAAGTTCATTTAACCTTTAACTACTGTGACAGAAAATTGCCACATTACAACTGTAAGCTGTATTGAAACTATTCGATTAAAAGATGAATAAAAGGCGCGATTAACTCTTAAAATACTGTTTTTGCACTAAACTCTTTGTACAGTAATATTTTTAATAAAGTTTCGCTTTTTCAAACATTTCAAACAATAGTACTAGGACTCCAAATGAAGCAAAATTTCACTGTATTGATAGTTAAACAGGAAATTACAAGTTAAACTATGAAGAAAGTAAGAAAAAAAAAGCAGCGCTAACAGAATTTAAGGGTAATTGCAATTTTTTTTTCGAATTACTTAACCCGTCTCCGAGACAACTTGATTAAAAAATGAATGAAAGTCTCTATTAACTCACAGGGTACTGTTTCTGTACTAAACTTTAAGTACGGGATTATTATAATTAAACTTCTCATATTCAGAATCTCTATCAATAGTTCTAGGGCTCCAAATGAAACAAAATTTCATGGTATTCACTGGAAATTACGAGTTTAACTGTGAAAATTGAAAAATGTAGTTGTCTGTGAGACCGCTAACAGTTAAGTGTTAATAAAGAGTTGAAATACATAAAATTGAAAGATAACTAACTTATTATTGAACTAATAAATAAGCTTTATTTAATAGTAATTTAAATAATAAAACATTAACTGAGATGCTTACATCGCAAATTTCAATATTCATACTAACAGATGCGGCAAGTTTTACCAGATCAGTTGCTTTTCATTTTGCGCAAGTGAGTGGAGAGTCAATTCACTATGTCGACTCATCAATCACGTGAGTCGACTGAGCATCGACTCCTCAAAATGAGTGAAGTGCCTCGAACTGATCGCTCTGGACTTCGAAGAACAATTTACAGGCATATCGAGTACAGCGCCATCTGTTAACGGTTTTTGCAACTAAATTTTCAAACTTCTGTATAACATTTTTCAACTTAGCTAATAAAGAAACCGTTTACCGCATAATTCTATTGAACTTTGTTTGTGAGATATTTAATTTTGAAATCAGGGTCTTATTCGCTGGACACCCTGTATTTTATCGCTACATTTAGTCGTAGAAACTTCATAGGTATTCTATTTGAATAAAATCTGTAAATAACTTATGGGAAAGAATGTCCTGTATTACTTTGTCTACTGAAAATAGGGCAATTGTTACGTTTTTTTTCTCTACATATGAATTAAAACTATCACGTGACAAAAATACACTTAAAACACGCTGCGCAAATTGTGAATTTTTGGGGGTATATATTTCCTTCTATAATTATCCTTTATTAATATAAAACATTAAATGTTCCTGTTTAATGTGCAATCACATTTTTATTTTTACTTTTAGGCGTTTACTTGCACTAAAAACAAATACATCATGACAATAATGTACCCCCTACGTGCAATAAGCTTCCTTTGGGAGTCAGAATTTTATGTCTCAAACACATTATCCTATTATGTAACATCTTCTACGATAAAAAAAAAATGCCTCTTGTCTTTTTTTAATCATATTTATGGAGTGAGATTATATGTTTTCAATTCCTTGAGTGTAATAAAATTAACTTTAAATTGAAATAAGTGATCATAGATATTGCGTAACTATTTATATAATTGAAATTTAATTAAATAATTTAAATAACAAATCAAAATATAAATCTAAAACTATTCATTATTATAAAATTTTATTTTATTAGTGATTTGAATATTCTTCGCAGTATTTTCAGTATTGCAAAGTTAGAGCGTTCTTCCCTCTGTTCGTCTACAATGCGTGTAAAAATTATACCATATATTTGATAGAGTATATAATAATTATACTTAATATAAATTAACTATTATAATTAATGGTAATAATATGTTATGTGATATAATAATGATACTTAACACAAATTACCAAAGAGAAGCTGCTTAGTATCTGTCTTTTTGGATACCGGTATTTTAATACAGTCAATGTTGCTTTATTTAATTGAGACATTCTGTCGATTATAAGAAGTACATTTTACTGGTGTGCAAAAATCTGGAGACTTGGCAACTCTGCATGATAGATAATGGCTATAATATATTATATGGCATAATAATATTAAACTTACATTTTGAGCCTATGTATATATGTTTATATTTTTATAAACTTCATAAAGCATTTCATCAGTTAAAATAAAATTAATCGACTATTTGAAGAAATATTTGCCCTGATAGCAATGTAAATATTTTAATGTATTATAATGTGAAAATATCCGATTTGTCGATTATCACATGTTGGTGATTATTCTTTATTTAAAAAACTTGCTACAAAAATTATTTTTTTTTCCTTTACAGTGCATTCAACTTTTTTTTAATTTAAGTAAATTTTAAACAAACGTAAGAGATGACCGGAAAATTACAGCTTTTCTAGAAAATTATATTGAAACTTTTACCAGAGTTTGATTGATTTTAAATCATTTTCCAAGAAATTTATATTTTTAAACTCGCAAAGTATTTCATTTGCCAAATTGGTCATTAATACATTTGACTTATATAATCTTTTTCGTTTGAATTTATTATTATCAGTTCTTTTTTCTCGTTCATTTTTTTTCTACTCTTATACTAAGTACTAAATTTTTTTCAAATCAATTTGCCAGATAATTTACATTTTCAGATATGTAATGTATACAAAATTATATATATCGATGAATTTGCATTGCAATTTTGTTTAAATATTTCTATTTAATGTTTAATCAAGCTTAACGTGTGATATACAACATTATGACAAGTTTTGGACTGTAATTGTTTTAAATTTTTTTCTACAATTGAACTTTAGATTATTTTTATAAAAAAAGATGAATCGAACATTATGACAGTCTTATTTTTGTAACAGATGTTTCCATTATGATATAATTTTTTGAGTATTTGTGTCATTTTTTGTGTCATTTTGTCAGAAATTTAAGTAATTTGTAATAAAATAAAAAAACATATATACAATCAAAATAGAAAACAGCAAAATATAGATTTCTCTAATTATATCTAAATAATATGTTACACACCTGCCCTACATTAAATGATACATTTGTATTATCCCACTTGGTATAGATTAAAAAAAAATGTTTATAATAAAAAAGTTTTTGTTGAAAGAAATTTTTGATATCTGGAAATTTGTACAAGTTCAATTTAAATGATATAAAATTATAATTGTTCCCATATGCATGATATAGTTTAGTAAAAGATAAAAAATAGTAATAAATAGTAAAAGATACGCCACAAGTTGTGTAATCTCCAGGACATGATTCGAATCTCAGATATCTTGGCTGAAGATTCCCTACACTCTGCCAACAGCGCTATTCCGGACTAAAGTGGAAGACCTAATTCATCCAGCTAACCCTATAGATCATACGATCTGGTCTTATGTATAAAAGTTTATACTACATTTTTGTAACCCTAATTCTTCTGGTCAAAGCTACATAATTAATAATTAGTAAAAGATAATGTGCTGAATAATTTCAAAGAAAGGTTTGATTCATGAAGTTTAATAAAATATTTACCTTAAGAAGCATCGATAGTCAAAATAATTCGGCTATAAATTTGCCCATTACATACAATCCATAAATAAAATTTAAATTTAACAATCGATAAAAGTTTATTTAAAAATCTTTCCAAACAAAACGAAATCATAATTAATGATGAAAATTCGTTTCAGTTTGCATGAAGCTTTGCTAAATTTCTTGCATACCAAGCTATTAATAAAATTGAACATTTTCCATGCGTTAATCCCTAACAATCACACGTAAATACGTAATACGTAATCAACGTTTCACATAAAATAGAATCAACTTTTTAAAAAGAAAGATTGGGCCTGAATTTATTAAAGTGTCTTTTATCTTTTCCTTTCCAATAATTAGAGGAAATAACAATTTGGATTAATCAAAGGGAACAATAATTGAAAAATAGAAGGAAGAAGGGGAAAGTATCGATTTCTTTCAATATAACGAACAAACTTTCAAAATTGTGGAAAAAAAAAAAAAAAAAAAAAAAAAAAAAACTTTTCTCAAAATCTATCAGGATATATCCAGTTTAAAATAACGTTGATTTCATGAACTAAATTTGTTCCGAAAAATATGCAATTTTAAAACAATTTTTAATCTTAGAAATTTATTGATCATATTTTCATCATCACGCTTCGTTTGGATCTGTCTAATTTTGTTTCACAATAGCTACTCATCCTTGTAGTATAATTTTTTTCGTTATTATTAATGTTTTTATGTAATAAATATATTTAATTGTTGTTAGCTTTTTGAATATGTATTATTTGAATGTCTAATTAACATTAATAATGTCTAATTAAAATGTCTAATTAACATCGTTCGGAGATATAACCCTGGTACTTTTATTATGTATTACATAAAAAAAAATCCAATAAAAAAATCTAACAATTTCTTATATAATATTAACTTAAGTCGTTATGTTTTAAATGCGTAGATAGTAGAAAACATCGACTTGTTTCATTCATCAATATTAAATTTTGATATTCTTCAGAAAAAATTCCACAGTTAGTCTGGATAATACAATTAAAATTTTTTATTTAATTCCTTTCTAATATATTTATGTGCGTTTCAAATTAAACATGCACACTAAATACAAGTATGTAAGTATTATTTATTAATTTATTTATTTGTGTCTGTGTGTGTATTGTGTGCGCATTCCAATGAAAAATAAAGTGATAACCTTCGACGCCAGCGAAGTTCATGGTAAACAAATATGAATAGTATCAATCGATTAGTAAATGTCTATTAATTAATGCTATATTTAAACTTTTAGGGTGTCTTATAAATATCGAAATTGCTACAAACTTTATAATGCACAATAAAAAAAAAAAAAAAAAAAAAAAAAAAAAAAAAAAAAAAAAAAAATCTGCAAAGTTACGAAAGTTTTTCTAGGAAACTGGGATTCCTAGAACTTCTTATGTAACGGCAACAACAAAAATTTCTGTGACAGCGTCTGTTACAGGAATTATTTTTCGAGTTATAAGGATGTTTCTTTTACGCAATTAGGTACTACTCGATTATCCCGCCGACCCAAAAACCATCGCCAAACTATGAGATTAAATGCCAATAATGGCTTACCGTAAATGTCAAGCATTTAATGCCTCTAATTGCTCTTTAATGCCTCATACCTATAAGGGGGTTTACCATAGGTGGGAGCTTGTTATGTCGCCAAATACCGCCAAGTTTGTCGCTAATTTGGTGGTATATCGCCAAATTTGGCGACCAAGATGAGTCGCCAAAAGTGACGCCAAATTTGCGGTATCTCTAATATTTCGCCAAATTCCCATAGACTTCCATTGTAAACCAATAGCGTTTACTTGCTTACAGAAAATCAACAAATTGAGATATTTTAATGCAACAAAAAGTAATATTAGCTTAAGGGGTTATATTAATTATGGCACAGATGTCATATATGCTCCATATTGGCGCGATTGGCAATTTGGCGAAAACTTCAAAAGCATAAACAACATCATCCGGGTTACCATATCAAGCAAAATAACGACACTTTGGCGCCAGTTAAGTACCCGTTGCGTATATGACATTGGCGTCATAAAAAATCGCGCCAATATTGGCGCGATTCATCCTTTGGAGCTTTCATAATCCTGCACAAATCTCTTCCAAACTGATACATAAAAACAAGGGGCATTAAATCTCGGTCAAGTTCGTTAATGGGCAAAATCGGTCAATAGGGGTGGAAATAGAGAGAGATTTTTTGTGAAAATAGAAAAAAAAACTCAGAACTTCTTAATTATTATAGATATAAAATCACTTTAAAGCTATTATAACTTTATTTATATGACATCTGTGCTTTAATTATATTTAAAGGAGTCCAAATAAATAAAATTATGAATAAAAGTAACAAGGGTACAATGCTTAGCAAATATCACATGTTTTATTTTCATATTTTATATTATCTATATCCATAATGGGTAAGTATTACGGTGGCCTCCAACGACTGTTTTTTATTTTGGAGTCAATTTATTCACGACTAGTAAGTCAAGAAAATATTCAATAAGGAAAAAACTTTTGACAACACAAGAAATACCATATTAAGCATTCATTTTATTTCTAAAATTAAGGTATTGCTTTTCGTAAATCTATTTGTAACGCAACTATCCTAAACTTTTACTTAAAGTTATACTTGTACAAACTAGTTATCAGATGTCTATGATGCATTAGGCCCATGATTTCTAGTTCTTAGTTATTTAATTTAGCTTAATGGGGGGGAGGGTGCCAGTTATTAGTTCCAGTAATTTCATTTTACCAATCTTTTTGATAAATAAGCTTTCATTCAGTACATAATATGATTCAGTACATCATTTTGCATATTACTTAATATCTATGTTTAAATTTTTTCTTCAAGTAATTAAAAACAATTGTATATTTCTAATCTTTAACGATTAAACAATTTAATGATTTATTAAGATCATTTTCTAAATAATTGTACATGAATTATTCTCAAGAATATCTTTATGAATTTACTTGTGATCATAGAAAAATAATGAAGAAACACATGTATAAGTTTTAATGCAAATTATGAATGTACTGCTGAAAAATACACAATGCTCAAAGATTTATAATCTTTCAATTCTGAAAATGTTCATACTAAATTCGATAAAATAAAAACTATAGTGTACATCCAGAAAAGCAGCACATTAAAGAGAAAGAGATAGAGTTATAAGATTCATTTCATTATCAGACCTTCTTATCATTATCTTTACCCTGAAAATTAAAAGAAAGATAATTAATATATGTATATATATATATATATATATATATATATATGCTTTTAAGTAAATATTTTTCCTTTCCGTAAATTTTTTGACGGAAGTTTGAAATGGAGTTAAAATATAGGACTTTAATCCTAAAAGTTAAAATTAGAAGATAGATTGTCATGTTCTATCATTAACCTGTAAATAACAAGAAACATAACAAAGAAAAACTTTTACAAAAATATTAATCATAGCCGTATGTGTTTTGACGAAAGTTTGGAATCTAGGAAAAAATATAGGATGTTATTTCAAAGTGTTTGATTTCATTCATTTTTAAATTTTTAATTAATCGTCTTAGCTTTCATTAGTTCCTTCTTTTATTTCGCATTTGATATTATTAGTTAATAGCTCTTCAACTTATTGCGATATTTCATCGATGTGTTCCTCTAACGTAAAATCATTAGATTTATAATAATATATTCATACTTAATATGTCTACATTGCATCAAATTTTATATTCTTATTATTCTTTTTACTTTTCAAGAAGAAAAACAATTAGTTTTACTGATGGATAAGAATTGAATGCTATAGAAAGAATGTGAGTAATATTATGTTCTAATTTTTTTTTAATTTATCTAAGAAACATCAATTCAGTAGTTCAATTTCACGTTTCATTTTTCATTCAGTTTTGTGCTTTTAAACGCTTTAAAGTTTTTTTTTTTTTTTATATATTGTTGGAATATCTTTCGATCTTCTGTTCAAAGTCTTGAATAGCTTTTTTATTCTGTACTTCTTTTAGTTGATAAAAATCCATTAAAAAATTCATTTAAGCCTGATGTAGGAGAGCCTTTTAAAATAAAGACCCGACTATGGACTCCTTTATCAAATTCACTATTCCATTATAAAAATAGTACAAGGAAGAGAAATGGATTCCCTTTATTGATTTTTATTCGTTTAAGAATAATCAAGCCGTTGTAACTATTCCGTACTTTATTTTTTCCTTTGAGAAAGGTGTTGAACTTTTACAGCTCCATCATTTCGTATAATAGAGAACTTGTAGATGAATAATAAACAATAAACAATCTATACCGATTACTTTTGCATCCCCATTCTCTTGCCAAAGCGTAAAAGCATTTGCGAATGTATTTTTTGGCAAATGCCTTATAATAGTTCGTAAAATGCAGAGATGTAAAGAGAAATAATTTCCTTTAAAAATTCCAATAATTCGAAGATGAGAAATATAATGGTTCCTGTAAATAACAAAAAAAAAAAAAAATAAATAAATAAATAAACATCAGAACAACAGGTTATTTCAGACACTATGTCAGTATAGGCAGTGATTCCCAACCTTTGTTTGGCCCACCCTACAAATCATCTCTAAATTAACAATCAACACCAACCCTGCAGACACTGTATAATGTATATTTCTTATTATAAATATTATTTCTATTTGCATTGGAAGCATTAAAGAGCTTTAACAATAACTACTCATTTCACATTTTTTAACTTATCAAAGAAATGTATTTACTATCAGATTTTTTTAAGCATTTTCTATAATCTAATAATTCTATTATATATCTAATAGTTCTATAGATAACAATTCTATTTAAAATGAGGCTACACATATTCGTTTTATGCCAAAAAGAGTTTTCCGGTTTCTTTTTAACTTACCTCAGTATTAAACAAAAGTATTATATGCAATGAAAAAAAGTCCTTCCGGCCATTGCCGGGAGGAAAAGGTAGCTTTCATATTCCTTATTTTTAAAAAGCAAGCTTATATTATTCAAACACACGAAGCTCAATTTAGTGGAAACCGATTATAGGAGATTAAATACTAATTTTTATCAATACTAAATCATTATGAATGAGAATTTCGCGAAATTAGTCAGCTTTATCCAAGCTGATTTTATTTAAAGTTAGTTATATTTGGTTGCCGAATTCGGCGATATTTTGAAGATCCTGCCATTTTAAGACAATATGGTGGATGAGGCTAACGAGTGAACTTGGTCGAGATCTTAGTAAATCCTGTGCACATGCTCACTCACATCGGAATCGGTTGATATATACAAGTGCTTTTGCAGGCAAAAAATCATATTTTTCAAAATGTCAACCACATTAGATATTGAAACTGCTATATCTAATCCATTTTTTAAAATAAAGACAGAAGACAAAATGCTCTGGTATCCTTATATCATGGTCAAATATTTAAGAAAGAAACTTTTTTTCAATTTCTAATTTTTTTGCACCTCACTTTAAATATAATTTTTTATTTAATTTAATGACCTCCATTATGATGGCTGATGAAGCTGGCCAGCGAACTTGGTCGAGACATTACGATTTTCTATCCACATGCCTTCATGCATCGAAATAGGTTAATAAAAACGCGTGGTATCACAAATATCAGATCGTTTCAAAATGTCAGCCATGCTAGAAATTCAAAGTGCTTTATTTCAAACATTTTTTAATATATATACGAAACAAAAACTGCTCCGGAATATTTGTATCAAGTCAAACACATAAAAGAAATCTTTTTCATTTTTCAATTTTTTGATAACTCATTTTAAATTTAAAATTATTTTTTTTAAATGGCAGCCCTTTTGGAACAAGATGGCAAATGAAGTTGGCCGACAAACTCTGCCGAGACATTGATATGTACTATGTACACACGAAGTTACATCAAATCGGTTAAAAAATACACCTGTTATTGCGTGACAAAATTCAAGTCGTTTCAAAATGTCTGCCACAATAGAAATTCAAAACGCTATAACTCAGCCATTTTTTTAGATGTAGAAGAAACAAAAACTGTTCCGGAATCTTTGTATTAAGGTCAAACACATACGAAAAAAAATAATTTTCATTCTCTAATTTTTTGGTACCTCATTTTAAATTTTAATTTTTTTTTTAAAGTTTAAATGGCCGCCATTTTGAAACAAGATGGCGGATGAAGCTGGCGAACGAACTCAGTCGAGACATTTTTACGTATTATGCACCAAGGTACATCGAAATCGGTTCATGAATACGCCTGTTATTGCGTGACAAAAATCAGGTCGTTTCAATACAAAAAGCTACCTATTGCAGACGTTCGGAGGAAAGCGATTTCAAAAACTTTTGGTATATTTTCACCGATCATGACCCTCAGACCCCGAAACCACCCTCCTTTCAAATGTTGATATATATATATATATATGTTAGATTTTAGAATAGAATTGTTAGATTATGGCTTAATATTGGAAGGTTTTACTAGTGAATGAAATAACTGGTTGTTATGTTACCAGTAGTGCAATGTTAAAAATGCAGTGCTAGATGTCTCGATAGTAGTTGTGGATCACAAACAGCAATAATAGAAGTGGTCAGAACAGGTAATTCGAACTTGTTTTATTAGTATAACAATGTGTTAATTGCAGTAGTCGAGTGAAGACTATGGAATACATCGTTCCGTGAAGTTTCCCCAGAATGAATTGAAACGACACATAAGATCGGCTCAGCACTTTATTAGAACATCTTTCAAATGGCGCAGTTTCCACCAAGATTATTTATTAGCCATCTCTCCGTAGTAGTAATTAGGTCTAAACAATCTTCCAGATAATCGAATAAAAAGACGGTAACCAGGGGATGGATGTAAACTGGAAAATTGACTCAAATCTTTCAATATCTGCTGAAACACAGCGAGTATCAACTTTTTGTTCCTCACGTGTAAGAACAGAAATATGACGTAGACAGCGCTCTCAACCAATGAATAATTAAGGATGTCACGTCATATAAAGAGTGTGGACAGAGCACGCGGATAAATTTGAAGGGAAAGGGATAACCTCTGAATGTGCGGGAAGGTAAAAATGGAAGCTAAAAGAATATTCTCGAAAGAAAAAAGCGCGGAAATGGAACATTTAATTAAAGAATACCAAAAGCGTAATATTTAAGCGATTAAGACAAGTGAGACATTAAATTAAAGGGAATTAAAGACAAAGTTAACGATAGAGAGTAAGGATAAGGATTTAGTGAAAATAAAGCAGTAATTTAGAATAAGATAAGGAAATCGCGGAATTAGATGTAATAATGTAACACACACACACAGACACACACACACACACATATATATATATATATAATATTTAAAAAAATTAAAATTTAAAACCAGGTACCAAAAAATTGGAAAATGAAAAATATGATTTTTTCTTATGTGTTTGACATTGATACAAAGATTCCGGAGATACAAAGATTTCGGAGCAGTTTTTGTTTTGTCTATATCTTAACAAATGGCTGAGTTATTGCACTTTGAATTTCTAGCGTGGCTGACATTTTGGAACTACCTGATTTTTTTCACGCAATAACAGGCGTATTTATGAACCGATTTGGATGTAACTTGGTGTGTACATAGTACATACCAATGTCTCAACTGAGTTCGTTGTCCAGCTTCATTCACCTTCTTGTTTCAAAAGGACTGCCATTTAAATTAATTAAAAATTAAAATGAGGTATCAAAAATTTGGAAAATGGAAAAGATTTTTCTTTATGTATTTCACTTTGACACAAAGATTCCGGAAAGTATTTGTTTCGTCTGTATCTTAAAAAATGATTGGGTTATAGCTAGGGATTACAATCCCGGGATCCCGTATCCCGAGATCCCGGGATCCCACATCATTTTAAATCCCGGAAATCCCGGGATCTTGTCTGTCAAATCCCGGGATTTTCGGGATTGTCCTTTTTTTTTTTTTTTAACTGGAACAATATTCAGCTGAAATAAAAAAATATATATTTATAGACTGTCTCTTTTGGAAAGAAAAAGAATTAATTTTTATGAAATTTATATATCCTTGAAAAAATATACATATTTCAAGTATTTTTTACATACTTCAAAGCGATTAAATCGTTTAACATGAAAACCTTTTGACTTGCAAACAGATGTAACCCGCTCGGCTATTATTCGGGAACAATGAAATCATTTGTTTATTTCGATTTCACCGCGTTTAGAAAGCCGGTCGTTTCAGCAACTGGGAATCACAAAATTTCGAATTAGAGTTTACTGATAAGCGTCGCATTTGAGTTTCATAGTCATTATTATGTGCTAACTTCTTTGCTTATCGGGCGTTTATACCTATTTTGCTTTAAAGATGTCTAATGAAAAGGATTTTGTAGCTCATAGGAAATATAATGATACATCTTCAGTATGGCACTGCTATTTAAGGTCAAAAGATGAAAAAATCGCTAAACGTAAAAGATGTAGCCAAGTGCTTAAAACGTTAGGTGCATCGACTAAGGGTTGCATGCACATTTATCGACGAAACATGGTACTAAAGTTTAGAAATAATTTAATACATCATCTCTTCTTTCCACAAGTCAAGATTGCATAGAACATGCATTGCTTTCTAAAAAGTGGAAAATAGAAGATTATTTTAGTAGTGATAAGGCACTGGATTTAATTTTATTGCGAATGACAGCTAAAGACTGTTTTTCATTTAACTTCAACTGAGTTAAGAAACTTACTGATAGCTAAAGGCTATAATGATTTGCCAAAATCTGCAGTATCAATTCGAAATCGTGTAGTGAACTATAATAAAAGAGTTCATTACAAGGGAAATACAAACTTTAAAAAATTCAGGAAAAAAATTTTGTTTGACTTTTGAAGAATGGATATTTACTGCAAGCAAGCGATTTATGAATATTAATTAATGCCCATTCAAGAAATTTAAATTTGAGCAAATTCAGGAATTTAGGCCTTATGCGCATATATGGATCTTTTACAGCAAAAAAGTGCATTGAAATGCTAACAGAGTGCTTAAACGAATATGACATTTCCCATAAAACAGACAATGTCACAACTGGGACTTGGAGATGAAACTTTAGACGCCGTCATATTTCATAGAACATATTTTCAAAGGAATACCGATTAGTTAGGAAACAGTGAACTATTCAAAATAATCTTTTTTTTCACAAAGGTACGTAATAATTTTTTATATTATGCAACGTTTTCGAATTTTAACAGCTATTGCTATTTAGAAATTTAAACTATACATCTATGTATTATTTTATTATATGTGTGTGTGTGCTAAGTTCTTTTATTTCAAGAAAAAAATCTTCATGTTAGGGAAAACCTTGCAATTGCAATATCCTAGAATTATAAACTTTAATTACTTAGGTATGAGAATAATTCATAATTTAATTCGTGATATTAATTAGTTTTTAATATTGTAAATATTAAACTATTCAAATACTTGTTTAACAGGAAATAAAATAAATTATCTAGAAGATGAAGCATAGACATTTCATGTTTTTTGTTGCATTTTCAAACATCAACAGCGTATTTCTTTTAATTTTCAATTGTTCTAATTTATCCTATAAGTTTTGATAATTAATTGAAGTTAATTTTTTTTAATTTGGTATATTTTCATATGTAAATTAGGCTGTAATTTTGCTTTGTCTTTTCTATAGTATTATGATATTTAGCTATTGTAAAAATTGATGATATTACAGAAATTCTAATTTTCCTAATCCCGGGATTGAATCTAAGCAATCCCGAAATCCCGGGATTGGAAATTAGTCTCGGGATTGTAATCCCTAGTTATAGCACTTTCAATTTCTAGCACGACTGACTTTTTGAAACGATCTGATATTTGTCTCGCGATAACACACGTATTTATTAACCTATTTGGATGTAAGAAGGCATGTGGATAGTATAACAATGTCTCGACCAAGTTTGTTGGCCAGCTTCATACGCCATCTTGTTTCAAAATGGTGGCAATTTATCTTAAAAAATGTCTCAGATATAGCAGTTTGAATTTCTAATGTGAGTGACATTTTGGAAAATCTGAATTTTTGTCTGCAACAGCACTCGTATATATCAACCGATTCGTATGTGAGTGAGCATACGCACAGAGATTACTAAGTTCCCGACCAAGTTCACTGGTTAGCCTCATCTACCATGTTGGCTTAAAATGGCAGGCACTTCAAGATATCTCCGAATTTGGCAACCAAATATAAGTTACTTTAAATAAAAGAAGCTTGGATAAAGCTGACTATTTTTACAAAATTCTCTTTCATAATGATTTAGTATTCATAAAAATTAGTATTGAATCTCCTATAATCGGTTTCCACTAAATTGAGCTTCGGGTGTTTGAATAATATAAGATGGCTTTTTAAAAATAAGGAATATAAAAGCTACCTCTTCCTCCTGGCACTGGCCGTAAGGACTTTTAAGATATAGACGAAACAAAAACTGTTCCGGAATATTTGTATCAAGGTCAAACACATAAGAAAAAAATATTTTTGAATTTTCAATTTTTTGGTACCACATTTTAAATTTTAAATTTGTTTTATAAAAATTTAAATGGCCGTCATATTGAAAAAATGGAGGATGAAGCTGACCAACGAACTCGGTCGAAACATTTGTGGTTATTATGTATACCCCAAGGTACATCCAAATCGATTCATAAATACGCCTGTTATCGCGTGACAAATATCAGGTCGTTTCAAAATGTCAGCCAAGCTAGAAATTCAAAGTGCTATAACTCAGCCATTTTTCAAGATACAGACAAAAGAAAAAACTTCTCCAGAATCTTTGTATCAAGGTCAAACACATAAGCAAAAAATATTTTTCAATTTTCAATTTTTTGGTACCACATTTCAAATTTTAATTGTTTAAAATTTAAATGGCCGCCATTTTGATACAATATGGCGGATGAAGCTGGCCAACGAACTCCGTCGAAGCATTGGAATGCACTATGTATACACGAAGTTACACCCAAATCGGTTCATAAATACGAGAGTTACAATGTGACAAAGATCAGATATATATATACATATATGGGCATATATATATGGATATATATATATATATATATATATATATATATATAACCTTTTGAACGGAGGGTGGTTTCGTTGTCTGGGGGTCAAGATCGATGAAAATATACCAAAATTTTTTGAAATCGATTTCCTCCGAACGGATGCAATAGGTAGCTTTTTGTAATGAAATCTACCTAAAACAATGATGAGACTCTTACACTTAGCATTAAAATTGATAACATTAATACTTTTTAGAATTCATTTTAGGAACTTAATACAGTTGATGCATAAGATTAACACACTAAAGTTTATCTGTATGAAAACACAATACAGTATAGAAGCGTTTCAAAATTTTAATATTTATCAGTTTTATAAAGCTATATATTTCCCATAAAAGCACATTTCTCTGTTTTTCCCTTTCCACATTATTGTAAATTGTCTGGAATATATTATCTGATTATGAAATTTTGAATGTATATGTCATTTATTTATTTAGTGTGTAAGATATCTGCAAGAGAATATTAATCTATTTCTTTTTTAAACACTTTTTTAAGATTTATAAATTTCATAAAGTTGGTAGTACCTAGTTTTAATAAAAATTTCCAATATCCATGTGACCTATATCAGAGCGAATAGAAACACAAGACTAATTCAATAAGTAATTTGAAGAAAGCAGAGAAACATTGTAAAATCTAATAATAAACAGAAATAAAATTTAGATATGGAAAAAACAGTTCTTTTGCGGGGAGGGGGGATAGAAAAACTATTAGTATTATTGATATAATTATACTACTTTTCAATCTATTTTAATCTATCGATTAAGAATTTTTTTCTACAAAAATATAATTTTTTCATTTGATTTTATGATTTTGCAGATAGTCTTTTTTGGTCTACAACATCACTTTTCTATAAAACAGTTGAGTGAGAGTGGGTGAGAAACAAATTTGTAATTGCATCCCTGAAAAGTCAAGTAACCCCTAACCCGTCTTCTTGGGGAGTACGTCACACATTGGGAACCACTGGTATAAGAAAAGAAGTTGAAACTGGTGTGAATCAATAAGATATAAAAGATCTTCATAAAATACCACCAAAAAGTTTTAAATGCGCTAGGCCTTCTGAAAGGTCTGAGACTTTCTTCGTCAGGCGCAAAAAAGCTGTTAATGATAAATCTGATTCCACAATAATCTCTTCTGCTTAGAAAAACATTTTGAGTACTACCATATAATTTATTTTTGTATTATTTCCTATCAGTCTGTTTATATATATATATATATATATATAATATGTGTGTGTGTTTTCATTTTAATATATAATAATTTTAATATATGTGTGTGTTTTCATTTATTTTTTATTTTATTTTATTTTATTTTCATGTAATTTTTTTCCAATTTTCTTCCTTATTCCCTTTCTACTTTGTGTTCTATTGTTTTCTTTATACTATTTAGTCATTTGCTGTTGTCTTCTGTTTTCCTATTGGCTATTGATTTCTACTTTCGTATTGGCTGTTTCTTCACCTTGTTTTATTTTCCTTATCCCTCATTTCAGTGTTGCTGTTGCATTCATAGTAGAAGCACGTCTTTTTTTGTGCCTGACGAAGAAACACGCAGATCTTTTGAAAGGCCTATCGCATTTAAAAGTTCTTGTTGGTGTTTTAGGAAGATTTTTTAGTTCTCACTGGTATAGGGTCTTATGTATTTAGCCGATTAAGGATATCACCTTGATAATAAATTTTCGGCGTAATATTTATTAAATGCTTTTATGACGTAAATTTTACCTGTAAAATGTTGTACAATACCCCATTTAAAATATTCTAGAATCATGAGGTTTATTGTCCTGCCATGTAAAATTACAGCAAAAAATCACTCGAATTATAAAAATTATAAAAAATATTTATAAAGCGGTAAAATTAATAAAAAATTCACATAATACACAATATGAAAATTAAAAATCTCTGCATTTTCAAGTCAAAAATATACATTTTATTTAAACTTTCTAGTACTTTCTGCCTGTCTGTCCGAGGCCATCGTCAAGGAATGTGTTTAATAATTTAAATAAAAGTTTAAGTTCAAAAGAGTTCTTCTTAAAGTTCATATTGTGTTTTTATTATTATTATTATTATTGAAGCAGGTGGAATATCATATTTAGTCTTATGATTTTATTTCTTTAAAAAGTTATCAGAATGAAATTTAATTTCCGATACATTCTTAAATAATTTTTATTCATTTACTCTAAATTAAATTCGAATATATTATTGTGTGGGGTAGTAGATTTTTTTTTCAATTCAACAAATATGTATACATTCAGAAAGTTCTAATTCGAGTACTTTTGCGCTTAAATTTTGTAAACAAGTTTGTATGTCTCACCATTACACGTATTTTAGTGATAAAAAACAAAAAAGTAGCTTGTTTAAAGTTCATTTATTAAATTTTGAAATAGAGTTGCATTACACTCCTTAACAATATGTTTTCAAATACTCGATTTTATTATTTGATGTTTTAAATTATTTTAGACACCAGAAAAACGAAACGTTCGTGTATAAAGCTTTTCTATATAATCCTGACCTTTTATTTTGACTGTCAAGCATATCTAACAAAAAGTCATTATCTATTTATCACTGTTGTAAAACGCTAAATATATATATATATATATATATATATATATAACCACAAACAAAATATCAAAATCCATCACTCACCATATCTAAAATGAAACTCACATCGAAAAAATTAAAATAACCAACATAAACTTTAACTCTTAAAATCAAACTGAATAAGCAAACTAAAGGAAATATATATAATTGCAAAACATAACGGAACAGAACAGAAGGCGAGCGGTATGGCTAACGACATACTCTGCAGGGTTAAGTCAGACTTTACGCATGCTACGTCCCACTTCAATCGCCAAGACCAAAATTGAAAAAAATGAAAAACTATGAAAAACTAAACAGAACTACAACATCCACCAAAATATCTCTCTAACTCATTAGATCAATCAACTCATCAAAACCTCCATTCTCATCCATCACTGAGTTCAGTTCAGTTCCGTACCAGCTACTCTTAATAAAATCACTAGTTATTCTCCTAATGAAATTGCGAGGATAACCATGCTTGAATCCCAAGCGGCACCACTCTAAAATATCATTAAACATATCTTTAACTCTAGTACTCAGTCTTTCGATTCGTATTAATCCATTTCTAAGTACATTTCTTTTAATCGAAACATGCACGTTGGAATAAAAATATAGCAGCTTAAAGGTATTAAAGTTAAAATCATTTCGCTTGTCATCTAACTTAGATATCAAATTTTCACATTCTATGCTTAGATTCACATCTAGAAAATTAATATTTTTACAATTCTGGGAGGAGGGTTCCAGACTCAGAGACGTAGGATAATATGTAAAATCAATATTTTCAATATCATTGTTTAATTTGACTATCAAAACATCATCTATATATCTGTAGGATAATGTGTTACTGTTTAAATTATTATTTCTTTCATATATATGTAAGTAAATGTTTGCCAAAATGGAACTGCAACCCCCCCCCCCCACACACACACACACACACATTGGAATACCCCGAATCTGTTTAAATATTGTATTTCCTTCGTAAAGGTAGTTTTCTTGTACTACTAATTGAAATAAATTTATGAAAAAATCATTATGAACATCCAAAGTACTAGTTTTATTATAAAAATCTACTATTTTGTCTTTTAAATCTGTCAAATCAATTGTGTTATAGAGATCTGCAAAATCGTAAGCGAATAAACCAGTAATATTTTTTAATTTTTTTAGATTACCTAATAGTGTATAGCTATTTTTGATAATAAAAGTCATCTCTCACCCCCATCACTCCATCAAACACTCCCTCCAATACCCCCAGCAAAGCTTTGCTAGCAGCACCAATATATGATCCATATCCACAAGTCACACTCCTGAATTTCATAGGGGTTTTATGGAATTTAGCCACTAATATGAGATAAGGGAAACTTTGACTCATTTGTTTCAGCTTAACTTTTTTATAGAAGGCTTTAATCCAATTTTCTATTACTGCAGCTTTCGAATTTAATGGTAAATAGTTATTTTTATTATTGTAGCACTCATTCAAGAGTTTACCCTATAGTACCTTACATATCAGTGCATAACTTGTATTTGCTTTATCCACATAGGTGATTATAAAATTTTCCTGAATTTCGTTAATTGAATGTGTAAGTTTGTTGTATTTCTCTCTATTAACTCCGTCAAAATCTCTGGAAATTCTCGTTTAAAATCTCTTAATATATAGTATTTCCACTCGTCAAAAACACTGGGTGGCAAATTGTATCTATACATTAGTTTATTTATAAATATATCTATATTAATAGTAAAACGTTTAATTGCAACACTTTTAGTTACAGTACGTTTCACACGATATTTAGTTCCGTATTCCATTAACCTCCTCAACTCCTCATCCTTTACTATCTTTAGATCCCCAGTAATAACATGTCCATAATACTTGTCTTTATAATTAACAAATTCAGAATCATTGCAGTGGCAGATACTCCCTGCTATACTACTCTTTAGATCTTTAGCAAATAAATTATAATTAAAAATAGTTCTCCCCAAAGGCTTATCATATTTAAAAGCCTTAACTATTTTTATTTGTCCGACAGGTAGCAATTCATTGTATTTATTCAACATTTTATTGTAATTTACACCCTTATGGCTATCACTCAAATAATCAGTTATAAAATAGATTTTATTTATTGCACTAACTTGGCCATAATCAATGTTACAATACATTTGTAATTTTTGTGTCTTAATTCTATATCTCAACAAATCCAAACCTAAGTCAACATTCTCATTTTCTATCCTAGACTGTAAAGTTCTTAAAGTTACGGGAATTAATTTCTTCTTAATGTTGAAAATCAAACCTTTAATCACATTAACTATTCGCTCACCTTTATAATTAATTATTGCATTTACTATGTCTGTACAAGTATTTAATTTTTTAAAAATATTCAACTTAGTATATTGATTACTGTTTCTAATCAACTCATTTCCAATGTCATGATTAATTTTGTCGTAAATTGCATCATCTAAATTGTTAGTTTTAAAGTTTTTAATTATATTACTGTGGTTAAACATAACATTAAGTCCATATGGATATACCGTACCAAACTTTATCATCATATCCTTTTCACGAATCTTTCTTTCCATTTTATTAGGTATAATACACAATATAGAAATCCTTATGTTATCTATGCCATGTTCTGAAAAATGTGAAATTTCTACTTCTTGATCCTCTTTTTTATACTTAAGATTTCTAATGTTTGATTTGTGATTGTTGAATCTCTTTTTAAAAGAGTAGAAGTCTCTCCTATGTACATTTGATTGCACACATTACATCTTAAACAATACACACAATTATATACCTTACAAAATTTTAAAGATTGTTCTTCAATCACTTTGTCGCCATTATCCGTATCGACACAAACTCTACATATTTTGTCACTACATTTTATTAAGTTTATTCCATTGATATCTTGTCCAATTTTTATACCCCTATTATAAAAAAATCTTGTTTTACACCTTTTCACTTTATCGATGCAATCTATGTTTTTCTTATGTTTATTCATTAAATTTGTGTTATAAACATATCTTGTCCTATACCTTACAACTTCTGTATCTCTATAAACACCCTTGTCCTTATTTAACTTATCACACAATTCATAATTCTTCTTCATTACTAAACAATCATCTATCGAACTCTTATCTATATAACTCTGCTTGCAATAAAAATTGCATACAAGACCTTTCCCCCTCTTCTCACAAATCTCGCCATAATCACAACCATAAACTTTACTCTCAAATACATCCACATTTTCAAATACATTTGGTCCATGGTAACTTTTTGACAATCCGCTCCCCACCATGGTTTCTGGAGCCGACCGAGCACTACGGAATTTATAAAAATTCCGTATCTTGCCGGTACCTTTTACAATATAATTTTGTCTATTCATATTAAATTTTTAATTATTCTATGTAAATACAATATAAGCAATTCCAAATATTTTAAATGTGTACTAAAAAATGCACAACTATAACAAAGTTAAATAAATTTATAACAATATAACATAAACCCGAAAGAACTAATAAAACTCTTAAATTAAACAATCATAAAATCTTCAACTAACTAGCCAAAAACCAATAAAAAACTAATAAATCCAAACAAATCAACTAAATCAACCAATTCTCATCAACCTCCATATATATATATATAGTACTTCCAATGTTTCCTTAATGTCATTTGTATTAATAAACCACAATCTATAGAGCATATGATTCATGTACTTGGACAATAATTATAATGAAATTTCAAATATCTTAAGAAATATACTTTAAAAAAGTAAATAGTTTTTACATCATATTGTGCAAATAAAAATCTAATAATTATATACATTGTAAACATAATTCTTATACATGAAGAATATTTCAAAATGCATTATGTTATAGTTTCAAAACACATATGCTTTAATTCATTTATCTATCAAAATCATTTCTTTATTTTTTTTTAAGTGAACAGATTATCATTATTCATCAATTACGAGCATTTTGAAGTAGTAGATTTAAAAACACGATTTGAAAAATGAAACATAAAGAATCACAAGCAAAATGTTATTTTATTAAATTATTAATCTTGTTTCAATGTACATTTATTCCATACTTACATACTTCTATATTTATACATACTTCTATTGCATCAACATAATCTAAATTGCTTTCTTACTTTGAACATTTTTGCTTTTACATTGCACACCTACTTTCAACTTGTACACATACACAAATATATATTTAAAATCGAAATTAACATTGTCACTACCGAAAATACAAAAATACATTTATTTTGATAAATAATACAGCTGGACATATACACCATGAAATGTTGAATATTAACGTGTAAATAAAAATACCAAATTTACTAAATAGTATATGCAAAATGTTATAAAGTAAAAAAAAACTAAGCAAATATTAAAGTAAAATTATAACAATAGGCGTTTCGGGGATCATCTGTGATGATCTTCAGGAAAGAGTTGTTACATTGCTTTTAAAGTTTTACTAAACAAAGACAAACCGTCTTGCATTTGAAAAGTTCGTTTGGTTTTCAATGGATTTTTCCAAGGAATTGGTTGAAGCGATAATACATTGGAAACCTATCGAACTTTTCAAATTCCAGACAGTTTAGCCTTGTTCTTTAAAATTTTAAAACCACTGTAACAACTCTTTCCTGAAAATTATCATAGATGATCACCGAAACTTATATAGTTATAACTTTACTTTAATAATTGTTTAGTTTTTGACTTTATAACATTTTGTGTACACCATTTAGTATTTTTTTTATTTTTTATTTCGAAGTCAATACTATATGCCTTTTTTGATTTTACATTAGTTACATTAATTTTATTAATGATAGCATAAATTTCTTATCATTATATTTTAAGCTTATCGAATCACCTTCCGTCATCTTTTTTGCAACTTAATGTTCGAACATCATGAAGTTGATATTTTTTGTTCACCTAAATTGCCTGTAAGGTCTTGATGAACACTTGATGACATATATACTATGGCTAACGAAAAAACTATTAGGCGTGGCAATATAACCCTTACAATTTTGCCCTCACATAGAAATAATTGAGTAAAATTTATGGAATTGCTACATTGTATTAGTCCTTATATATATAGTTACCATGCACAGTAACACATTTCTGCAAACGGTATTTCAAAAAGAGGGGGGAGTATGTATTCCAGGAGGCGCGACAGTGAACGCAAAGGGGGCATTTGTGACAGCATAGCATGAATAAACTTTCACAGGCCTTTACAAAAATATGTCACATGTGGACGGTCGACAAAAGTTAGAAAAATACCCCCCTTTGGGTCTACTATCGCGCCACCTGGAATACGTGTGAGGGCAAAAAATTATTGATAACCCCACTCTCATAAAGTGGATACAACTGAGTACCTCTTTCACATCTCTAATACAAGGAGATAATAACATTTTTTTTTCTTTCAAGTTTAAATCAGGGATTCACTTTTAGTCATCGTTTTTGTAACTTAAATTCGAACATCCTGAAGTTTGAATTCATTATTCACTGCCATGGAAGAATTTGGAGAAGACTTGATCACATACATTCTATGTCCGAAGAAAGCGATTATTGGAAGCGTGGAAAACAATCGAGTACCTTTTTCAAACCTCTAATACAAGGATGAAATGACATTGAATTTTTTTTTCTATTTTAACCCTCAAAATAAGCACTATCACAGCTTCCCGATTCAAGGGCACGTGGGTATGTCATACCCGTGTGTCTTTAACCATTAATGTCTTGCGATTTATTTATCTAATTTAAGAGATTTTTTTTTAATCGAAACCTCAGACACTGTAAAAAAAAAAGATTATGTTTATATAATGATTATAAAAACAGCTGTATTCTTAATTTAATAGAGAAAAAAAGCACATTTTATTTTTTAAATGTCAAAATATGGTGTGTTTTTTTCATACTATCATATCTGTGCGAAATTAGTAGATAAAAAATTTCTTGCAACGACGTTCAAAAGAGAATTTAATATACTTTTAATTACTTAATAGGTCATTTACCTTTAAGTTAAAAAATATATTTATTTGCTTAGATAAAATTCAGTGATTTTAAAATAATATACTTATTTGGCCATATAAAGTCATTACTTTTTCTTATTAATGGAAATACTTGTAAGTGAAAAAATAAAGGATAAATAAATATTAAGAGAATTAAAAATCAAATATTTCAATAAAAATAATACAGGAAATGTGATATTTATGGTTTACTTACTACAAACTGTGTAGCAATCTGCAAATTTTTAACTTAGATTTTAAAAGTAATACACTAGAACTAAACTATAAAAAAAAATAAATTATGATGTTAAAAATATATCAGAATTATTTTTAAGTTATTTCAGATTTCTGATGATATAAAAATTTAAAAACAAAAATAAAACACGTAATTTATACAAAAGTTTTATTGACATAAATTGGTAAAATACTAACTTTGCAACAGCATTGGGTGACGTGTACTCGTAGACTAAATACGTTTATCTATTTTCCAGTTAGCATTCACACTCAAGATGGATATAGTGGAGGATCTGTACTGGGATAGTAGATTTTTCCCCTCGCCTACAGTCACCCCCTAAACATTACCATTTTTGAAGGAGAAACACATTTAATTTATTGCTGGGTCCCATAACCAGTGCTGTTGTTGAGGGTAATGCCTATCGAAACAGCTTCTATCATTATTCTTATTTATTTATTTTTATATGATACTAGTGAATAAAATTTCGAAATTATTCATTACTCTTGGGGGGTGTTCGTGGTGTCTGGGTTTAGATCCTACGCTAATATCTCTGATGCAAGTCATTTTATTGTAGTAACAGTAAAGTAATTTAAGTTAGTATAAGAAAATAAGATAATTTGAAATAGCTTTCAAAAATAAATTGTCTGTAAAAACAACTATTCCGTAGAGTTTTGTAAATGTAATAATAAAAGCATTAACGCATCCACTTCCGTCTTTTAGTAAACGTCATATATTTTTACACGTTAATGTAAGATGTTATCTGAACTTTTACAAGCATTAGAGAAAACATTAACATTATTACTAAAATTTTGAATAATTATCAAAATTACACTATGCCCTTCTTTTAATGTTTCTGTTTCTGTGATGAAGAAAATAATTATATAGCTACCTTGCATTGAACAAGACTTATAATCAAACAACTGTATATAAAACACTTTGATACACTTTTGCATTTTAATGCACTATAAATTAAACAAATGAATCTCAGTCTGCAAATATATATTATAACCATGAACAGAAATATAATCTAAGCTCTTCCGAGCTACGCACGATTCCGAAAGAAGTGCTTTATCTTTATGAATCGAAGAAGGCAATATAACTTCGAAATTAAAGAAGAATTTATATTAAAAACTTTCAACTTTCAATTCAGAAACTATTCCGAGTTGTGTTTATAGTGCATTAATCAGCTTTCTCAAAGCGGAATACCACTTTTTAGATTGATATCAATTTCCAATTAAACATTTTCAGTTAAGTATCTGAATTTGTGCCATCAATTTAACAAAAGAATATTAGTTTTAATTCCAAATTTAATGAGTTAAATTTGTATTGTAAAACATGCTTGTTAAGTATGAAAATCTTTATTTGTGAACTTACAGCATCTGAAAAAATTATGTTATGTGCAGTCATCACTATTATTACACAATGAAACCTAAACGGAAATTATTTAGAAAATGCGTAGCAGCAAATTAAACTGTTTATAAATGCTACATTAAATCTAAAATATATATATATTAGTATGATTCTAAAGATAAAATATTTCAGTAACTTGGAAGAGGTTATTGCGTATTTCCTTTTATAGTTATATTATCTATTCTTTGATTAAGAAATTTTTGTATTTATTACAGCGTAGATACAGACTTGAAAACAATTTATTTCAGAACGTCAATCTGAATCTCAATATCTAATTCCTCATTTGTTATGACTGCACAAATATTAACACATTGAAGTTACTTCGAAAAAAATTATGGATTTTTTAAAAATATGTTTGTTGTCTATAATTGTTTTTACTTTGAAGTATATTTATTTTAGCTTAGTCAAATTAACCGAATTTTCTTTCTGATAGTGATTAAAAAAAAAAAAAAAAAAAAAAAAAAAAAAAAAAAAAAAAAAAACATTTATCTGTATCAATGAATGTTTGTAATGAAAGCAAATATTATATTTATAAATATATATATATATATTAATATGCATATGTAATATGTATATTACTCGGTTAAATAGGAAAAATATAGTCTCCTCTGTTTATATAAATAAAATAATGCTCAAAAAGATTGATCTAAATATAAAATGTTACAATGGTGTTATATTGTTGTGTTTATTATAAATAGACTTCATGAAATATTGCAGTCGCCGGAACCGTATGCTTTGTTTAAATATGATTGATCATTTTAGTGGAAGTTTGCTTTGAGATACAATCAAAACTTTCGCTAATTAACTACCTAATAAAAATTTATAAAATCCATTTAAATATTTTGGTTCCTTCACTATAATAAACAAGTTGAAAAGTGCACGTCAAACGTGACAAATGATGTACATTCGTGCTATAACTAGTTTTATAAATATGTTTTGCACCGCATATTGTACAGAATGTATATTTTAGTGCCCTTAAATGTATATCAATTTCAGTCTGTTCGAAAAGATGTAACATCATTAAAATGCACTTGAAATAATAGTTTCTTATTACCCGTAATGTAACGGACAATTTCTCACTGTCCTGTAATTAAACTGTACGTCCTATATTCCCACAATTTGAAATGATTCAACAAAATTTTCCAACAATTATATTTTTAAATTTCATACCATACGGTTGGGTAATTTTTGCTCTGTTATATGCGGACGGACAGACGGACCGAACGGCGAATATAGGTGCTACGTATTTATGTAATTATGAACGCACATTAAAACAACAATATTTTAAAAAGCCATTTGAATCTTGTGGATATATCATTTTACATTTTTACAAAGTTGTAAAGTATGGAGTTTGCCCTTCTTAAATAATAAAAGATGATTTAGTAATTTAAATTAATTAATGGTAAGTATTGTTTAAGTCAAGGTTTAAATAGTAAAAAAAATAGCATTCTATGTTTAATAATGCCTAAATAAAATAACATACAAAAAGACTGATCTAAATATAAAATAGTTACAATAGTGTTACAGTATTATATTTGCCGAAACGTCAGTGAAGGCTTACTGTGGAGACACGAAAAGTTTTGATTTCCGTTTGTCTGTCTGTCTGTCTGTTCCGCAATAACTGCCGCAAAAAGCCTTGAAATTAATTGGGCATGTTGATGAGGTACTCGGACTTAGCTGTATAGTTTTTGGTTAAATTTGGTTCATTCGTTCGGGAAATATAGAACATTTTATTTTGCTCTGTAATGCTTTTCTATGGCAAGTCAGACGATTTTAAATTCTCATTTGTTGAAAGAAATGGCTCATATAAAAAATGGATTTAAATGGCAAATTTTGGTTGCTGAAATTTTTAAATAAGATTATTAAATTATTCCAATTAGTTTGAAATTATGTCAATATATTTGGGGTTATTTTTAAATGAGGTTTATAATTTTGGGGGGAACATTATGCATGTTTTCCAATAATATAAAGCATTTTGTTTTATCAATTTGACATGATACATATTTCATTTTTTACCTTTTCTTTCATCAGTTGCCTAGCAACGTATTTGGTCTTAATAATATTAGTATAAATGCGTCTATAATGTTTCAGTAAAGCCAACGTCAAAACGGATGAATTAATGCATTTGTATTTTTGCATATATATGGATTTTAGCCCCAGAAATAAAAATAGGCAATATTTTATTTATTTTATTCAAATATTTTGCTTAAAAATACAAAAGTTCATTATTTTCATAGAGAATAATGTAACATTTTTTTCATAAAATTTATCAATGTTTCTTTATCGTTGCCAAGAAAATCAAAACCCTGAATAATATTTTCTCTTAAACAATTTCCAATTGAAAGATTTTGACGTGAAACAGGAAAATGAAAAAAAAAAAAGAATAAAAAAATTAATATGGCAACATATTGGCAATACAAAGAAAACTCTCAAGTATTTCTTAATATGACAAGATGAAAGGTTTTGAGTAAGTACGAATAACAGGTGAATTAGACGTCATTTATAAAAAAAAAGATGTTGGAATAAAAAGATCTTGGCTAAAATAAAATTAACTATTATTCACGGAGGAAAGAGATAGATGGAGATGCAGTATGCCGTAAAAACAGTTTGCAATATGATGTGCGTTATCGCTCAGATTTAAATGCCCTCATTCAGCCCAAACAAAACAAGCACGTGGAACAGGGACCAAATTCTTTGACTTCATCCGTGCATTTTTTCTGTAAAATGAAAATGATTTGCTTATATTTAAGCATTCTAAAGTAGCATTTCATCGTATTATGAATTAAAAACTGTATTACTAAAAATATTTTTCTTTTCTTTCTTTCTTTTTTTAAGCATGCCGTTGTGTTTGGGTCGAATGTAGCGGCTTTTAAGGTTACATTTTTGGCGTCACTTCAAGATTTATTGTTTGCGTACGGTTAACATGAGGATTTTATTTTAAATTTATTAATTTATAAAGAAAACTTATGCTTATCCTTATAAATCACAGCGTAAAAAAAATCTATGATATACTATAACCATCCGCACAATCAATAAAAAATTACGAATGTAAATTTAAATAGACTACGGGGGGTTCAGGGGGGGGCACAGCCCCCCTGAAGAAATGCAATTTTTGATTTAAAAAGTTACCAGAATAAGCAGCTCATCAGAATTTCAGAACATCAGTGTATAACCACTTGTTTAACACATTTAATTTCTGAAACTTTGCGAAGTATTTTGTATTCTTATAAATATTTATGTAATTTGAGAACTTTAAAAAACGATTTGTAGGAAGATGAATATTGCGCAATGAGTGTTAAAAAACAATGACTTGCAAAGATGACGTTGAGGCTCCTGATCTGCAGATTTACTAGTTATTATAAATAAATATCTTCAAATGTAGTAGTCACTGGAGCCTTCTGCTTTGTTTAAATATGATTGATTTTTTTACTGAAAGATTGCTTTAAGATACAATCAATATTTTCTCTAATTAACTGCCAAAGAGTAAATTATAAATTGGAGATTGCTCTGAGATACAATCAATATTTTCGCTAATTATCTGCTAAACCTTTTGGTTGCTTTAATGTAGTCCAACACCAAAAATATTGTGAAATGCCATTTGAATGTTGAAAGCATTTTTGAAGCCATGTTAAAGTGTTATTACATATTTTTACAATGCTGTAAAGCGTTAGAATTTATTTCTCTTAAGTATTAAAAAAGTTTAATAATTTAAATTGAATAATTAATTTTAAGTATTGTTTATGTCACATTTCTGGTAATTTAATTTGATATTTGTGGTAGTATTAATCATTTTTTATAATACTGAGGGACAGTTCAATACTTATATTTTGTAAGTCATAATAATATAATTTCTTCTAAAACACTTCAAGTATTTAAGGCTAGAAAGTTCAAAATAAATCACACAAGTATGTCAAACCTAGAAAGATTATTATCAGAACTTCTTAAAATGAGCACTTATTAATGTCTGTATTGCAGAGAATTATTTTATAAATAAAATATTGTACAGTTAGTATAATGAAGTAGTAGTGGGAAACGCTTTCAATTAAATACCAATAAAGTCCATAAAAAGAAAAACCGTTAACAACATTGATTGTAAACGAGGTTTTCGATAATTTATATTTTATAACTAAATGCGCGGTATTTTGTAGCTTTGTTGTATGGTTTAAAGATGCTGCATAAAATTGAAATTTTACAGCGTATATATTCGATTTTCTAATGATTATTTTTTATCCTTCATATTAAACTAAATGGGACGAAAGCTTGAACTTCTTTTCCATAGCAAAGTCAAAGCACATAAAAATGGACAACAAATTTATTCAAGTTAAATGTAATACAGCGCATGGTAATTTAACAAAGCTGAGAATTCCACATTTGAAAAATTTGTTATTCGCGAATTTGTATTTTGTATTTGTAAATTTGTATTCTTCATCACTTTATCATTATGTTTAATTAATGCTAAATATAGAAAGAGATCAATCGGGATTGGAACCTTTTTTAATATAAAGGTTGCATCTCACACTAAGGAAAGTGGTGTGTTTATCTAAGAAGAAATACAAAAATATGTCATCATGTATTTTCTTAATTTCATTAATTTAATTATATTTTGCCATGTTGTACAGTTTCATAATGATGGAAAATGTGTAAAAATGCAATAAAGAAAAAACAGTTAATAGTTTTAACTATTATTCTTTGTTCCTTTTTCCTCCCAATTTTCTACTTAGTACTAATTTTCAGAGAAAAAATGCAACAACTTTAGATGCATATTTAATGACACAATTAGGTTTACAAGCTTCATCTATAGAAGTTCCGTTTTTGAACAATAATTACATTTTTTGAATAATTAAAAAGTTTAATAATCTAACTTAATTTTATTTTTTGAAAAACAATGCTACATGTATGTTGAAAATCGATTATGTTAGTGAGCAATTTAAGCTCTAAAACTGCAACATAGGAAGGGAAAAAACTTGCTAATTGATATCTATTCCAATGAATCTTCAGAAAAAAAAAATATTTTTTTAAACCTTGATTTATTTTTCCTAATTCTAAAAAAATCTTTAAATCTCATCCATCCATTTATCCACCTACCCATCCTATTTTTGAAGATCCTATTATGACATTCTTTTACAAGTTATTTCCTTGCTAAGGTCATGAGTGACAATCCACCTTTTCTTATTAAGTGCTTTTCTGGCCGAACCTTATAATTTCGCTTGTGACGAGTTTTGAAAATTAATGAGAATTTTGTAAGGAGTAACATTCTAAATTGATGGATTTTTTATTTTATAGTTTCATTCACGGTTCATTAAACTACATCAAAAAGATTTCGAATTTATTTCGTCATTGATCTTATCCCACATCCCCCCCCCCACTTTACTGGAGATGCTAATATGAATTGACTTCAATTTTTGGTAATATGACATTTTTATTTTCTTGTTAGCTAATAAGAATTTGCTCCAGTTTTTGCTAAAATGACATTTATTATATTCTCACTATTTTCTTGAGTGACAATCCACCCTTCTTCGCTTGGTGCTTATCCACTAAAACCTTATAATTTCTTAAAGAAAGAGTTTTAGAAATTACTAAAAGTTTTAACGGGAAACAATTTTCTAATTCTGTGAACTTTTTTAACATGTTTATTTTTGACGTGTCACAAACGGTTCAATACACGACGTTAGAAAGTTTATCTATAATTTGAATTTACCATAATTAGCAAGCATTTCTTGACAATTATTGCCATCTAAATAGATTTCGGTTAGTGAGATTTATCAGTCGTATGATTTTAAACGCTAAATCAATATAAAATAGAATGTTCTTTTACGGATGTGTTCAAAAGAATAGAATGCTGATTCATATAATAAATAAAAATAATAATTCAATATGAATTTTAGAAAATATTTATCAATTGCTAAATTAATAATTGTCATTATTGGAATTAGGTAATCCAGCTCCATGTGTTAACAGAGTTTAAAACCATTTTTAGGAGCGTTCAGAAATACAAATACGTGGCACCTATAGTCGTCGACTGGTCCGTCCATCTGTCTGTCCGCCTGTCCGCATATAACAGCGGAAAACTTCCAAACAGAATTCTTTGAAATTTAATGCATGTAACCGTTTCAGAATTTTATCGAGTCATTTCAAATTTCACTAAAATAGAATCAAAACTTTAAAAAAAAAAACAAAAAAAAAAAAAACAAGTTTTTTTAATTCTATTAAATCTTATCATACGTAATTAAATCCCATGATAGGTTACATTGCCCTGGTGATTACTTAATATTTAAGATGGGGTGATATTATTTCCGTATTACTGAATTTAATATATATAATCCTAATAAACTTTGTATTCATGTGTTCTTGCATAAGAGTGCAATTGCTATTGCACCAAGATCTGAATATTTATAAAACTAGTTATAATACGAACGCACCTCAGCGTTCTCATTGGTCATAAAATAGATAGCCTTGAAAAACAGAAGTAATTTTTCGTGATATTTTTAACAGTGTATACTGAATTCAAACTGTATATAAATGTAAACAAAACTAAAAACGTATTTCAAAATATTAATATGCTTTTGCATAATATTTTAAGAGCATTTAATGAATAGCTGAAAGAGTCCTTCATTTGTTTTTGGATGTGTAATTTGTGCTTATGTATGGCAACGTTAATCGCTTGTATACATCGGAAGCCTTTTGTTGGTATCTGCTTATTTTTAAATTAGATCTTAAAGCGTTATAATTGTATACTCTTTGAAGGTTTTAGAAAAATTGAGAAAGAATATGTTACACAACGAATAGATAGACAGGTTAAATAAGGCAGTGGCAAATACGGCATCGGAATGCTTAAGCCTAACATGGCCGCGAGATTATCAGGAAACGGATGAGTTCAATCCCGGAAGCGTTATACATTTTGTGTCATTCTATGTATAATTTATTTATTATATGTATTTTCTTTTACAGTATTTCTGATATATAATAATTTGTTTATCAACAAAATGTGAAGGATCTCACCACCGTGAACTGAAATATCCGTTCTCTTAGCTGTATGTTTATTCAAAGTAAAATAATTATTAAAATTGATATAATTCTACATATGTAATGCAGTTTTATAAATCTCAGTAATGAATAATAGTCTTAAGAATAATATTCATATACGTAATTATTGTTTTTTTTTATATATATATCAGGTTAGAAAAATCTTTTTTTTTAAATTTTTTAAGCATTAATAAAAAAGAGAAAATAACATTAAAATTTGCCCTTAATTCTACAGATATAATTTAGATTTAACTATCTGAGTAATAAATAACAACACTCTCAAGGATTATATTTATATAATAATTAAATGTTTTATACCACGTTACAAATATCATCTTTTTTAGCATTTAAAAAAAAGTAAAAGAGAAAACAACATTACAATTTGCCCTTTTACTCGGCGTTTAAGGAGGATGTTAAGGCTTTTGAATTTTCTGCTAAAGGAAAAAAAAATTAAATCTATGATGGACAACAGATCAATTATGTATTTTAAACGAAACGGAGAAATTATATTTAAATTAAGCTGAAACATCAGTTAAAAATATAAGTTATTTTTAGCAGTATGGATAATGTATTAATAATGTATTATTGACTTCCATTTTGATAATGCACATCTTATATGTTAATCGGTACTCCTCCACATGAAATGATGAAGTTTATGAAATATAAATATTATACTGAAAGGGAGGTAAAAAGGAAATGTTATGCATTTAATTTTGAAGCAAACAAAATATCAGTAAGGCAAAAAAAAAAAAAATATATATATATATAAAGTTTTTTTTAAAGCTATTTTAAAGTTATTTTGGGGAACTGACGTAGATAAAACAATCCATTGCTCTGTGCTTTTATGTTTAATAACGTGTTCCTAAAAAACAGAAATGGGTTAGTATTAAAGTTCCAATCTAAAGCGCTTTTATTGTTTTGAAATGTAATAGACACATGTTCAAAATTAAGAGAATCTCCATATTCTGTCGAATTTCGCGAAAAGTACTGAACGAAATGTAAAACAAATGCTTCAAATCAAAGACGGAACTCTATAGTGTCGAATATGTAAACGTACACGTGTGTATTTGGGGAGTGGGTAGAGGAAGAGGTTTTATAAGCAACTGTCGAAATATTCGTGTTTTATTTGCTCGCACACCGTGCAGAAAATCTTCATTTTTTTTTCAACATTCCATGAAAGTCTAATGAAGACAGTAAAACTGAGTAACCATGAAAGTTTTGGACGAGGGAATAGAATGACAAATTGAGGCGAGACTGGAAATAGTGCAGTCTCGAGTGCACATTCCTAAAGACTTGAATATAACGCCAAGCGTCGTGTCCAACTTATGGAAACAATGTAAGGACACTGGATCCATACAGAGGTATACTGGGAAAGGTCGTCCAAGAGCCACGACGCCCAACAAAGATCATTATTTGTCCATTACAGCGAGGGGTAACAAGAGTGCAACAACTTCTCAGCTCTCGAATGATCTTTATGCGGAAACAGGCAGTCAAGTTCCAAGGGTAACTGCTTGCAGAAGACTACATGATTGAGGGCTGTTTGCAATAAGAACTGTTTCTTGCGTCCCATTGAATTCTGCACACTGATGAACACGTTTAGAGTGGTGAAGAGATCAACAACTTTGGACTAGCGATCAATGAGGGGCCATCCTATTCACCGATGAGTCTCTTATCAGTCTAAATATAAATTCTTGACTTAAGTTCATCTGGCGGAAACTAGGGCTCCGCTACATTCCTTCCAAGTTCCGAGAAAAAGCCCACTGTGGCAGTGCATGTTTGATGTTCGGGGCAGGCATAATGTTGGAGGGGCGCACACCACTACTTGTGTTTGGGAAAGACTCTGTGAGTAGTGTGAAGTGTAGGGATGATATCTTCGTACCATATGTTTGCCTTTCAGAAATGTAGTTGGCCCTTGTTTCGATTTAAGGAAAAAAAAGTCGAACCCAGTTAGAGCTCATCTGGTCGATGAATTTCTAGAAAGATTGACGGATTGCCCAGCCAGTTTTCCAGAAATAAACCATATAGAGCATATCTGAGACGCTCTGAGGGATAAAATTGGAACTCGCTTTCCACCTCCCAGAACCACCCAGTGCCTGAAAATAGCATTTGTGGAGGAATGAGACCGGCTCAGGGACTTACAGATGCCTGATCTTCAGCATGCGTTCACGTTGAGAGAGCTGTATAGCTGTAAGAGCCATACTCCTGTTAATCTATTTTTCGGTTTGATACTGCAAACTCCGTTTTATGCCTTCCTACGCGTATGATTCTAAGGCACGGTCATGCGTGCGTATTATAACTTTTGAACGTTTATTTTTGTTGAATTATGTCAACCTATATACATAATTTCATTAAAATCTGTCTTGTAATTCTGGTCATAATCGACCTAATCTGAAAATATTTGTAATTTTGAACATGATTGTTGAAAAATACATTACGCAAACACATAAATTAACGCAAATAAATATATAAAAGGTTAAATTTAGTTTTTTTAATAAAAAATGTAATAAGTATAAACATAAAATAAGTATTTGTTTATAAGGTAGGTATAAATTTTTGTAAATAATTAGTTTTATAAAAAAGTTCGATTTTGATCCAATAAGTTGACGTGTGCTCTAATTTATAAGAATATAAAACTAACTTCAACATATTGAGATATGAATATTTTCATTTATTTGATTTCAGTTTAAAAACAAAACAGAATAACTGTATAAAAACAGATTTTTTTAACCCAACTACTGCTTTTATCTTACGTTTTCGTGCAAATTAATCCCAGTGTCTAAAAATATAGTATTTAGCCCATAGTGCAGAATTTTCACTTGTTTCGTCTTTTCAATTACTGTTATTAATAATTTATAGAAATTTAATTACTTCATATATTTTTGAGATCGCTTTTAAAAGTGGAAAAACGATTTCTCTTCAAATCAAGCATGGTATAATATTTGGAAAATGTTGTTTAAATATTGTTTAAATGTTATTTAAATATGAAACATTTACGTTTATAATAGACAAGATAAGGTGCGATTTGTAAAAACACGACCACAAGAGAAATTATTGGAAAACACAAGAAGAATTTATTTAATACAATATTTTACCCAGAAAAGAAAATGCTGCGCAATATTATCCGAGTTAACACAAATATGAAATTTGAATAATTTGTATCTAATAAAATAATAAAAATTTTAATTGTACTACTAATTATGCATTAATAATTTCAAACATACAAGAATTAAAAAATGGAAAATATATATCGCTTATGTAGAGTTGTAAATCATAACAGAGATGAGAAAGAGTTTTGTATTTATATTCGTATTCCATTAGAAGACTTCGTATAAACTGTCTAGCATCAAATATATATAAATATAAACTTATTATTAATGATAAAAAACATGTATTTATGTTTACCAAACGAATTATTACAAATGTATTACTGTACTGTGGATTATGTGCAAAACTTATCATTTAGATACGAAGATTGGAATCTTAGTGTTATGTTTTGTATATAGATGGCATATATTTTTTTACTAAAAGTACTATATTTCTACGAAAATGATCCTTGATTAAAGATCTGACAAAGTGGCGTTAATTATTAATAAAGAACAATAAATATTTGAAAATGTTGAGATATCATTTTTTTTATAAATGTAAATTTTATTAAAGTATATAAATATACATATAAATATTCCCGAATCCATTTTTATCACACACATTAAACTTGACTTTTAACGTTACACATTATTGTTTACATTGTTTTCATGATACTAGTAAAGGTACTGATTTATAAATATATATATCTGTAAATACAAACCTAATGTATAAGTTATTAAAAAATGTATTGCACTTACCGGAGTAGCAGTATAAAAAAGACCAGAAAAAAACTAAAACATAAATGTAGATAATAATAATTTTTTCTTAAATATTTTATGTACGTCGCATGAATAAAAGTCAAATATGGCAAATAATAAGAAATCTCAAGTAAAAGTCGTAATTTTTATATATAGAAACATTTATGACTCACTTTCTTATACGTTTCATTCCAATTTACTTAACCTAAACAAAAAAAAAAAAAATAACATAAATTAAACTTAAATGCAGAAATAAAAACTTTTAGTAAGGTTTCTTTTTTTTTTCTCCATTAGTATAATAGTATACGAGTAACCAGATTTTACTGGCATTCCAATACATAAAATATTTTTATTCTGATATTTTAGGATATATTTCTTTAAATAGGATATTATTGAAATTTAGATTAGTTGCGAAAAATTTATAAAAAATGTGAAAATGAATATATAATTATTAAAATTATAAAATTTATATTATTAATGTAATATTTATTACATGTATTACGTATTAATATGTTACATATTATTATATATTTATATTATGTGTTAATATATCATATATCTATATTATACACATATATATTATATATTTATATTAGATAGTAAAATATTATTATATTATTAAATCATATATAATAATAATATTTTTATTTCTAACAATAAGACTTTAAAAATTACAATTATAGTCAATAAAAATTACAATACAGTCACTATCAGACTTATGGCTGAAGTTTTCGAAGTTTTTTATTAGAACTTAACAAAAATCTGCTTAAACTGACTAATGTCACACATGCGTCTATTTGTACGCTTTTAGTTTCAACATGAAAAAATAACCCCTGCTAGCGAATGTGTTGCTCATCAAATTGAAACAAAAAGCATGGAATAGACGCTCGTTTGACATTAGCCTAGAAAATGGACATACAATTTTAATATGTTTTAATGTTTTTAACGCTTGAACATTATATATCGTATAAAAAAGTACTAGGAATATGAGTCCGCAAAAAATAAAGTAATTAATAGTTTTATGTAATTATGTTATACATTAATATATTATACTATATATTGTTATATTATATAGTATTATGTTAATCTTTAAAATCTTATTATATTCTATATTAACATTCTACGTATTATTATAACTTATATTTATACTATTATTAATATTTCTATTTATCGATTTAAAATATATATAGAGACAATTGTTTTTGTCACTATCAAACTTCTGGCTTAACTTGTAGGAGAATATTGCAAGAACATTACAAAAATCTGCTTGAGCCTTTTTTGTAAAAAAAGAGCAAAAATGTTTTAATATATTTTGATTTTTTTTTTTTTTTTTTTTAAGTTTAAACTTTTTATACCTTATGAAATGTTTTTCAATAATATGATTACAAAAATAAAAGTAACGTTATAACTTAATAAACACTTTTATATTTAAATTATATTCTATAGTTTCATATATTTTATTAATTAAACAATTAATATTTTGATAAATTACTTTTGTAATCGTGAATGCCTATTTAAGTTAAAATGACTTTTTATTGTTATTTAGAAGATGAACTCGAATAATACAACTGTTTAAATAACGTATTAACGGTAAGGGAATCTTTTATCTCATCGTGCAAAATGTTACGTAATTGAATGATAAGTTTTCAACGCAATATTACGACCCGAAATGTAAGCTTATGGCACTTCGGGTATTCATTACTGTTATGATTTATTTCTTTTTAAGTTAATAACACGCATAAAGATTAAAATAACGACGGTGCTTTACATAAAACAAGAATGTGTTAAAGAGTTATATTAATAAAGAATAAATAGAAAGAAACGTCATGTAGAAAGTTTAAATAATTTGCATAAAATGCTTTTTTCTTTTGTAATACATAATTTTTTAGTGATAATAAAACATATAAATTTGGCTATAAGGTTAGACATTAGGGTGGGTTGAAAAAAAGTTATATTTTATTTTCGTAACGTTTTAGTGCGGAAAAGTCGCCTGTTGTAGTAAGAAGAAAATCAGTTAACATCTTCTATTCGCACATCGTACTTAAAGTTGATAACATATTGCAAAAATCGCGCTTTTTGGATAAAAAAAAATTAATTAAAACTTTAAAAATTAACACGCTTTTGTTTTTTATGCTTGTTTTACGGTTTAAATAACCTTAATAAATTAAGTACTACACATTTAAAGTCTGATTTTTTGGAGAAATGTGGTATCTAGACTTCCGCGTTGCTCGGATATGGCAATCTCTATCATCATGTCAACATAATTTATTCGAGGCCTCTGTCACAAGTTTGACGCACATCTCCACAGTCTGAGTGTGACAGGGAAACTTTTGTATTTCTCTGATGAGAGTAGTGTGAGAATTGATGAGTGATTCGAAATTGATGAGTGGAAGCTTGAAATTTTATCTTCGGTAGTACAACATTTCTAACAGTCTTCTTCTTTGGGACTGATTGTCTTGCTTTAAGATCATTCTGTAACCAAGCACCAGAATATGTTCTCTTTCATCGACAATCATTGTCAGCAGAACATTCTCTGGATGCGCAAAGTAAGCATTTCTTTCTATTCGATCGACAACTTGAAGTAATTTGTCGGATAAATAGCGTGATGTTTAAGCAGCTTGAAAGACATGTTTAGGTCCGTCAGTAAAATAGTTGCTCTTTTTTAAGGCAAACCACACAGGCATGTATGATTTTAAGATGAAGCCAACAATTTCTTTTAGGTTTTCGGATGGATCTGATGAAATTATATACAACCTAAGGACACGGTTGCCCGCAGTTAGCCATCTGGAATTGGACAAAGGACCAGGATCCCTATTTGCCAAGTCTTCTGGACAATGTCCAAAGGTGATTTCATTTGAAATGTCCAAATAATACTGTTGGTCTTTGCTCAAACAATTTCTTTCTATATCAAGATAGTGCAATCTATGGGATCACAACTGTGTGGTTTGCCTTAAAAAAGAGCAACTATTTTACTGACGGACCTAAACATGTCTTTCAAGCTGCTTAAACATCACGCTATTTATCCGACGAATTACTTCAAGTTGTCGGATAAATAGCGTGATGTTTAAGCAGCTTGAAAGACATGTTTAGGTCCGTCAGTAAAATAGTTGCTCTTTTTTAAGGCAAACCACACAGGTATGTATGATTTTAAGAGGAAGCGAACAATTTCTTTTAGGTTTTCGGATGGATCTGATGAAATTATATACAACCTAAGGACTCGGTTGCCCGCAGTTAGCCATCTGGAATTGGACAAAGGACCAGGGTCCCTATTTGCCAAGTCTTCTGGACAATGTCCAAAAGTGATTTCATTTGAAATGTTTAACTAATACTGTTGGTCTTTGCTCAAACAATTTCTTTCTATATCAAGATCGTGCAATCTATGGGATCACAACAACTGAGCTGTTGCGCAATAGGTTCACTAAAAGATTTAGGCCCAGCAGTTTGACGGACAATATGCTGGGAAATGTGTCGAAAAGGAAGCTCATTAAACTTCATGAGGCATAAGCTCCATTGTAACGGGCGTCCTACATGATTTTCTAATCGGTAGATGACACCGTTCAAACATCCATTATTAGTTACAGAGCAATCAGACCCTACTACTTCTAGTTTTTCTAGTTATATTGATAGTTCAGACAAAGAGAAATAATGCTTTGAGTTATATCACTTGATGAACTCGAAGAAGGGGATATATCTCCAATATAAGTTGATCCAGGTTCCTGGATAAGATAATAGTGTTCTTCTTTCAGATTCCTTCGAAATTGTTGGGCATGCTCTTTTTCGACAAACGAAGTATCATCTTTTCGTCCGTCAAAGAAAAGACCCCAACTTTCCTAAGGAGGTGCGAACTCTTGTCTCTTTTAATATTACACTTATCAACCACATAGGTAGAACCTGCAACGGTTATCATCCCAACGTCTCGCAGAACAATTGATGCTATGACAGAAATGCCTGATCAGAGACTCCGAACCAATCACTGTTTAGCGCTGTTGCGCTAAGTTGTATTCTCATCTGCCATTTAGGATTTTCAGTCGATGTCCTTGGTTTGTATGCATCTTCCTCATACTCCTAAACTTTAATAGAACTGTGTTTGTGTTCATCCATTTCCGAGTACGCTCCTATTTTAGGACCTTCTTTGCCACTAAGTGCTCGAGGAAGATCGCGAGCTTTTCGCTCTGCCTTCACATTTACTTTTTAGTAACTGTTTTTTCAATAGATCCGATTTTCCACAAATTGTAATTCCTTTTAATATGCATGAACCTTCATTCGAGGACAGGAATTTTCTTTGTTTTTTCACATAATCATTTAATTACAATTGCACATTGACATCTATCTGGTGTTTTTTGGCATGCACAGTTCCTCGTCTATGTGTATTTACAAAGAGCGACGTCAAAAACTGATCTAGCTTTGAGTTTAAATTCTTCTAACCAAGCTTTAAATAAATTATTATATTTATCACATTTATACGACTTCCTTTTCTTAACAGGAATCGTGATACACAATAATAAGCTTTACAATTCGGCAGTCAGACAAGGATTGAATGTATGCTTTATAATACAAATACATTTGTTTCGCTACCATAGAGGATACTTCGGAGAAAAATACATTTGTTCTGTTTAGCACGCGTGACAAATTAGATCGTTCTTCAAAACAGCATCTAAGAACACATTCATATTTTGGCAGTTTATTTTGGAGAAAACTTCCTCCAAACCTCACCAAATATAGGGCAATAAAACTCCTCTCTAGCGTCAACAATCACACTCCTAGTGAGTATAGTTTGTGACTCATTCCTCATTACCTAATGTTGTTAGAATAACCATTAAAAAATCATAACTCAAAGCATCGGAAAACTTGTAACAGGCTGTGCAAAACAATGCATCTGTTGTGATAGCTAAAGACTGAAGTGAAAGTGGGGTCGTGACAAGAAACCCGAGAGGGTGGAGGGAGGGGTGCAGCAGAATCGGGAGGAACCACAACAGTTCAGTATAGATCAAAATAGTTGAATCTAGTTGAAGCGAGTTCTGTCTTGTTTTCTTCTAGCAAAATGAACAAAAAGTTCCATAGCGAAAATTTCTGTTTTTTCTATGACATTGCGCGAACGGAAAAAAATTATATTATTGATAAGAATTTATTTATCCATGTTATTTAGACCATAAAACAATCATAAAAAACTAAAGCGTGTTTTTTTTTTTAAGTTTTAATTAATTAAAAAAAATTTCGAAAAAGGAGTGATTTCAACAATTTTCCATTAAATTTAAGTACGATGCGCGAAATGAAGGTGTTAACCGATTTTATTTTATTTTATGCCTTTTTTCTCCTTATGACAGTAGGCAACTTTTCCGCAATAAAGCGTTTCGAAAATAAAATATTTCTCTTTTTCAACCCACCCTAATGCACATTACATTTTTTAACAATGGAAAATCAACTTTCAAATTATAGAGAAATAATATGTCCTTACGTTTGAATACAAGTATAATTGAATCATGGTTGCTAACTTAGCCTTTTTTTATATACGAAAATTTTACACACACACAAGAAATTGCATGTATTATTCTTTTCATTGTTTAATTAGAGCTTAACAATGCTTAACATTGCTGTCATTTTGAGGGGCTTCCGTATTGACATTATCTTTACGCCCATTCTAATTTATGGTTGTCTTTCATGGTAATAAATGAACCATTTTATAGAAAAAAATTTAGCTGTAGTATAAATACAACGTAATAAGTTTTTATTATAAATAAAAGTTAAAATTTTAAAATTACTTTTTGAGAAAGGTGGTACGAAAAAATATAAAATTGTAAATAACTAGTGTAGAATTAATGCAAAAAATGAAATAGTAAATAAATGCATTAAAATAAATAAGTTTAAAAGTTTACAAAGATACAAGCACAGTTAGGAAAAACTAAAGCTATCGGATAAATCTGGTTTCGTGATTGCTTAAAATAAGAAAAAAATCTTCTTTTTGAATTTCCAGTACCATTTAAAAATATTTGAATAAAAAAAAAAGGCCAAACAGGCAACCATGACTCTATAGCGTCCTTCACACAAGTAGCTTATATAATAGTATATGTCACGATAAATTTCTGCGATTATTTAAATTGATGGATAATATATAGAAAATCTAGTATTCAAATGTATGAACACGTTATATCTCATTAAACTTCCATGGCCAATTTATGCACCAGAAAACATGGTATAATGAATGTATAATAGAGTGGACATTATTTTTCAACTATCGAAAGACGTACTTTTCCTCTATAAATAAACTATATAGCCAAAGGTGATCGGTCACTTGCGATTTTAGACGTTTTGTTAAATAACTAGAAAAATACATGAGGAATTATCCTGAAATTCCAGTTATGTAAACAATACAGTATTGGTCATATATTTCCGTGAGGCTTTTTTCCCGTACCCCCATAGGAGGCTGTCAGCAAAATGAATAAATATATTAAATTAAAAAAATTAAAAAACCCGACTGCGTAAAATGCGAACTAATTAATTATTTCTCATCAATATGAAACTATTTTTTAAATTACTTACCTTTTCTTTATTTACTTGTATTGATAACTTTTAAGTTGTGTTTAATTAATCGTTCCTATCTACAAACACTGTTTTGCTGAGGAGTATAGATGTCTATTATGAAGGTTAGAGTTACAGTAAAGGTAGATATCCAAAGCACACAACTTCCAGGTTGTGCAATATTTAAACGGAGCTTCTGACTGCAAAATGGTCAATGAAACATCTTCTTCATTTTGAAAGACCTATCCAATGATATGCCACTCACTCACGGGCACGTAATTTTTTTTTGTCTCTACCGCCATTTTGTAGTTTACGGCAGCTATTTTGAATTTTTAAAAACAAAACCTATCCTATAACCATTGGACGGTTAAGAAAAATTGATATAGACCTCATTCATTAAAATCCATCCAGCTGTTGGGATGTTCCGAGGGTGTAAAGAATTCCACATACACAGATACGCGTGAAACACATAACCCTTCTTTTCAGTCGGGTAAAAAGAACGAAATTCTTTTGGATAACCCTGTCAAAACTAATGTAGCAAAAGTGTTCAAACTGTAGATTATGATTAAGTGAATTATTCTAATAATTTGTGTTCATTATTATGAGGCTAGCATGTATACTCGAAGAGAAATTCAAGTTTTCATAAAAACAGTCTCGAATTTTGCCAAGTTTTTTACTTATAATTTGCAGAGTTCTTAATATTAAAAAAAGTTCTTTTCAAAAAATATGACAAATAGCATTGTTCACAATACCCTGAAATAAGAATTAAAATATACTAAAAATTGTATGAAAAATGAGCAGGTTTATTAAATAATGCTTCGCTGCGCATGCCCGAAAACAATCAAAATGCAATGTGTATAATGTGTTAGCTAAATGTATAGAGCAACTTTTGTAGAAGTCTCAAAAACATAGCATTAATATTCTAAAAATTATTGTTTATAGAATAAGCTCAAAATCCGTTGTTCTCCAAAATGAAGCAAAAGCATAAGGTGCTGTATCCATATATCCATCGACTAGTGCCAGTATAGCATACACAATATTGCACGCACTACTGTATTTGGATACAACCCCTCATATTTTTGCTTCCTTTTGGGAATAACGGATTTTGAGCTAATTCGATCAACGATAATTTTTAGACTTTTGAAATTATCTTTTTGAGACTTTCACAAAATTGCATTTTACATTTAGCTAACACACTATGCAAATTAAATTTTATTACTTTCGGGCATGCGCAGTGAATCATTATTTAGTAAGCGTGCTCAATTTTCATACAATTTTTATTATTTTTTAATTTTGATTACAGTGTATTGTGTACAATCTTGTTTGTCATATTCTCTGAAAAGAATAGTAAGTACTTAAACTTACAGAATAGTAAGTTAATAGTAAGAACTCTACAAATTATAAGCAAAAAACTTGGCAAAATTTGGGACTCTTTTTATAAAATATTTAATTTTTCTACGAGTATACATGCTATCCTCATAAAAATGAACACAGTTTATTTCAATAAGGCACTTAATCATAATTTACAGTTTGAGCGCTTTTGCTACATTAGCTTTGAAAGGGTTATCCAAAACATATTCGTTCTTTTTCAATTTGTTGACTGTCACCTATGGTGTTTCGGGAAAAAATCCTCACGTAAATGTATTACCTGAACTTTTCTGTTTACACACCTGGGGTTTCAGGATAATTTCTCATGTAGTTTTCTAGATATTTAACAAAATATGTCTAAAATCGCAAGTGGCCGGTCACCTTTGGCCATATAGTGTATGATTATTTTTTTATGAAAAAGGAAATCATTTAAAATAACTTCACAAAAATTAACATTATTAAGAAATAGCTCAATAAAGAAATGTTTATTTTGTACAGACATCAAAAATATCAAAATAGCAAATTGTTTTTCTGCAAATCATCATAAATCAATTGTTACCAAACGAACATTAATAGCATCTACAAATGTATGTTATATGAGTTACATTTTGCTTGTGGCTAACAGAGTTAAGGGAAAAGTACTACTATACGACTATATTTTCTGTTCTTTTACTCCACTTTTAAAAAATAAATAAAAAATAAATAAATAAATAAATAAATAAAATAAAACAGTTTTTGCAGTATATTTCTCTTTAAGGATACAAGAGTTTGCTTAATGTACATAAATTTTATAAAACTTTAAAAATTTTTAGTATTACCTATTTCTACACAAAATTTAGTCTTTTCGAGAATTTTTTTCATCTCATATCAAAGAGCAAGTCATTCGGCCAAATAGTTCAGGAACTCTGAAAATTTATTTTTTTTTTATTCCTTAAGTAAAATTTATTTTTAATCGATATAACATAGATTGCACGTTTTTTTCATCTTATAAGATCGTTTCTTTTTATGAAAATTAAATCATTTAAAATATCAGCATAAAAATTAACATAATTAAGAGATAGCTCAAAAAGAGAACGTTTATTACGGTCAACATCCAAAATATTAAACAAAATTGTCCGTTCAAATCATCTTAATGTAATTTTTGTCAATCGATTAATATCGTCTTCAATAGTACTTTCATTTTTCTAAAGGGGTCATCTACATACAGAAACAACTTATTTTTTTTCTTTCAGTATTACTACTTATTTCTACACTATATTTAGATTTTTCGAGAAATTTAATCTTCTCATAATGAAGCAGGAAGTCATTATGGTAAAATAGTTTAGGAATTCTGGTAGTTTAACTTTAGAAAATGCTTAAGATAAATTTATTTTTATCGATTCAAATCAGAATGCACTGAGGGTACTTTTTAATCATCGCTTTTCGTACATTTGTGATATTCAGATCTAAAACCATGCAACTCTATAGATAATAATAGTTAGATATGAAAAACAAGTTTAAAATAAAAAAATACGCTATTTTCGAATGTAAGTTATGGATGTTTTACCACATTTTGCTGAAATTTTAAATGTTCTTTAATAAGGGATTCTTACGAATTTAAAAACTAATCTTTAAATAAATTAATTTCTTCAATTAATTATTATGTTTCTTGGTTAGGTTGACTGTTTTGGATGCTTTTTCGCATAGGATGTCTTTAAAAATAAAAGATTAATCTTTAATATCATCATTTTGTTTGCGTCATAATGATCCCGGTCAATAGCATTATACTTGTTGGGTTATACACAAACAGAATACGTAAATTTAATTTCAAATCACACAGAAAGCGGGCTAGAAACACGCGCAAAAACATTTAGTAACCCATAACCCGTCTAGAATATGAAATATTTAAACTCAAAGAGGAACGGATACCGAAAAAAAAAACTAAAAATAATACATAATTTAAAATAGTTGTGGAAAACTCTCCCACAGTTATATTTCTAATATCAATTATATATTATACGTCAAATAATTAACGTGTATATTATTGATGTGCATATACCTCTTTTTAATATTTGAAAAATATATAGTAACATTTTGTGAAAAATCAAGTCAACCCAAACCGACAGATATTCTTTCTCCGATTTAGCAATTTTAAGATAGGAATTCAGCTGTTTGTTTCATTCATATACAGAACGAAGTTAAAAAAGATTTAAACCAATTCCTCGAACAAATTTTTGAAAGAATGTAAACTGAAATAACTCTTTATATATATATATATATATAAATGTTATTCTTTTGTTTTATTATTGGTTTGTAAATCTCTAGGATATCTTTCTGAAATCTCCCTGGAATTGACGTTGTTAAGAATTTCTTTCCTGATTTTGATTGACATAACGAAATATACATTTCATACTTATTTTCTAGGAAGAAGTTAAATATAATTCTTGATTTACTAGAATATAATCCGATTTGGAGCAATTGTTTCCTACAAGCATTCATATAAATGAAAAAAAAATATTTATAAATACGGAAAAGAATATATTTCAGTTATGTACTTTTCAACGTTATTCTGGTACTTAAAAAATATTTTTAAATACGGAAAAGAGGATGTTTCAGTTACGCATGTTTGAATGTTATTCTGGTACATAAGAAAATTTTTTTGTCGAACATATTTATTGGCATTTGAAAAATGTGTTTTAAAATTGTTTTCATTATTTAACCGTTCACTATGTCCGAAAAATAAGAATTAATAAAAAAATAATTACAAACATTTAAACTTTTTAAAAATATAATCAGAAGTTTTGTGGAAACATTAAAAATTTTATAACAACATTTTCCAAATTAAAATGAAAAATTCACAATCAATATTTATCGTTTATTTTTGATGCAATGACAAACCTATTGAAATATATATTTTTAAATATTACTCATAGACGTCTAACCAACAAAGCATGTGTTATGAATATCAAATCACTAATAGACGTCGGAGTAAATTCTTTTTTAACTGTAACAAATTTCTTACAAAATTTTTCATTTTAAATTTCCCTTAGAAATATCGTGGAACCTCGCTACACGAGGAGGTTGTGTTTTTTTTTGGGTACTTTTACATTAGCCGGGCACAAATCTCGGCAATAGCATTTTTTTCGGCAATTACATATATTTTTTTTTATCATTTGTAAATTAGAAACAATATTTTCATGATTAAGTTATTTTTTATAATTTATTTGTATTTTTTATCCTTTTGAATTTTAATGTAATGGGTAAAAGGCAAAAAAATTAAAGGTATGTAATATATTTCCAAATAATCTTTAAATGTATGGCGATGGGGAAAATATTTGGCTATTAATCACATGCAGCCGCTAACATAAAAGCACCGCTTTTCCTAGAGATTGTTTCAGCAAACTATCAAGGGAATAATTAAAAAAAAATATTAGTAGCCGAAATAAAAGCAACTCCCGGGACTGTTATAAACATCGGAAATATTGCTAATATTAAATATCATAATAATATTTTGTCGGTCAAACTAAAATACCGCGACAGTTGCAAACATATTTACATCTAACACCATTGATCTAAAAATAAGGGAAATTGCAATGTAGATGTAATTTGTAAAATATGCATTAATTAAGGAGATAAATTACGTAATCGAGTCCGCAGACAATTGGTGTATTTTGTACTGATAAGTTTCGTAATTGAGTCTACAGACAATTGGAGTATATTACCTATTCCATAACTGATTTTACAGAGAGTTAGCGTAATTTGGGAGAAAGTTTTTTGAAGACTTTTTGTTACTTTTACGTTACACCAACACCATACCAAAATGCACTATTGCACCATTTATTTCAATCCTAAACGCGCAAAGATTTGTTAGTACTTTTCCAGTATAGGGATCGTGTCGAAATATAAAAAATAGCCTTGGCAAAGAAAGAAATTTGGCAACATATTTCTGGCAATCTATTCACTGTTTCATTTCATATACATAAGCATTTTTTCATGTTTATACAATTTATTAACATAAAGATGCTATTTATCTAATGTTATATAGAAACAGAAGTAATTTGTATATAAAAAAAACATTAATAATATACATATATTAAAAATAGATATATAAACAAGCAAAAAAGCTCATGAAGTTTGTTTTCTTAATTGTTTATATCATTTGGCAACAAATCTCACTTTCTGATGCCCGAATTGCCAAGCTGTTTATAAAAACGCCAAGGCACCTATAGTGGAAAAGTACCAATTTTTTATTGAAAACCGTGACAAACATTATGGCTTGCTATTTATTGTACACGAATTACTTTTCGCTTTAATTATTATATAATCATAACCATGCAAAAATTTAATTTATTATTTTTTGAATTGAAAGTATTTTTTTATTGTTAAGTAAAATTAAGTTATAACTTCATTTTTCGCTGATAAAAAAAAAAAAAAAAAAAAAAAAAAAAAAATGGAAATGTTTACTGCAGTTTTATGAAACACTTAGAATTTCATGTGCGTTAGTTTAAATGGCGATTTCGAAAAAAAAAATATTTTATTGCATAATATATATTTTGCATAATATATAATAAATGATAATTTAGAAAATATTTTGAAATATTTTACTTTTATGCTCAATTAATACGCTTATTTCAGTATTCATTTGAAGTTTTGAATTTTTTAGAAACCATCTTCTTACATCTTAAAATTAACCATTATGTCAAGCTCCACGTCCTACCAACTCTCTCAACATAAAGGATTATGTTGAAGTAGGAACTGTCACCATTAATTTGCCAACATTAATTTTGAAATCGGTTTGTTATTTCCTAATATTCCACAGAAACGTAATTTAGAAAGCTTTTTTAAAGCCCTTTTTTAAAACGTTTGTTATTTCTGTGAACCACAGATGGTAGAATCATCCGCATAAAATATATCTGTGTAGGATCAGAGATTGTTAACTGATTCGCTATTATTACTTTTATAATCGGTTTATACTCCCTGAAATTGCATAGAAATCGTAATTTAGGATTTTTTAGAACGCTGTTCGCATCTCCCCTTTTTAATTCGAATTTATTTTAGGCAGTCTTTCGAGGGCATTTATATTTTATAAGTAACTACCATGGCATATTTAAAGTTTCTAGCATTTCAGTATCACAGAAACCGCAATTTAGAAAGGTTTTTGCTCCTGCAACCGTCTGGTGGTAGTGGCACAGACATAAAATACAGTACAGCCCCGGTTATCCGCGGAATTGGGTGGCGAGGCCACCGCAGATAACAAAAATCGCGGACCCGAAAAATACTGAAAATGCCGTGCAAACACGAAAACAAAGGAAAATTCAACATAAAAACTATATTTTATTATACAAAAAACATAATAAAACGTTTAAAATACATAGAAATGCACAGTAAAGCAGAAACCTTAGCTTTACGTCTAAATCACTAAAATAAAGAACAGTAAATAAAAAGCAATGCTATACACACTGTACATAAAGAGTTGAGTTACACCTTTAAAAAAAATAATCAGGCACTTGTTTTTGCTTCTTGCTTTGGAAACACCTTTTCTTTATTGTAAATTGTAAACTATTGCATTTCTTTTAGTATGGAATAATTTTTATTCGAGAATGAAGTTATTCTTGATATGATCTCCTAGAATTTATCATAATGGTATTATTTAATTGTTAAATATTTTAATTGCTGTGTTTACATTTGGTTAATAAAATCAAGAAAGGGCATCAAGACTTTATATCTGATATTTTAAACATGGCAACCTAATCTAGAAATATTCTTCTATTACTTTCGAATACACGAATTTTTATGTTTATATTTATTAGTAGTGCTTATTGTATTTTCCCTGTTGTTGACTTGGATAAAGAAAAAAAAAATCTCTTCGCGGATAAACCGCCCTGCGGATAATCGGGACTTTACTGTATAGCTTATGTTTGAGCTGGTTCCATCACCAACAATTTGTCACTGTTATATTTTTAATCGGTTTGGTATTTGATAAGATTGCATAAAAATGAACCTTTTTAGAACGCTTTTCGCTCAATTTATCATTTTAAATTTGGAAATAGTTTTCTTTCGACTGTTCTTAGAAAGCAGTTGCGTATTGTAAGTAAATACCATGCCACATTTCAAAATGTTAGACCCCTCAGATATGCAAAAAAAGCAAATTAGAACATGTTTTGCTCTTGCACCCCCATTTGGTAGTGACAGCAACATAAAATATAGTCTATGTTCGAGCAGGGACTGTCACCATCAATTTGCAACCATTACTTTTAAAATAGGTTTTGTATTTCCTGAGATTGAGTAGAAATCGCATTTTTGAAGGTTTTTGCAACGTTTTAGAACGCTTTTCGCGCATTTGCACCACTTTAAAATTTCTATTTTTTTCGAAACTGTTATTTAAGATCATTTAAATCTAATAAATATATACCTTGCCTAATTTAAAGTTGCTAGCCCCTAACGATCACAAAAATAAAAATTTAGAATGTTTTTTTTTCTTGAAACCTCTAGCTTATAGTGACACCGACATGAAATAGCATCTATGTTAGAGCAGAGGCTGTCAGCATCAATTTGCCAACCATTACTTTTGAAATCAGTTCGATTCATCCTGAGAATGCTCACAAATCGGCATTTAGAACGTTTTTAGAACGATTTTCGCGCATTTTCACCCCTTTTAACTTTAAAATTTTTAAAGAATTCTGAGAGATAATATATATGTAATGAATATATACCATGGAAAATTTCTTGAAACTAGGTCCTTCCATAATTCAAAAATCGCATTTTTAGAACGTTTTTAGTTCCAGCATCTCCTCTGGGGTAGTGGAAACAGACATAAAATATAGTCTATCTTGGAGCAAGAGCTGTCACCATCATTTTTACACCATTATATTTGTAATCGGCTCAGTACTTCCTGAGGTTGCATAGAAATCGCAATTCAGGATGATTTTTACAACGGTTTTCGTGGCATTTCATCCCTTTTAAATTTCGATTTTTTTTTTAGGAAATGTTCTTAGAGATCATTGATATCTTATAAGTAAGTACCATTCCAAATTTCATTATTCTAGGCCCTTCCATAACACAAATCCTCAATGTAGAACGTTTTTTCCTGTTGCAACTTCAAGGTGGTAGTGATACAAAAATAAAACATATCCATGTTAGAGCACGATCATTTGTCTGTCACCATCAATTTACAACCATTACTTTTGAAATCGATTTGATATTTCCCAAATTTGAGTACAAATCACCATTTAGAATGTTTTTTAGAACCCTCTTCGCGCATTGTCACCCCTTTTAAATTTAGATTTTTTTAAGAAATGTTCTTAGAAATCCTTTATATCTAATAGCTAATATTTCAAATTTCATATTACAAGGCCTTTCAGTATGCAAAAATTACATTTTTAGAACGTTTTTTGCTCCTGCACCCCCTTTGTGTTAGTGGCACCGACATAAAATGTAACCTATCTTGGAGCAAGAGTTGTCTCAATCATTTTGACACCACTATTTTTTAAATTAGTTTGGTATTTCCTGAGATTGTGTAGAAACCACCATTTAGAACATTTTTTAGAACGTTTTTTGTGCATTTTTACCCCTTTTAAATTTCGAATTTTTTAAGAACTGTTCTTAGAAATCCTTTATATCTAATAAGTAACTAATATTTTAAATTTCATATTTCTACGCCGTTCAGTAACGCAAAAAACGTAATTTGGAACAGTTTTTGCTCCTGCACCCCCTTTGGGGTAGTGACATCGGCATAAAACATAGCCTAGATACCATTATTTTTTAAATTGTTTTGGTATTTCTTGAGATTGAGTAGAAACTCCCACTTAGAACGTTTTTAAGAACACTTTTCGCGCATCTTCACCCTTTTTAAATTTCGAATTTTTAAAGAACTCTGCATAGAAATCCTTTATATGTAATAAGTAACTAATATTTCAAATTTCATATTTCTACGCCCTTCAGTAACGCAAAAACCGTAATTTAAAACGTTTTTTGCTCCTGCACCCCCGTAGGGGTAGTGGCACCGACATACAATATAGCCTATGTTAGAGCAAGGGTTTTCACACCATCATTTTTACACCATTATTTTTTAAATTGGTTTGGTATTTCCTGAAATTGTGTAGAAACCACCGTTTAGAAAATTTTTAGAACGCTTTTTGCGCATTTTCACCCCTTTAAATTTCGAATTGTTTAGAAAATGTCCTTAGATATCTTTTATATTTTATAAGTAACTACCATTCCAAATTTCATGATTCTAAGCCCTTCCATAACTCAAAAACCGCATTTTTAGAACGTTTTTCGCTCCTGCACCCTCATGTGCCCACACCTTTGGGGTAGAGGCACCGACATAATATATAGCCTCTGCTCTAAATTGGACTAACACCATGATTTTGATACCGTTACTTTTGAAATCGGTTTGGTAGCTCCCGTGATTACCTCTAACTAACACACAATTTTTAATTCTTTATAATATTAGTACATTTTGACACATCTATATTTGTATCAGAAAATCAATACATTTATTATCACACACGTAATATATTACCAAACGGGCAGGAATTTCGTTGTAACTCTTTGAAGGTAGAATATCGTACATTGATTAGTTTACTACCGCTACATTTCGGACACAGAAGAGCATACAAGATCATCTCATCGATCAAAGAAATCACGTCATGTCAAATCAAAAACAAAAGTGATGCCTATACCATTTTTCAACGCAGAAGGTGTAGTGAACCATGTAGTTGTACTAGATGGACAAACCGTTAATGTCCCTTTTCACGTGCAAGCTTTGAAGAGACTAAGGGAGGCAATCCGAAGAAAAAATCTCCCGGTAAATGGGAAGGAGGATTGTCACTGCATCACGACAATGCTACTTCCCACATTGATTGTTTCGCAGACATGGACCGCAGAAAAGGACTTCCCACTCCTCCTCCAGCCTTTCTATTCACCGAATTCAGCACAATAGGATTTCTGGTTCTTCCCCAAGATAAAAATGGGCATCAAATATGTCTGTTTTGACACCGTAGAAGACATCAAAACCAATTGAACTTAGGAAGATCCCAAAACAGGACTTTAATCGTAGTTTCCAATAATGGCTGTAGACAGGGGCGTCGCCATGGGGGGGTATGGGGGGGGAGCCTCCCCCCCCAATATTTGTGAAGTTGGGAAATTTGAGCTTAGAGTTGGGAAATTCAGTATTTTTGAGACATTATGAAATTTTTATTGTTTTGGTGATTATGTTTCTGACTGAGTACTGTAACAGTAAGCAAGTTAAATTATCAAAAGAAATACAAAAAGAAATCAGCCACACTCAATCTATCATTGTAATTTTCAGCTCTACAAAAATATTATACATCTACCAGACCTAAATTTCTCTACTCCTATCCACCAATAGCTGACTATCCAGTTCTTTTATTTCCTTCAAAACTTTGTTCCTTTCTCAAAAATTTCACCCTTTCTCTCTTTCCCCTCCCAAAAGAGAATCCAGCTATTTTAATCCAAAGGGATTGCAGCTTCTTTTGAAAATTGGATATCACTTGTAGCACAACAGAAAGGAATGTAGTCACCTACTTGAAACACAGCTGGGCAAGAAGATTTGATGAGTTTTCACAAATTGCACTAATTTTGCGATTTTTGGACAATATTTCAGTGTTGTGTGTTTAAAGCTGTTCTAAAAAATGACTATAAATCTTAGCACGAAAGAACCCTTCATAATAGGAAAAGAGTTTTTGTGCAAGATTTTGGAGCATCTAAAAATCCATTCGAGAATGAAAAAGGTAAAAAAGTGGATGATTTGAATTTGGAACAGAAATATGACCATGAAAGCAGTCCATCAATTGAAGAAAAAAATCGACATACAGGTTGGCATAAACACTGACAGGTTGCACTTGAATAAAATTTTGAAGAAATAAAGATTTCCTTATAAACAAGTTCATAAACAATTATGAATATTAGGATGTGATTGAAGAAGCTGACTTCTGAAAGCACCGTGGGAAAACGGTTTCACCAAATGGAATAGATAAAAATAATAGCATAGCAATGGACATTGATACACATAAGTTTTACAGGGAAGTGTTATAAGAAATATTTATAATTAAAATATAAGTTTAAATATATTTAGTAATGGGCTTAAATGACAATGTTCCCTATATCAGGAGAATATTGCACCAATACATTCCCTATTTAAATTACAATTGTGCAAGGCAAATTTGAGTATCACTAACTTAGAAAAGTTAATAATGTTTCCACCTGGATATGAGAAACCGGATGTACATGACTTGCAGAGTCAAATAGAAATAAACCAAATCCCAACTCACTTAACAAACCTTTTACTCATGCCATGAAATTCAAAAACTATTTGGATCACACTGTCAAACTATATACTCGTACCTTAACATTCACAGCAGCTTATCTTTTTGGCGTTGCATCTAATGAAAGAATCTTTAGTCAAATAAAAATTAAAAAATATATATATTGCAAGCTACAATGAGGCCTGACAGACTTGACAGCCAAATGCTTTTAAAATGTAAAAGTGAAATAGTGGATTTTATTAAACTGGACGATGTTAGGTTAGCTTCATCAGGGTTAGCTTCTTTGAAGACCAAAAGAATTCATGTTAAATGAAAACTATTTGGATGTGCCAATCCCAAAACCTTATTCCATACCATACATGTTGATACTTCAAAATTTGCAATCACAATGTTAAAATTAAACAACAATTCTATACCCATAATAATGAATTTTAAAGGTTTAATTGTGTGCATTTAATTTATAATTTGTTTAATTGTGTGCATTTAAAAAGGAGATAGAAGCATCGCATTTTTCAAACAAATCATTGAATTTCGACACCCATGCTCTTAGATGTCTGCAACCAAAATTCCAAACCCAAAGAGCTCAAAAGCGATACCTTTGGACAGCATACACCCAAGCCCAATAAGGAAGTGTAACCGAATATGAAGTTTGACTAAATTTCCGTGCATTAGTTTTTCAAATGAAAATCGTGAAAAATGCTGCACAGCAGTGCCACAGATATATACAAAAACCTAATAAGCACTAAATTATGTCAAGGTTTAACAGAATATGAAATTTCATCAAATTCTGTGCAACAGTTTTTGAGATATAACTATCACTAAAATCATGTAAATCGTGAAAAATACAGCATAGCAGTGCCACCTTTTGGGTAATTTACACCAAAAACTAATCAGCATTAATTTTTATCAAGGTATAACTGAATCTAAAGTTTTATAAAATTCCGCGAATTAGTTCTTGAGATAGAGCACCCATAAAATTTGTGTCACATTCACACAGACAGACATTTTCTAAAAACAGTAAAATCATGTTCAGGACCTTCTAAAACGTATCAAACCGTCGAAAACCAGTTGTAGAATTTTTTTACGAATTCAACACTTTCGTCTTGTAAAGACAGAAGAAAGTAAAACGCGTGTTTGTTTTTTTACTAAACAAATCAATAATTAGAATTTTTATATTTCTAGTTTCAAATATTTTCTTTGGAAAGGAATTTTTTATGCATAAGCTTCATTATCATTATTACACACTTTGTGCATATCACTTTAGTTGAATGTTGGAGGAATTTGTTTCAAGTTGGGAAATTTTCGAACTCTCCCCCCCGAAAAAATATCTGTAGCTACGCCCCTGGCTGTAGAGGTAGAAAAAGTATATGTGCGTTCTGACGAACCATACTTTGAAGGCGATTACCACTAGAACTTCCGATATTTTCGACATCTTAAAACAGCCGCTCATGTCAATTCGACACAACTAATTAAATTATGGAAAATAGATGCTACAAACTCTATTTTAATACTGTATTGGATCACTGTACTTTAATTATGAATATATTGTTACGTTTGCACAAAATAACAATGATTTATTTTATAGAAAAATACATTAAATGATATTAAATTTCGCACTTATAGAAAAGGAAACAAAAGTATTTAAGAAATAAATGGTCAAGTGCGAGTATTTCTCGCGCACAGAGGGTTCCGTACAATAATATATGAATTACTATGTGTATTATTTAAAAAATTATGTTGCTAAAAGAATAATAAGACTTTGTAAAAACTATACAACGTAGCGTTGGGTATAGGTGTATAATATCCAGGGTGCAAAGGAAAGTCCCTTTAACCTGAAAATGCTTGCGAACGGAGAGAGCTACAGCTAAGCAAATGAAGTAACGGTACAGTAAAGCGACTACGCCCGACCTAATGCAAACGACAGCAACACCCATAGTGGCGAAATTTGGACGATAGCCATTGCAAATCGATAACGAAAAGAGGTAGAGCAAATTTTCCAATTAGAAAGCTTTAGAGCATCGATTAATTAGTACGAAACGACATTTGGTTCACACGTATAATATAAATCGCCTCCTGCATACCCCAAAATGTCCAAAATTGATGAGCAACGATTCTACTTTGCCTATTCATATTCCGGAAAATGCATAATTGCAGATTGTGACGTTCTACAGTGGTGTAATGTCTGTAAAGATTTAATTTCCAATGCATTTAAAATTTTTGAATAACCCTTTCAGGGCCAGAAGAATTCTGTTCGTAAACTGATGAAATAATTGACTGACACAAGAATATTCAAACGAATTTTCCAGAAAACAAAATCCCGCTAATTTGCACTTCCATTACAAAAGCAAACTTTTATTAAAATATTCTTGGTGCCATTTGTCAGGTTTGGAATTAAAATTAGTTGGCTAGACCGTCTAGCCGCCGCCCTTGATAAGGTTAAATCTATGTCGTCGTATGGAAGAAGCTTGCAATAGACGTTCCATGCTGAGAAATGTGCATGCAAAATTACTCTCAGGAATACAAACGTGTATCGTGAGCAATGGTGAACTTTTCGAACATACTGAATATTAAATTTTTATCACTGTGAGACAGTTTGTCTTTGTGTGTGTGTGATGTTATCAAAATGTATTGAGCTAAGTACGTATTTATAGTCTAAATTGTGTGTATTTCTTCATACTTCTGACTATTCCATTCAAATGTTTACACGAAAAGGAGTGCACCAATTTCGGACATTTTTGAGTAAACAGGCGAAGATTTATCTTATCCATGTAAACCAAATGTCGTAATCTATTTATTATTTGATGCTCTAAAGCTTTCTATCTGGAATTTTTGCTCTACCTCTTTTCATTTTCTATTTGCAGTGGTTATCTTCCAAATTTCGCCACTAGGGGGCGCTGCTGTTGTTTTCATTAAATCTGGCGTAGTCGCTTTACTATACCGTTCCCTCACTTGCATAGCTGTAGCTCTCTCCATTCACACGTATTTTCAGGTTAAAGTGGCCTTCCTTTGCACCCTGTATACTAGAAATCTATAAATGAATATACCATGAAAGTTCAAAGATATATGGAAACTAAATAATAGAAAATATAGCTATTCTGTTAATTTCTTATTCCACGTAGGTTTTTAGTTAACTTTTAAAGACATAGTAGGTGTATTGAGAGAGTCACTCATCTGAAACTAGTCGCGTATCCCATAGTATTTATGTGATTAATTCTAATTAAATTAGTCTGTTTTTAACAATTTAACGTTTATTGCTTTTATACTGCTACTGGACATTGCATTATATAAATATATCCTTAAAATATGTTATCTAGGCTTTAAAAGCCAATGGAGCATAGAGTACGCCGTCCCTGTCATTATGTATGTCAAAACCGTCCGTGTTTTTAAGGGTTAATATCGCGGCTAATTACCGACAATTATTTTCGCAATTCATGTTCAACAATCCTTTTATACCTCTGCTACGATAGGTACCTCCAGCTCTGCTCAACATTTTTGCTGAAGTCCGTAAATCGAAATTTGAGTGTAACAGGAAAATTTAATTTTCTCAATAACTATGTGAAATAGGGTAATCGCTACAAATTTCCTGCAAGGTTTAAATTAATGCCTACTACCTCTAATTTTTTCAAAATTTTAGTTTCAAAAGATTCGGAATTAGATGGGGGGGGGGACATATTTTTGCACAACATTTCCCGCTATAACTTTTAAAATATAATACCTAAAATTAATTGAAATATATTTTTGATTTCAGCGTTACGAAAGCTTTCATATGTACCCCCACACGATATACAAAGAAAATATTATTTTTTTCAAGTAACTTAATTAGCCCCTCTACATTTTTCCTAAATATATTTATGAATATTTATTAATCTGTAAGTATGTGGGTAAATAGTCTTTATTACTTCCCTCAATTTGAACTTTCCACGTTGCATAGTTTGCGGGTAAAAGGGCTGTGACAGACACACAGACAGACACAGAAGTGATCTTATAATGGTTCCGTTTTTACTTTTTAAGTTCGGAACCCTAAAAAAGAAAGAAAAATCATGCATTTAGCATAGATTATGAAACACTTTCCAACACTTCCTGAATGATTTAACAAAATTTCGTTATTTAGAGAAATAATTTATATAAGAGAACTAAGTAAACATTTTAGAAAACGCATTAAACATTTAAAAAACTGATTTCTGCAGTTACCGTATATAGCCAAATATGCATTCCAATTCTTTTGAACAGCCCTGTATTTGATCTGCAGGTTGATATATACATACTATATAATGGGAAAATTTAGTTTAACTGAAAACAACAACAACAAAAAACATAACAGGTTGAAATTTCTCATTCCGCAATTTATACTAATAGATCAAAACATACTTGTATACATTTGTACAGCCCTAAGTTAAGCGTAAAGTTAAGTTAGTTAAGTGTAAAGTTAACCTAGTAACTTTATTACACGCCACTAATTAGCTAAAGTTTAATTCAAAGTAAAACACTCTTACAACTACTGTATTAACATTTCCAGAAATTATCATTTATAGACGGCCATGAACCAATTCTTTGCGTAAATCTGTATATCCTTTTATCTGTGTTCTTCATACATTTGTTAGTAAACCAAATGCAGTTCTCAATAAAAAAAAAATGTATGCATAACTCATTTAAGAGCCACTTTTAAGTAATTTGCAATCATACCCGTTAACCATTAGGAATTATTTTGTGTAGCCCTGTCTATGAATTACAGCATTTATACACACCATATACTATGCATAAATATAGTGAAACATAAAAGCACATAACATAATTAAAAATGCAATCCCATCAATTATCGCTACTGTACAGTACTTCGGATAGTATATAGAATCTGAAATCTTCTGTGTGTCCCTGTAAATACTATGCACTTCGTATTATACATGAAATAAGTTATAGTAAACCTCAGCGACGTACATCAATTTCATTATACATGAAATATTTGAACATAATTAAAATACGCCGAAACAATTACCTCCACCCATATGTCGTTCTGTAAAGAAATTATTTTGCATGTCCCTGTAAATAAATAATAACTATTACTTGCATCGTATGTTCTACAGAATGCATATTTTAGCGCACATGATAAATGCATATGACTTTTATTATGTTTGAAAGCGTGTAACATCATTAAAAACCATTTTCCCATAAGCTGTAATGTAACGGAAAGCGTTTGACTGTCCCTGTAAAGGAACTAAACACGCTAGAAACTTTGTTCGAAATAGTGATCGTGATATGGTAAAGGTCACTAACATCCAAAAATTTCTGAACGATCCGAGTATATTTACGAGTGTTAGAGCGCGGACAAACGGACAGACGGACAGGCAAACCGAAGTCATAAACACTTTTCAACTTTGTTGGAAAGTGTTAAAAAGAGAAATAAATCTGTTAATTTCCTTCACGTTATAATATTTAAGCATACGTTTACATTATGTAAAATATTTTATATCAGATGATTTACAAATTTTCCAGTTATAGCCTATTATTTTGGTACATTTTAAACATGCCATCTCCATGCACAAAAAGAATATTTTGTATATGGCTTTAGTTTTAGGCATTTTAATTTTACATTTTCTGCGTTTAAGAGAAATGGTTTTGTTGAATTCTGCCATATATTTTCGATTAGTGGCACATTCTTTAGCCTTTACACATTCTGAACGCGGTCCATTTGCTTGAGAACCTGACAAAAATATAAAGTAAGCCAAGCATTCATAACTTCAGTGTCTACAATGTTGTAAAATGTATCTACAGGCCATTTTCTTGATGCGGATTTTACAGAATATTTTCTAGCAAATCTAATCTAAAAGGTCGACACCATATTCACTTTTATTATAGAATGTTACAGTTTCTGGTATGTTCTTTTCATTACTTGTAGTTGTAACGTTTTAATGAAGTGAGCTCAGTAAATTGATTTTATTTTTTTCCCTTGATATATAGTAAATATGGTAGCGGTAGTTTCGTGTTTTTATACATTCGTGGAATAAAGACCATCTTCTTTTTTTTTTTTTTTTTTTTTTTTTTTTTTTCAGGCGATCTGGAATTTCTCTTCGATCTCGATTCACAGTTTCTACCACACTTGTTTTACATTTTACAAGATCTTTTGCTTGTTCCCTTGAATTAAAAGAAATATCATCTGCCACATTATGACCTATATTTTAATATGGTTCCATTAGTTTTAGAACTACGAATTCCGCTATCGTTTACCATCCGGTCGAGATTCATTTTCCCCAAATAAGGAAATAAGTCACTAAGTCCAAAGTAATAAAATAAGTCCGAAAGGTCACAAACATCCGATTCCTTTTAGGATAATTGCCTCAATGGATTTAAAATTTCTTAGGGAATGAAACCTTTTTTGCGGCAATTCTGAAAAAAAAAATAATTTATTAAAGTATAAAATATCTCTCAGGAATAAAATGCTTTCAAATGCTTTCAAATATTGTAATAAAGACAAAGAAAGTAACTGGAGACATTTAGTCGTCTGAAATGGAATAAACTATTTCCGACCTTTATTAGGGGTGTAAAATACTATAATAGACATTCCGTAACAGAAAGTGAATGAAATCAAGGTCTCATGAACTGAAAAAAAAAAAGACACAAGTAAACTATTTTTTGTAAATTTTCTGCTTGGTGTCGACAGTAGCGGACGTTCTAAGTGAAATTAGCTATAACTTAAAAAAAAAAAAAAAAAAAAAAAAAAAAAATAGAATCACACAACAAAAAATTCGACAGTTTGTTTTGTACGTAAATTGACTCCAACAGACGTATTAGTGTTAAGTAAATATGTACCTATACTGTGGTAATAAAATGTTACAAAAACGTTCCGGCAAACTTTTGACTGCCCCTCGTACGTATAGTATATATTACATCAAAAAAATTATAGCTCTTTGTAATTCAGATTATTTGATGGAAAAAAATAACTTTTTTTCTTTTTGCAGCTGAATAATGTAGACAAAGATTAAATATAAGTAATAGGGTAGGGGAGTACACAGTGAGACATGGTACACAGTGAGACAGCAGCAATTTTGAATTATAGTTATAACTTTTTCTCTTACCTGGGACAGGCATTGAACCACATCATCTTATGCAACACGTGGATGTACCCAACAAACGCGCGATTTATGGCCGAATGGCGTTTATGTCGCGTCCAAAAGGAGTTAAGGCCTTTTTATAACCAAACAATGTTGAACCGCAAATGACCTGCTGCTAGTTGCGGCAGCTATTTCCAAACCGATAATGTTTCGTTGGTGAGAGAATTGTTGCATTTACTTTGCCCGGCAACACTTAAGGGGCGGTTTCCGGCAAAAATGTAATGGTCCGTCAACCTCTAGGAAGAAGAGGGCTAATATTACATAACTCGAAATGTTTAATTAAAGAGATGAAATGTATTTTTCTCTTCATTTCCTTCAAAGTAAGTTTAGTTATTTTAAATCTGGGTTTTAGTAAAATTATAAGTGTGTCGTGAGATTTATATTTAAAGCAGTAAAATAGATTACATATTTTTATTTAGTTTGAAAATATTTTATAAAAATCAAAAATTGTCCCTAAAATGTACATGGGCAGTTTCCGGCAAAAGTGTAATGGTCCGTGATCGTCTAGAAAGTAGCGGGCTAATATCACCTAACCCGAATATTTAATTAAAGTGAGAAAATGTATTTTTCTCTTCATTTCTTTCTAAGTAAGTTTAATTATTTTAAATCTGGGTTTTAGTAAAAATATAAATATGTCGTCAGATTTACATTTAAAGCAGTAAAATATATTACATATTTTATTTAGTTTCAAAATATTTTATAAAAATCAAAAATTGTCCCCAAAATGTGCATGTACATTTTAGGGACACGTGTATTTTCTTCACCGCGCTTCTTTACAAACATTATTCATAAAAAAATAACTGAAAGAAAATGAATAAATATTTAAAATAAATATTAAAACAGCAAATCGCCCTTACATTGTGCCTAAAGCAGTCTTTCTCTCACCCCCTCCCCTTACTCAGCAATGGAAACTTTCAGATACATACATAAATCCTTTTTAGCTGTAAATGCGTAAATATTTCTAAAATTTACGATTACTGTATTTCTAAAATTGGCTTAAAAATGTGATTAATTTGACATTTTTTCTGGATGTTCCTGTAGAACAATACTTTTTTTTATTCATTTTGTATTAAAAGTGTTATAATTTTTCCCGCATAAACATGCTTTTGATACATTTTATTAGATCAATTACTTTCTGATACATTTAGTAGTTATATTTCTACAGAAATTAATAGACATTGTTTTTGTATTATTGTTTATGCATAAAAGAATCGAACTTCTTCCATTTTTCAATAAATGTGGTACATCTGAAATTGTATCCACATTTCCATGACTATATAAAAAATGCTAATACCCCATCCCCGTAAATGATATATGGTCTCTTATGAAGGGCTGGATCCGCCCCTGTGCATCTGAATAATAAAGCCTCCAAATTTATGTATTTAAGAATGACAATGAGTGCGTCACAGGGCCGCAACTGGGGGGGGGGGAATTCGCCTTCTGCCCTGGGGTCCAGAACGAAAGGCGAAGGAGGGCACCATTTGTCGTTTCATATAAAAATGTATATATATATATATATATATATATATATATATATATATGAAATACAAAGAAATTCGCAAGCCAATGTTAAACCTATGGGCAGTGTTGAAATCAGGACGTTGTCACCGGGAGTGATTTTTGCGACTCTGGGGGGGAGGGGAGATTGTTCATATTGACCATTAAAAACACAAAATCTCAAATCTTCCAGGTTAGAACATCTCATTGCTCCGGGGGGGACGTCCACTCCTATAATTCAACACTGCCTATGGTAGCGTTCTTTTCAAATTTGTAAAAATGAAAGTAACTTTATAAAACAAAAATTCTGCAAAGAAAGTCAGAAAAGTAAACACTAACACGGTCTCAGCTATTCAAAAATGTATGATTTAAGAAATAAGTGAATTTTATTTATTATACTTTTAAGGACTTCTCATAAAAATATTATCCCTCCCTTCCCCCCAAAACAAATACCGTTTTCGTATCGCTAAGGTGGTAAAGCAAGGTCAAGGAGAATCTTTTCTAGAATTACTCTCCACCCCACCCAGCTTTGGATTTTTTTTTTTTTTTTTTTTTTTTTGCTGCGTCATGCTTGCTATTTGTGTACGTCGATAACAACTACCACCGGTCACTCATTTCGTTTCAATATATAGCATTGCACTGTATGTTTGTGTCCGTCCATCGGTATCGGTTCGATAAGTCTTTAAGTTATGTTTATTCGTTGCAAATTTATTAATCGCAGAATCTATCTTTTGCATCATTTGATTTCAGGATTATTGTTTGATACTCATATTTTAGTTTTTATGAATACGCAAGAATTTTTTACACATACATTTTGTATCTTTCGGTTAAATTACCTTAAATAGTTTATTTTAATTCATTTTATAGTCTTTATGAATGCACAAGAATTTTATAAACATACATTTTGTAATCTTTGATAAAGTAGTGTAAAATTCATATCAATAGGTTATTTTTATTTTTATAATTATTTTTATAAATTTTTAAGGGATTGCCTAAATAACTTTTAAACATTATAATTACGGGTATCACATTCTTTAAAATAGTTTGTATTAGTGTAAATATAAAAATGTGACTAAAAAGAAAGGTGTTTTATTTTATTCTGCCAGGAGAAAATATTTAAGAATTTATACTCGAGAAAATTTGATTGACTAAAACAATTGGATTTTAATGAAATTTAGAAATATCAAGATTAATTTTTTATATATTTTAAATCACCATTAAACTATTATTTACATGTCTAATAATTATTAATAATTTTCAAGGATTTTGAAAAAGTTGAAATAATATATTTTTTTCTAATGTTTGACTATTAAACTGCAAGGGAAATATCTAAATATTATCTGATAAAAGCAAAATTTAAAAATATATGAGAAATATTATACTGTCATTCGTTTACAACATAAAGATAAAACTTATTTTTATATAATATTTGAATAAAAAATGATCAGAAATGACGCAAAAATTTAGATTATAATGATTTAATAAAACTTTGATGAATAAGCATAATATAACAGACTTACCAACTAATCTATGTAAAATATAGTGAAAATATAAGTAAAAAGAGTATCACAAACATATCACATTTTAATATAAAATATATAATAAACTATGTTGAAATCATGTATATTATTTAAGCATAAATTCGAAATTTATTTTTTAAAATAAAATACATTAAAGAAGGTTAATTGAATGATAAAATGTTTTGGCAGGTTAAAAAAAAAAAAAAAAAAATATTATAATTATTTAGATATACTATCAAGAAAATCAAGTTCATTTAACTTGAACTTTTTCAAAAATGTTCAAAATACAATGATTGATAATAAATTAATTGATTGGTTATTTCTTCAACTATATACTTTATAAATTTTTATGAAATGCAAAAATTTAAATATGCATTGCATATAAATTTTGTAAATATATAAGTTAATAAATGAACAAATAAATGAATGCATTACGTGAAGTATTGTGTTTTGGAATTTTTTTGAAAAAGTTCAAAGTGAAAGAATTTGATTTTCTTGAAAAGCGTGCCTAAATAATTATAAGATTTTTTTAATCCTGCAAAAATATTTTATCATTTAATTAACCTGCTAAAAAGTATTTTCTTTTATAGAATAAATTTTGATTTATGCCTAAACAATCATTATGGCACAACAGTGGCTAGTGATTACATTTTAAATAACCATAATAGGCTTTTTTGTGGTCATGTTTCGGCTAAATTTCATTTATTACAACCACAAATGGTAGGACAAAGGCGAGCTTCATGATAGATTTTATTTTTAATGTCCATTAAAATAATAATTGAGGGCAGTTTGAGGCTATCTAAAACTTTTAGTGAAAAGTTAGTGGCACAACTTACGGTGGGTTAGTGGGTACTTGCGGTTCTTGTACTTACGGCCAATTTTCTTGTGGCTTTATTGTGTCCAACGTGACACTTTTTTACGGAGCCATAACTTTTAATGATAGCGGCCTCCATCGAACAATTTCGGCCAAGACTAATGAACCCATCAGTGGCCCAAAAGTTCTGTGTTTGTTGAGTAGTTTCGGCACTTCGGTTATTTGTCCAACAAAATAGTAAGTAATTATTTATTTTACAGGGGTTAAAGTTACATAAACGTCCACTTTAGAGTTTATTTCTTTCATTATAGCATATATTTACTTAACCAAACCTAGTTATATCTAATGATAGACTATGTCCACAATACGGCACAAGCATTCAAAGCTGTGAAATTGATGATGAAACAGATATGAGATCCAATTTGTTACAACGTAACGAAAGTACACAGTGAGACACACAGTTGTGGTACACAGTGAGACGTGCCCGATTGTGTATCTACTATGCTGTTCTGATATAAAAAAGTTATTTATTAATAAAAGAAGGTTTTTTTCTCACTCTCTTTGTCTGCGTGTGTGTGGGGTTGAGGGGGCGTGCGATGGCTAGTGAAATCTACTAAACGTTGGGCTGAAAATTTGCAAATTTGCAAAAAGTCTGAAAATTTGCAATAAGGTAGCCCAATGTCTGCCATTGTTCACCCGATACTCATATTTTTAAATTTTTTAAATCTAGAAATATTAATTAGAAGTCATAAACTGCAGAAAATTACTGATAGAGTGTAAAAATGTATGATTTATGATAACATGTACATTGTCTCACTGTGTACCACCTGTGGTACACAGTGAGACAATTTTCGATTCTCCGTTATTCTGCTTCTGTGCTTTTATAAATAACTTTTTAAAAACCATTTATACATTAATGTGTAGCCCATTTGTGTAGCGTAAAGATGTAACAAAAATTTTTTTCAAAAGATAAATTCATTGCCATTCGTTAGGTAATAATAAATTTCGTCTCACTGTGTACTACCCTCCGCTATATATGTATTTTTTTCTTTTTATTCAATATTGCTTAGATACGTAGCTTCGTAATTTTACATTTCAAGGTTTTTTTTTTTTTTTTTTTTTTTTCAATTGAGATTTTAAACGGTCAATATTTTTCATGCTTCTGGAATGTTTTTCGCTATTTCATTCAGTGTCGTTATTAGCGTTTTTTATTCCCTATTAGTGTCAGTTGAGAATTAGATTGAAAAACCATTAAAAAAGAATCATTTAAGCATGCTATTGGAAAACATTTTAAAATGAGAGAGACGACTAAAATTTCCTATATCGTATTCCCTATTCCAATATATTTTAAAAAATTGGAAAAGCGGATTAGGTTTATTATTTTTTATTAGTTTTAAACTTAAGTACTATAGCGGCGTAATAACTATTTTATCGTTTTTTCATCTCTTCACAAAAGTGTTCATCTTTCATAGCTTCACCATTTCATGTAATGGAGAACATGTAGACGTATAATAAACTATATTTCTGGATAATTTCTGCATCACTTCTTCTCTGCACAAAGCGGATTTTTTTTTTTTTTTTTTTTTTGGGGGGGGAGGGGGGGGATTTTGGTAGATGCTACATATTTAGGAGAGCGGGGAAAATTAGAAGGGAAGGAATTTTCCCTAACAATGTGACTATGTAACTATGTGAAGAAGGAAAATATAATATGCCCTATAAAAGAAATTTAATAAATATAAGAAAAACAGTTAATATACGGTGATAAGTTAACAGGCTGTCTAACGAAGTAGTATAGTAGTTCACTAGAATAAAAATATCATAAATGAAATATATTATATATTTCACGGCGTTTTTTTTTTTTATGCCTGTTTATGTTAATTTTTTTTTTAAGAAAATGGAAATGTACAATATTCTTTTTCATGTTATGAAAAATTAGTCACAAATAAAGTTTTTTTTTAATATTAATTGTTTAGTACTTTTAATATTATGATTTTGTTTTAGAAAACTGAAAATTAAATTACGATTTTAAATTAAAAAAAAAGAAAGAATATAACTTGCAGAGTTTTCTTTTAATCAATTTTATGTCCCTAAAATTCGAATACATTAGTGGGTGTGAAATAATGAATTGGTTTATATCACCAGAAATGTATACTTAGAAAAAGTTCTTAAGATTTAGTTGCAAATACATTAACAAAAATCAGCACAAATGTATTAGAGAACTGGAGAAAGCAATGTCTTAATAAATCTTAAAACTTTATTTTTATTTCAGTTTCCGTTATCCTTCGTTTTCAAAATCTATTCTTTTTCATCTAAATTTATATTTTGAGTATTCAAAATCGAGTTTCCAGATAAAGATCTGTTGTATTATTGACAAGAGTACTTTTGTCTTTAACTGACATTTTATGAAATTTAACTTTTTTTCTTTCTTTTCCCGAATTATAATCAGAAGTTTGCTTCTCTTCTATAAGTATTATCGTTAATGTTTGAATATGTCTAAAATAACTTATATAATAATATTTTCCTTTTTGGATAGATTTTCAAATAAAAATGATTTAATAAATCTGTTGTTAGAGGTTTTTTTAAAACTATTTATAAAAATAATTATATTAATTAACAAAAAATACTGTCATTGAAACCTCACACTTCTTATAACAACAATGTAAATAAATGTATTATGATCCTATCTGTAACTCAGAAGTGTTTTGTAGCTGCAATTTTTTCGTAAAACATTTTTATTAGGAGAAAAGCTAAATCCATGTAAATGGTTGAGAAAATAACCACCTTAAAATATTTAGCTTCGACTCCTTAGCTATGCTTACTGAATTTGACCCAGCAAAGTATTTTGTATTAAAATATATATACTTTTATTAGTAGACGAATTAAACAAATTTTATATTCTATTTTCTTTTATCGCACTTAAAAGTCCCGTCGGGATTTAAAATGTTAAAAACAGTTACATTGATATTTAGTAACATTTATTTCTCTGTTACGCTAAGAACAAAAACCTGTGTCCACTGAATCACGCATTCATTTATTTAGAAAATTGTATAATATGTTTTTGCTTTATAATGCATTTTCTATTTTTTTTTTTTCGTTTGTATTTAATTTCAAGTATTTTTTCGCTCGAAGTTTTCTTTTTAAAAAATTACCAAGAATTTTTTATGTATATTTTTACCCATTAGTCCGATTATTAAGTTAATTTTCATTCTATATTTTCCCAGTAAATTAAATTTTTAATTAATTGTACTTTATGTATGAAATGCATAATTAGAGTTTTTGTTGAATTTTATAAAATAAAATATGATTTTTTTTTCAGATTTAAATATATTTAACCAAAAGGTTTTTCAACACGTTTGTGTACGTTGTTTTCTGCATACGTTTTTTTTCTTTAAATTTTAGTGATTAAAAAAGATATCCAAGGTTGATAAATGGATGATATCACCTCAAGACGTTTTAAAAAGCCATTTTTTTCTATTATTGAAGAATAACACATTACAAAACTTTTAAAAGGAATTGATGCTGTAATAGTAAGCACAGCGACATTAATATTTATCATTGCACTATAATATAGGATAAACTTTTTTGATAGAACTTGGTGCATGCAATATTGAATGTAGATTTACAAATCCACACCAAATAATTCAGATGCCATCTCATTTATTATCAGCTATGGACGATATATGCTGAAAGTACGTTTTAGGAAGAATTATGGGTTTTTCAATTTATTTACTATTTTATATAAAATGTCTTTTATATAAATGTAATACATTACACACAGCTGAGTTTACTTGAACTAAATATTAGGTTGTACAATATGGGGTGTGCATATTTCCTTTCATTTATAAGTATTTGTATAACTTGTTGTAAAATTATGGTAATTTGTAGTAATTACTTTTCAGTTGTGTATATTATACGTTACTGTATTACGTTTTGTATGTTATATCCAGTGCGTTAAAATACACATAGCGTTTACAATGCTGTACAAAAAAATTTCGAATGCATTGCCATCAACGGGCAATAATTGATAAATACAGACTCATCTGTGTTATGTGTTATCTGTATAAATAATTTAGCTATTTCCTTTATAAAATTTTATAGCGTTTTATACCAGCATTCCTAATCGTTTGCGAAGATTTTCATAATTTACGCGCGAAACGTGATTTAGTTCTTATTCTATTGCACACTGCTTTTAAAAAGTATGTTTAGTGTTGTATTGAAAAACATAAAACTGTAGTCTATGAATATTTTTTCGTTGTGTTCGGGCTTATATTTTCCGGTTTCTGTCATTATTTTATTGTGCAATGTGAAACAAAATCTTTGTTTTACAAATTTGGCTAAAAATATTGTATAAAGTCATAAATCAGTATATATTTAGAATGAATCTAAATATAATGTATATCTATATATTAATTGATAAAAGAGAGACAAAAATAAATTTTACAAATATACTGAATATAAAAAATAATGTACTAGTATAATTATCTACACCTAAAACATTAAAGTAGTTTATCAGTATCATGTGTATAATAATAAGTTATCTAAAAATATTTTGTTACTATATTCTGCTGCTGCTTTTCTTAAATGTGATAAATGCCTGTACTGTAGTAATGCTTTCTCAATTAAAATCAATTTAATTTGAATATTTAGAGATATTTTCACAAATAATTATTCAGGGTTAAAATTACAAAACGAACTTAAAGAAGTTTAGTACATTTTAATAATAGACAACCGACAATATTATATATATGTATAAAAAAGATTTGAATATTGTGATGTAAACCTTTTTTTTTTTTTTTTTTACAATTTTACATTGTATTCGAGAGGGTTTTTTTTTTCAAAATTATTACCAGATATTTAATATTCTAAATGGAATACTGAATTTTGAAATATTGCGTAAGCCTTAATTATTTCTTGCCCTTTATTTGATGTGACATATATTGGTCATTTTGTTAACCGCGTGTAACATTATATTGATCATAATTTCGTGCATATAATGTATTTTAAAATATTTTCAGTGTTTGAGTTATTGGAAATATTCAGTGATTTACAAAATATGTCAAAACTTGAAAGAATTTAAACAAATTTTTAATATTTTTAAAACCTGTACTATAAAATGTTGGTATTTAATAGACTTCGGAATTTCTTTCGGCAATTTCTGAAAAAAAAAATCGGTAGACGGCTGTTATTTTAAATTGTTCAAAATTTCAATAAAATTATAAAAAATGCATTATTAAGAATTATGAAAACCTGATTAATGACAAAGGTTTTATGTCAAATACTTTGATTATAAATAAACATCTAGATAAATCATATTTCATTTTTGCATTTTGCAACTTTTCAGCAATGTAAAAATTTTACGAATTGCCTAATTTTAGAAACAAAAATTATCCGACATATTCATTGAATTCATCGATGATTAATACTGTGATTATTAAATGAAAAAATAAGTCAGAAGCGTGTACATCATATGCCCTGCATCATATGACAATTAATTAAGAAATTATTTCGAAAACACATACATGTGTACCTATCTTTATTACTTCTTTAACGTACCTCAGTCTTTCTTTAAATCTATATTTGGCTAATCCTGTTTATTCTTATATCCTCTGCATATCTGCGGTAAAAAATGTGCACCTCTTTTTTTTTTTTTTTTTTTTTTTTTTTTTTTTTTTTCTCGTGAAAATTAAAGTTATTAACTTTTTTTGTATCTTTACTTTATTTCTACGTAACTGAATCTTTTTTCCTTGAAAAATCACCAATAAATGAAAACACTGATGATTAATTTCTCATAAAATATCTGTTACTTTCAGATGAGATTGCAAAATACCTCCAAGACTCAGGAGCCGAGAAATAAAGAAATTTTCGTAATTATTTATCATAATTATTATAATAGTTTTTATCATTGAGAAATTGCAAATCACTGACTTATTTAAAGATATTAAATTAGGTTTGAGTGAATTTAGGTTATTGATAATTTATTTAATAATTTAAGGGAAATGGTAATGTTGCATCCTTATTTGTGAACCTAAATTACTAGCTCCTTAAATTATCAATTTCAGCAAAATGATTCTTTCTTTTATTACTATGAATTTTTTTTTGTCAAAAAACGAAGACTGTGTGTTTTACCAAGAGTTATTTTAACTCCAATTCTCAAGAGGTTGTACCTCTGAATAGTAGAAAACAATAATTTAATCAATATTTGACTACACACTTTATAACTTTTAATATTTGTTTCCCTCTCAATCATTTTAATTTGATTGCTTTAAAATATCTGAACATAAAATTACAATCTTTGGTCACATAGTGCACTATGTACTAATCACCAAATGGTTTCTCAAATTATTTGTATTTTATTACATTTAAATTGAATCTCTCTTTTGAAAAAAATAATTTTACATAAAATATTTAATTTATTGAAAAAATTGAATCTATGTATATACAAAACTAAACAAAACATGTAATATTTTTTATTACAATGTTACTGAACACTGTAAATAAAACAAGTAACAAATAACTTAAGAATCACAGTAATAACTAAAAATGTTGTAAAAGCATTAATTTTAGCGAAATTTAATTTTAAAATTAAAAAAAAAAAAAAGATTTATAGTTGAATTAACACTTTTTCAATAAACAAATGATAATTCAAATAATAACAAATAGAATTATTTAAATATTATTTTTAATTGTTTACCTCGCTAACTATGACAGATTCAGCTGTAACTTGAGAAAAATTTCCTTTATTCATTTCTTTTTTTACATGCTTAAAAGAGAATAATAGAACTGACGGAGGGAAGCAAATTTTGTTACATGATTTATGTGAAAATACTTGAAGTCCCAATCACAATAATCTCGTTACTTAAACTTCAAAGAAGTGCATCTGGATATGAAGTTAGTAAAGAGATTTGTTTCCAAATTTGTATGCAATTGATTTTTCAATCTATATTTTCTACCCAGAATTGAATTTTATAACTTTATTTATTTATTTATTTATTTTTTTTTGTAATTTATATATATATATATATATTTTTAAAACTCAAAATGGCTTCTTGTTATACGCCATTTAAAAAAGTATATATATATACTAGCAGACCCACCCGGCGTTGCACGGGCCGGTGATGAATGAACCTCAAATTTGTATGATTTTGTACCATTAATTCCCTTTTGTCGGAATTTATATTTTTAAATATAAAAAAACGCAAAAAAAATATTAAATTGAAGATCCGTACTATTTTCCGTAAGTTAATTTTGAAAGTGTATGCGTACCGAAAGCGAGCGGAACTGCGACAAAACACTCAGGTTTTTACTGGTTTCGTGGACATTTTCATACATTTTGTTTTGTAAAAAATATTTCTACCCCCCGAACGTTTCAAAATTTTTATAGGAGATGTAAATCTGGTCTATTCAGATGCTTCGACACACATTGTGTTAAAATAAGGACGTTGACTAAAATAATAAATTAAGAAATTTGTTTAATTTACTATTCGAAAATAGTGGGTAGTGCAACCTTCCACCGACAGGGAGCGCAATATGTTCTATACAAATATTATTCTACGAAACAGTGGTCAAAGGGCTGTTATAACTTGCGTGAAAATTTCAAGTCGATCGATTAGTTCGTTTTCCAAATTTTAACGAATTCGCGTTCATTCTCTATTAAAGAAAAACGTTCTTTTTCTTTTTAACAGTCGATTTTTTTTCCATTTCGAACAAAATGTTCTGAATATTTTTTTTTTAATTTACATACTCTTAATTAGTCTACAAATTTAGGCCGAAAAGTTAAAGTTTAAAATCTGTAAATGCTGTATTTTTTAAAATTTTGGTTTAAATTTGAACTCCAATTTAAATTTTACCCTATGGTTTTCTACTCTCCCAAATAAAAGTAGGCGTTTTTCAAAGCAGTGATAATGTCTGTAACTTTTAATAAGTAGCATATATCTCATGATTCCCTCAAAATACGGCATATAAAATGTCAGAAACGCTAATTTTTTTAAAGATAAATCTAGAGCCCATCCCTCCCATCCTGGAATTTCACACACCTTTCTTTTTTATACTTTATCTTTTGTGTTATAAAGGTTCTTAAAGTTTCAAACAGATCGCCTTGCTAGATTTCCTAATTTTAACAAAATCGTGTTATGTTAGTTCCGCATGCCACCACCAGGGAGCGCACTCTATTCTTAACAAAAGCTCCTTTACGCAACCTATCAGTAGATATGTTACTCGAGGAGGTGGTGGTCTTCAGCAAGAATTTAAGATATTTCTTGAAATCACTATTCAGAAATAGTGGTAACTTAACTTTTGCCACATTTATATGTACTAAGTAGCATGTATCTGAGGACTCCGTCAAAAAACCGCACCTGAAACTGTATGTAACGCAAAGTTAAAATATATATATATATATATATATATATATATATATATATATATATATATATATATATATATATTTCGCCCCTCCCCTCCCCCCACCCACATGCCCGAAATTTCACGCACCATTCTTTATAAACTTTTTCTAATGTGTTATAAACTATCTTAAAGTTTCAAGCAGATCGCTTTGTCAGATTTCCTACTTTAAATGAAATCGTGGTCTCTTAGTCCCACTTTCCACCACCAGGGAGCGCACTGTATTTTTAACAAAACTGTATCTGAACGTAACTCCGTTACACGACCTATCAGTAGATATGTTACTCGAGGGGGTGGAGGTCTTAAGCAAGAAATTAAGATATTTTTGAAATTATTATTCGGAAATAGTGGCAACAAACTTTTGACATGTTTCTATTTAATAAGACTCATTTATCTCAGGACTCCGTCAAAAAACCGCACCGGAAATGGTAAGAAACGCAGAAATTAAAAAAAAAAAGAAATCTATCGCCCCTCCTCCTCTCGCCACCTTCCCGAAATTTCACGCGCCATTCTTATATAAACTTTTTTTAATGTGTTATAAACTATCTTGAAGTTTCAAAGAGATCCCCTTGTTAGATTCCCTACTTTAAATGAAATCGTGGCCTGTTAGTTCTACATTCCACCACCAGAGAGCGCACTCTATTCTTAGCAAAAGCGTATATGAATGAAACCTCTTCACGCAACCTACCTGTAGATACATGTATGGGGGGGGGGGGCGGTCTTAACCCAGAATGTAAGATATTTGCTGAAATTACTTTTCGAAAATAGTGGTATCTAGACGTCTGAAATTTTTATCTCGAATAAGTAACATTTATGCGTTATTTTTACAAATCGCACGCCGTTCTGAAGAAAACTACAATAAGACGTAACGTGACTACCGTTTAACATAAGCATATAAAAGAAATAAACCAATTAGTGAAATTAGCGCCCCCCACTCATAAATTAAGGCTGCAAAAAGTTCTGTACGAACATCCCACATGAGTCCCCACTGACTGCGGCACCGTATAGTAGGCGGGCGATAAATTCGGAACATTTTTCTGTATTTAAAACATAAAAGAGAGCAATTAAAAAATGTCTTTAAAAAACACTTCTGAAAAAAAATCATTATAAGTATCAAAAATGAGAATTTAAATTCTATTAAAACTGTTGCTACCCGCTACAGCAGCAGAAAGCATTAGAATGCAAGGACTTATTATTGCCAATTTCTAATTTCTAGTAGTAAAAGAGTCAGTAAGGCGTATTCTAATCTTTTATTTAACGTTTAAAAAAACACATTTCTTTCTATTTAAATAAATCAGCATCAAACAGGCACCTCCAATTTTTCGCAAACTAACCAAAATCACTGATTTTTTAGCAGATATTATCGCTCTGCCAATCAAAGTAGAAAAAAAAAAAAAAAAAAAAAAAAAAAAAACAGAAAAGAGTGTGGCAAACAAAAAGCCTGACAGGTTGTCAAGGTGGTTGCTAGGTTGTGACGTCATTTGAAACAAATCCCCTCTCTTAAACGCTCATTATTATATAATATATTTTCAAAGCATGTGTTTCACCTTCATGCTAAAATTTAATGTTTAGTTGAAAAAACAGTCACTCTTGAAACATTAAGCACTCAAATCGGTTTATTTAATTGTATCCCGGTTTACTTAATTATTTCTGCGAAAGCTTTATACAACCAACCAACCGAAAGTAAGCGGAAACAAATAAACGCATTTTTGATGAGCGATGCTTTATGAACCAACCAACCGAAAGTAATCTGAGGGAAAAAAAGGTGTACTTTTGATGAGAGTGATGTCCGAATATTAATTAATTACTCAGCTAATAATTAGAATATTAAAATTCTCAGGATATGGTGCATTAGAAGAGGCATTGGACTCTTTAAAAAAATTTTGAACCTCGTACGTGCCGTAGATTTTGCTAGCCATCGCACACAGACAGACACACAGATTGACAGACAGACAGACATAGCGATTTGTTCTTTTATTAGTATAGATATATAAACATTTTCCCTCGTCATTTAAAATAATGTAAAATTGCAAAATAAATAAATAAATAAAATGAAATTACATTATACAAACACGTATCATTATGTAAGTAAGAAAAAAACATATAAGTTTTCGAAATATAAATTTTATGAAAAATAAATATGTTTCATATTTCGAAACATGAAACTTTGATGTTTCTATTATTGAACACATGATTAGTGATTTAAGTCTTATTTTTGCAGCACGCCAATTTATAAAAAACTCAAACTAACATCAAATCGTCAAGACGGAAATCTTTTTTTTTTTGTCTATTTAAGTGAGCAGTATGAAAAGTGGAAAGGGAATAAGTTCAATAAAGCTGTACTATTTCTCTTACGCATTAATTTCTTAATCTACTTAAGTATTGTAGTTTAAAGGAGTAAGTACTTTAGAAGATAATATCCAAAGTACTGAATTTTATAAATATAAAGTCTGCAATAAAAACACAACCACAGTAAGCACAATTACTCTGATACTCGCACCAAACGCGATCTAATCATTATTAACCATGCTAAAAAAAAATAACAAATTAAATATATTTTCTAGGATTAAATAATAGACAATAGAAGCCCCCAATCTAGTATCAGTACAATTTTTTGTAAAAACATGTTCGCTTGCTGTTCCCTCTCTCTCTCTCTCTCTTCTCTTCTCTTTTTTAAAAATCGGACTAAAGTGAAAAGCATAAGGTTGGAAACCTTTGCGACCTACTCGAGAAAATATTATGAAAACGGTTTTTCTGTTGTAAACAGCTTACAAAGGTGAAAATGAGAAAAATTCATTAGCTCTTGTCTGAAAACGGTATAGGGATTTTTGCTATATCTCTATACTCCCTGCAAGAAAAACCCTTAACGGCACAGATTCGCCATATAGGGAAAACTAATGTGTTTCGATAACAGGGCAAGAATATGGCAAAGTCCACTAAGCCGAACGGCAAGATAAAGTAAACTACTCAGTCACCATCGATCTAAGACATTTGACAGCGGCGACAGTTTGCTAATGCAAAGGAATGTCGGAACTCTCTTGGTCTATAGCGTGGGAAAATAGATCAAGTAGCTTCTCACAATAACAGGTGATCAGATAATCCGTGTGCAAAAAAAAAGAAAAAAAAAGAGGAGAGTCCTAGAGGACCATTCAGGAGATAGAGAGGAAGATCCCTGGGAGGTTCTTGAATGGAACGCACAGTGAGTGGCTGAGAAACTCACTAGTGTTTTTAGGAGAAGATAATGGGGAAATATAGGAGAGAAGGATGAAGATGAGGGGGTGATTTTTGCTGGAGTAGGAAGAGCGACTTTCAGGGTGTACCTGAAGGAGGAGAAAGTTCTCCCCGGAGAAAAGTGAAGGCCGAAAGGGCTTAGGCGCACGATTACCAGGACCGGTGACACATACGTTAAATCAGCGGCGTCAGGCACCGGGTGCCATAACAGTGGAGAGATTTTATCTCTAAAATAAGACAAGTGTGTACCCAATATTGATGAAGAGATCCTCATCTCTAAAATAGCACAAATAGTGTAGTGATTATAAATTGGACACAAAGAGACACCATTCCTTGAACTTCAAAATTGGCAGGGAGAAAATATCGATGTTTTTTTTTGTCTTATGGACTTAAGCGACAAGCTGCCACCTTCTCTCGAACACTATTTTGACTTGTGCATAACCATCTGTTCAACAGAACTACATTGTTTTGTTTGTACACAGCAACTTCTATTTATTCAAGAAAACCCTTTATTTTTGTTTTTATTAAAATAAAAATCATATTGTATTATTCTAAAAAGTATTGGTTGTTATGCCTTTGAAGTAAAAAGCCTCGATCATCTCTACCGCCTTCTTAGGACTTTGCACAACGGCCATGACTCCTTTAATCCACGACCCCTACGCATGCCGTTTTTCCGAACGACATTTTCACCTACGAATGAAGGGATACATAAAAAGAAATAGTTTTAATGACTTGAAGCAGGCGAAAAAAATACTGGGGCGTAAGCATAAAGATAAGCAAAATGTTTCGAACAATTTAATAATCTATTGGACAAGTATATAAAGTTAAATGAAAGTTATACTGAAAGATTTAAAGCTTTTGTTCTTACCAGAAAAAAATATATATATATAATAGAAAAAAAATTGTTTACTGGAGTTCCATTGCCTGTGATTTTTTTCTGCTAAGCTGTTCCATATATCAGACCAGATGCTATGATAAATAAGGTTAGATGGGTGAATTAGGTCTCCGAGATTAATTCGGGATACTCAGTTCGCAGAGCATTGGCATATTGTGCCAAGAAATCCTTGGTTCGAATGCTGGTCTGCGCATTTTTGTTCCAGTTAGCAAATTACGCCTCATACGCTTTGTTTATCAATTAGAATAATTGTGTTAAAATTATTCTTGTGTAAATACGTTGTAAAATCTCAGTTGACAGAGAACTGGCAGCTTCAGACAAGAGATCTCTATTTCGAATCCTCTTGGACATTTTTGTCACAATTCGAAAATTACATAACTTAAGGATTATCATTTACTATTTATTATTATTATTATTATTATTATTATTATTATTATTATTATTATTATTTTACTAAAGTATAACATGTTTAAAGAAACAGTTATAAATTTATACAATTTAAATATAACTTGTAATAATTATCGCATATCAAAAATTTCATTCTACAACATTTTACTATTAATAAATGACTTTTTAGCCCCCGGTACGGTATGCTATTTCTTTCTCCCTGCTTATTTTGTGCCGTCTCCAAAAAATAACGTTACCTTACTAGAATCTAGCCGTAAAACAAAGCATTACGATTAAATAATCTATTGCATTTTTTTTTATTTGTAAACATCGCACATTGGGGAGAAAATATTGGGGAAAAATATTGGGGAAAAAATATACTTTTAAGTGAAATTTTTTTGAAAACTGCATCTCCATTTATTTTTGAAATAGCAATTTTTTTGTAGTTTATAGCACCATTTGTTTCACTTTGGCAACTCAAGCACTCCATTTATGTGGAAAGTAAATGAAAATTAGCAATTACATCTTTCTGTTGCCATTTTCTCATAATAACCGAAAGAAAATGTAATTAAAGTACGTTCTAATTTGAAATATTATTTTTTTGTAGTTTTTAGCACCATTTGTTTAATTTTGGCAACTCAAGCACTTCATTTATGTGGAAAGTAAAGCGAAAATAGTTGAAAAATAGCAATTATATCTTTCTGTTGCGATTTTCTCATAACAACCGAAAGAAAATGTAATTAAAATACGTGCTATTTTGAAAAAATATAAACGAATAATTTCTGTTTAAACATGGATATATTATAAACTATTTCTAATTTTAAATATCTATAGACGCATTCAGTCATGGCGGTCTGGTTGGAAACTGGCTCCAAACAAACGGTTGCCATGCGTCATTTCTTTTTAAATATAAATCGTGGAAAATGTTACCAGTACATATCAAGTATTAAAACACTTAGATGTGAGATATAGATGTAAGATATAGCTGTAAAATATAAACAAAATAGAAAATACAACATATCAACCGTTTGTTTGGAGTCAGTTTCTAACCAAAACGTCATGACTGACGTCACGACTGAAATCTTCTACATGTTAGAAACAAATGAAGGTCTATGAATCATTAGATAGACTTTTTTTTGTTGAGTTTCTTTAATGACGGCATATTTTTTCTGCATTTGTGTATTATTTTGCGATAGTCACATCCTATGCATGCTTTACTGTAGATGTTTAAGAGTGGATCGTAAATGTGTAATTCTTAAACGGATGCGAATGACGTCATTTTACATAAAATAAAAGTGTGTGCGGCAAATCTTAAAATTGAAATATGTTTTGCACAATTTATATATACATTTTTTTTTTTCATCGGGGCGACACTAAATTCTGTAAAAGCAGAATTCCTGTTTTCTTGTTATATATGTTACCGTTAAGGTGTATAATTCAGTTATTTTATAGAATACCTAGTTATTTCATGAAATAACTAACCAAGTCCGTTAAAGTGTATAATATTATTGGATTCTACACTTTAACTAGTTATTTTATAGAATAACGATTGCCTAACCGTTAAAGTTTAAAATAAACAATTTGACAATAAAATAAATTCGTTGTTTTATAAATTAACTGATGATAAATAGTTAAAGTCACTCGAAAAATTCATTTCATATTACTGATAGATTAATTGATAAATAATAAATAGAAACAGAATATATTATATAATTTTATTTTTTATGTTTTTTTTTTTAAATACTAATAAAAAATAACAGAATGTAGTGAGGAAATAGTTATATTTAAATTTTTACAACTTATAATTACATAAATTATTAGGCTGCTTAGTCCTATTGGCAAAAAATGTTAAGCTGTTTAAAAAAATTACAAAATTTGTTTATCCGAAACTCAAAATATAAATAATACTTACAAAAGAAATAATAATAATAATGTTGAATATTGTTAAAAAATGACATGCTCGAGGGAACAATTATGTTATTTAATAAAAACATAAATATTTAATAATTCATATTTTTTTTCCCAGAAGGGGGCAAGTGTGTGTAAATACTATAATGTGTTAATACTATTAGCAATCAGACAAGTATTAGCAATCACATTAGGACTTTGTGATTGGTATCTGGGCAAGTCCATGGAGAAGTCCCTGGTGCTAGCTTTCAGCAGAACTGACCACAGAAAAAGGAGAGCTCAGTTTACTCAGCAGTTTTTGTCTTTAAGTTAGTTAAAATTTTTAGCCTGGAAGTAATAAATTGTGGGCTGAGAAACAAAATTAACAATATATAATAAATTATAATATATAATAACAATATATAACTCTAATAAATAATGAAAAATAAAATGAAGGTATTTCAGAAATTTTTAAATTAATATGATCTTACATTATTGTTTTGAAAAAAAAATGATGAATTATTAAATATTTATGTTTTTATTAAATTACGTAATTGTTCCCTCGAGCATGTCATTTTGTAACAATATTCAACATTATTATTATTATTTCTTTTGTAAGTATTATTTATATTTTGGGTTTTGGATAAACAATTTTTTTAATATTTTTTAAACAGCTTATAAACTGTTTAGTCCTATATAAAAATGTTAGCTGTTTAAAAAATATTAAAAAATTTGTTTATCCAAAACTCAAAATATAAATAATACTTACAAAAGTAATAGTAATAATAATGTTGAATATTGTTAAAAAATGACATGCTCGAGGGAACAATTATGGTATTTAATAAAAACATAAAAATAATTCATAATTTTTTTTTCAAAACAATAATGTAAGATCATATCAATTTAAAAATTTATGAAATACCTTCATTTTATTTTCCATTATTTACTAGAACAAGGATTGCTGTGACGACACTTAGAATTATATTGCATATTATTTTTAAAACAAGCACACTTTTTACTATCACATAGTGTTTTACACGAACACTTTTTGAATCCTTGCCCAGTGCCGCAACTTTGAGCTGTTGCGATAGATCGCAGAGTTGTCTCAACATTTAGAACTTCTTCAATGGAAATTAAGTCTTGATCACATGTACTGAACTGAGACCTAGAATACAGCTGCTTTAATTTACCATTCCGTGATCCTAATCGAAAAAATCCATCGCTAGTTTTTTTCCATGATGACAGCTAAAACCGATCTAGCATAGCCTCTTCCTCTGTCCACTTCAGGAACTGGAATACGGACTGTAATGCCTATAGATTCCTCAGAATAAGATTTGTCAGAAATTAATTTCATTTTCGCAGCTTGAATTTCGAAACACTCTTTAGCTCCTTGTCTTTCTTTCTCGATATTTATTTTATTTAGACACAACCTGCAGACTTTCTGTACCATTTGTCTTCTGTGTAACAGACTTATAGGCATAAAGCAGGGATACGTTGCTCACATTTACAACAAAATAGGCCGTCTTCGAAATTGTCGGAACACACAACACACTAATTTAAAGTTTCATTCGATGTTGTATCTTCGATGGAAACAACATTATCATAACGCTCGAAGGACACTTTCCCAGTTTGATTCAAATGTATTTCCTTGACGGTGCCCTGACCACGTTCAAAAGATGCACTTAAATCATTTAATGCATTTTCAAATTGTTGTTCATCCTGTATTGTATCAAACACTTCTCTTGCAATAGGAGTTGTTAACAGTCCAACTCTAGGAGCACAGCCAAACATAGCCTCGTAAGGTGTTCTCTTTATACCAGAATGAAGTGCTCTGTTTTTCATGAATTGGATAAATTTAAGCCCGTGACTCCATGAGGTAGATTGGTTGTCTTGCATCCAAGTTGTCAACATACTTTCGATGTCTTGGTTGGACCTCTCGACGCTAACTTGACTCTGACTATGTCTGGGTTTACCATGTACGATCTTAAATTCTGGTCAAGTTATTTTCAAGTCTTCAATTATTTTGTTGCAGAATTGTTTGCCGTTGTCGGATTGCAGAATACATGGTGCACCAAATAATAGAAATATATTGAGCAACTGCGTGGCGACTTCTTCTGCTCTCTTTGTTTGAAGAGGTCTTAAAATCACAAACTTCGTGAAATGATCTTGGTAAACTAAAATAAATTTATAGCTTCCATCAGTTTGAGACTGGAAATCTATAAGATCTACTTGACATCTTGAAATGAGATGAGAAAACACCATGGGTTTCACCACAATTCCTTTCTTTACCGCATTTCTTTTTTGTTGACAAGGTTCACAAACACAAAAAAAAAATCTTTATGTCATTCTGAGTGATGTTTTTATATCGCCGATTCTATTCTTTTATCATACGGTCTCTACCACCATGTCCAATAGATATATGAGTTTCATATAAAATATCGAACAGCATATCACCTGAGCAATAAAATATGACGTCTGGTTTCACATCTGGTACTGGCACAGTTAAATTTTCAACCAGGGGCGTGCCGAAGGCTGTTTTAGTGGGGGGTGTGTGAACTGAATTTTGCCGACTGCAAGATCGGGGGTGAGAAAGACTTTGTGATACCCCCCCCCCCTCAGCGACGGAGTCAACTGTTCTACAATACTGTGAATTTATAAAAATCACTAAAAGTCTTAAGTGGTCACCTGCATTCTCCTTAACCACAGTCGAAATTAAAAGCTGTTATTCAGTATATGTAACTTTTTTTAAATTATTTTATTATATAAGTAGAGTTGAGAATCCTATTATTAATTAGGATTCTGCTTACGATTTAAAAGGAAATGTGTACAGATGTACCGTACATTAACCTGTTCTCAAAAGTAACAATTTAAGAATGTTGAAGTACTTCGAAATTTATGCTTCTATACAGTGCTCAGCAAAAGTTTAGACAATGATCGATTATGCTTCTGTGCTGAGAAGTATGTAACGAATTGTTATAATTCAACTGTCATATATTACTGGGACTTACCCTTCATACACACGCAATTAATTTTAATTTACACACTTTACATAATATATAATGACAAAAAAATAAATTTAACATTGTTGCAAAAGTATAGACAATCTGTCTGTTAGCAGAAAAATATCCATAAATTAAAATCGAACTGCACCTACATTGTCTGCTATTAATGCAAAAATGTGACTTTCCATCGAAGACTCATGTGACTTTCGAACCCCCTGCATCACTTGGGGGTCTATTTCATACCAAACACGTTCAACATCTGATCGAAGTTCATTTACAGAGGAGTATTGTTAAAAAATTGCATAAACCGTATGAGATATGATGCCACAAAAGTTTTCGATTGGGTTTAGATCAGGGCTACACTCGGGCCAGTCGAAAATAGTAATATTTTGAGAGTTAAACCAATTTTTTGATTTGTATGCAACATGAATAGACGCATTATCTTGCTCAAATACATACTTTGGAAGAGGTAAAAGTTCATCAAATGGCTATAAATTGTTTTCCAATGTATGTATGTAGTCTTACGCAGCTTGACGAGCATTGAGAAACTCCAGAGACTCTTGAGAATTAAAACAAAGTCAGGCCCAAATCACCAACAATTTAGCAAAGGATACGTAATTTTAATTCCAAAAGTAACAAGAATATTTAATTAAAATTTTCCTTTCATAATATACGTGAAAATAAGCAATTTCTTGTTTTCTAATAACTTCGTTTATAAATTCTGGTATCAGTCCATTATTTCATCAGCTCATAAAAAGAATTACTCCGCGACAGGAAAGGGGTCAATTTGTTGTGAGATTTCAAGGCTGGCTGTTTTATCATTTTCATGTAAACTAATATACATCTTTCTTTAATGCATCTACGAAATTATCCGTTGACACAGAAAGCTCTGACTCACTTTTAATGCGATTAGCAGTCATCATTTGTCTAGATGCCAGTTTATGGATCCTTCTATAATCTCGTTTTCTGGCCACACGAGTCCTTCCAGATCTATGTTTTGCTTTGAAAGAGTCACCCCTAGACAGTACTTAATTGACAGACTTCTTTGGCCGATTCAAAGTAGCTGAAATTTCTGCAACAGTCTTCCCTTTCGATTTTAGCTTCCATGCTTTAATTATTTCATCTGACTGAAAATTTCTTGCTCGTGGCATCTTCACTAACCGATGCTATCGTGAGGTGCACTTAAATGCTTCATGCATGTGACGTCATAAGTTTGAAATATGCGTTTTTTCCGTGAACAATTGCCAAAAAATCAAAAAAGTGTCTAAACTTTTGCAATATGCAAATTTCACTTTTTTTCAATTAAATTAAATAATATCCTACATTAAAACCGCTATTTCTGCCCTAAAACGTTTAAAATATATTTAAAAATAAGTACAGTCATTTGTATAACCCAAGTGTTCGTATTTTTTATTTAAAGGTTAAAAATCACCAGTGTCTAAACTTTTGCTGAGGACTGTAAATAAAACCGCCTGCTGTTGTGTAATGAAAGTGTATAAATTTTAAAATACATAAAAAAGACAAATCTTGCTTGCTAAAAATAAGATATATATTAGTATAAGAGACTAAAAATTATCCTTCTGCATTTTTAAATTAATACCCGCCTATCCTTCAGAATAGCCCATTTTCCAGCTACACTGTCTAAATAACATGTAAGTTATGTCTGTTTCACAGGTTAATAAGCATTAGTTCGTCCAGTCGCTCTTCCGACATGGTGGTACGCAAGTAATTTTTTACTAACTTTAACCTGCTGAAACTTCTTTCATTACTTGCCGCAGTTACTGAAATAATAAAGGACAACTTGTAGGTTGAGTTAACCAAAGAAAGGTTAGGATACAAATGAGCCTTCCCCACAAGTTTTTGCGCTGCTGCGCCAATTGTATCCGATTCAGAACTAGCTATTACTGAGGACATGAGACCAATTTCACATCCCAAGTTATCTACATCTTTGAGATCATCAGGGAATAATTGACATAGTTTAGACATGTCCTCGGTAGAGCTATACTTGATCCTAGATGGAAGGAGATAGGCCAGTGGTTTAACTTTCTCAAATACCAACTTGTGAATGTCTCCAAATGCAGTTGTAAGCCGATCTACCACCTTCAAAATTTCTGCTTTAAACTAATTCTCTCGTGTAAATAGAACTGCAGTTTAGGATTTTCGTCGATCTTCGATGGAGGCCTCCGTCGCCTGTGCCGCAAATTGAACTCATAATCTTGATTTATTCCATATGTCTCGCAGATGTTGTCAGCTTCCTTAATGATGTTCATTATTGCCGCCGCGTCACCATTCCGGAGTTTCTAAATGCTTTCGTAAATTTTCTGCATTATGTCGGTTCCCTCTAAAATGTTCAGGTCTTCACGTTGCAATTGTTCTGCTGCTAACTTGATCTTAAACATAATTGTTTTCATTGTAAGTAAAGAAACAATGAAATCGTATGACATCATTTTGCTTCTTAACCCTGCTGCCTTAGCTCGAGCATCCTTGTCAACCTTCATGTCTTCAGAAATAATTTGCAGAGTATGGATGCGGGCATCATAGGACGATAAAATAGCTCTGACTGAATCCGCTCGCATAATCCATCTTGTCATCGACAAAGATTTCAAGGTAAGACTCTTCTGAAGAACTTCCATTTTCTCTCTCAGTATGCCGAATCGCTTTGTACTCAGTGAAAAGAAGTTATAGAGATCCTGAATACTGTCGTAGAACAATTTTATTATATTGCTTTCTTCGCACGCATGTTCAACACATAAATTCACTTTATGCGCGAGGCAGGCTATGTATAAAATAGACCTGCCAGCTATTTCTGAAAGTTTTGATTGAGAGCCTAAAATGCTGCCGGACATAGATGACGTGGTGTCGTAAGACTGTGCACGAGCTTGGGAAAGCGATATTCCAACTGACTGTAGAATTTCAGAAATAAGCTTAGCCATTCCTTCGCCTGTTTTATCCAGATAATCTTTTAGTTTTAACAACCTTTCTTCTGGCTGAAACTTTGGGGTCACGTATCGGATTACAATTGAGAGCTGGTCAAGATGAGAGAGATTGGGTGTTCTATCAGCCATAACGCTAAAAAATCCACAATTTTTGACATTTGCAACTATTTTTTTACAGACACATGATCCAAGAACCCCAAATAAAGTCGTTTTGCGACTTATTACTAAGATAGTTGGCATGGTATGGGCGAAGATGATTATCATGAATCCAGTTTTTAAAGTTGGAATCCACCTTGCCATTAATCTAATGAGCTGAATGTAGTTACCGCTGTCACTTTCTCGTCCCCGAAATTCAAGTGCTTGATGACTTAGATATATGGTGCAGTCTAGAAGTATATTAATAATCTCTCTGTTTCTTAGGCGAATTTGCTCCGCGTTAGCTGCTGTCTCTCTACGTTGACTAGATAGAAAGTTGTCAACGCGCTTACTTTTTTGGGCCAAATTATCTAATTTATACACTGCAGCTCTATGAGCATTGTTCGTAAAATGAGCCATTAACTTGCCTTTATGGTTTTTTCCTCGGCCTTTCATCTTATGCCATATACGAATACCAACACTGATCCAAGCTTCTTCTGCGTTTTCAGTCCCCGGGCCATCAGAGCAAAGTGAACAAGCAAAACAAAATGCGGCATTCAGTTGGTCGCTGTATTCTAAATATGGATATTTTTTATACCAGCAAGAGCTAAACTTATTCTGCTTCTTAGGATCTATCTCATGATTCACAGGGTAAGATGATCTCTGAGGTTGATAAAGTCCACGAGACAGGATGAAAAGTTTCTGGTTTTCGGTTAAATTCTTTCCAATACGATCGGGTGGATCACAACTTAGAAAAGTCGAGGTATCTTCCTTTTCAGAAACATTGACATTTTCCATAGAATTGCTAGTTAGGATTTTATCGCATTCCTCAATCAAACTTTTGCTGTAGTGCTGAACCCGGTCTGCAAAAGCCTTAACATTCGCAGTAAAATTTTGTGAAGAAAATGATGTTTCAGAAACACTTTTACGAAGCTCTGAATTTTGCATCTGGATGATCTGTTTGAATATGATTATGCAGGCCTCTAATAGAAATGCAGAAATATCTACATATTGTACATTGAATCCGTTTTCCTTTCTGGAGGTCGATGTTTTCATTCGGATGAAATTTTCTTATATGGCGATATAAATTTATTTTTTTCTGTGAAATGTGTGTGTACGCGATCACAGTGTGTGCATACAATTTTCACTGAATTATCTGCCATCATGCAACAAAAACAAACTTTTGAAAATCGCTCTTCTTCTGTGTCCGTGACTTCATCTTTTAAATGTAGCAACCTCAAATAACTAGCGCCAAATCCAGAGTCAAGAGGTCACCAAATTCTAAGGATCAGTCCATAGCAGAAGGGACCAATTAAAGATGCTACATGGGAAAACTTACAATAGATATTGCAACAACCCCCCCCTCCCCCTTCCTTTCACGCAAGTCTCAACTTCTCAGAAACGCGATGCGCTAAGGAAAGGGCATGTTTACAAACAAACACTTCCGTCAACCATTCTACCAACTACATTTTTGTCATAACGATCATTGTAGGAATAGCCTCGGCGATGTAGGCCAATCATATCAGAGACCTGTTAAACGTAGACCAATCAAATTTCCCTATCTCATGTGTACAGGTAGGAGTCATAATGAATGAACAGGTTTTTCTTGCTGACCAACAGTAATTCAACCAACAGTGACGTCAGCTGCCCTTTCCTTATTACCTCCGCTGTCTGACAACCCCTCCCTCCTACATACACCGTTAGAGGTTCTTTCTTTTCCCCTTTAAAGACGGACAACAGAGAATTGAAATGATACTGACGACGGGAAAGGGGACTTTTTGCAGGGTGTGTTCTCAACTTTCCGACTATTCTAAATTTTACCAACTCTTCCAAATAAGTGGGGGGGGGTGTTACACCCCCAACACCCCCCCCCGCTAGGCACGCCCCTGTTTTCAACGCCCTGAACTTCAAGGACATCATAATGCTAGATTAACCAATAGTCACGTGGTATTTTTTTTCTGTGCTGTTTTAGCCTTTTATACTTCTGCTATCAAATTTAATAATTTCCTTGAGTAAGTATAACACTGTTTTCCTTTGTCTCACGCTTATTTAACAAAGATTCAAACCGCTCTCGCATTAGGTCTTTCTTATTTACCAATTGATCTCTCATTTCTGTAGAACTCATCGTTAAAAAGCAGATTGGAAAAATATTCGTTAATAATCCCAAATGAAAAACTCTAACTTAAATACACCGCTTACAAACTTATGCAAGTTCAATACACATTCGACAAAACATAACTAGGTATTCTATGAAAAATAACTAGGTATTCTATGAAATAACGGATTATACTCTTTAACGGTATCATATATATTTATTTATATAGTACATGTCTGTAAATATAAATTTTGGACAAAGTGACTAAAAAAAAGTATAGTATTTATAGTATAATACAGGAATAATGAAATAATAGAATTTAAAAAATCCCAGATAGTATTAAATTCACTCTTAATAGTTTATACACGTGGAATGAATTAATTACAAATTTGGCAAATGAAATGCCTTGCGACTTTTAAAATTTATATTTCTTAGAAAATGCTTTGAAATCAATCAAGCTCTGTTAAAAGTTGCGATGTAAATTTCTGGAAGTTTTTCTGAACTTTTTTTCCACTCTTTCACATTTTACTTAAAAATAAGTTTTTAAAGAATAATTTTTTTCAACAAACAGTCATCAACATACAACCAATAGTAACCAAGACTTTCGGATCTTTCAGACATTATAGCACATTAAATATATTTAATCTTATATATTAGGAAATATTTCTTCAAATAGTCTTTAATAATAAAAAAAATATTACATTAATATATCCTATAATACATTATTATCATTATTTATAATAGTTAAGTTATGTTAAGTATCATTAATTTATCACATAATATATAATTACGTTATAGTTAATTTATATTGAGTATAATTATTATAACTATCAAATTTATGGCTTAATTTATACACTCATTGTATATGGACAGAAGAAAGAGCTACTTAAACATCTTTAAAAAAAACATTGCGATAGGAAAAAATACTATTTAGTATGTTTTTTGTTTAAACTATAATTTTGTTTTATTGAAAATACTGCGAAGAACAATCAAAACTCTAATAAAATGAAAATTATATGATAATAAATAGTTTTAGATTCATAGTGATTTCAGATATTTTTTAATTGTTAAAATAAATTTATGTTAACAGATTGCGGACGGCAATTTTTATCAAATCTGAATCTTAAAGCAATAGAGGCTCCTCTCTGTTCTGAAAGTCTTCCGTAAATTGGTGTTCTAGATAGCTTTTCCAAGTTTATGCACCGGTAAATATCTTTCAATGTACAAATTTAATATAAAATGTCTTACAATCTAAAAAAATATTAACAACATGATATAAATGCATTTTCTGTAATATAGAAGCCACGCTCTTAGTCAATGATAATTTTTGAATGAAAACGAGAATTCTCGTTTCCCGTCGTGAATGCATTAAGTTATTTTAAAATGCTTACATAAGATCTGTGAACACATATTTCGATTTAATGTTACTTTCGTTTCTCTTTAACAATCGAAAACACATAATCTCACTCTATAAATAATGGATTAAAGGCATGGGAAAATTTTATCTCATCGTAGAATTTGTTATATAATTGGATAAGATGTTTCAGACATAAAATTCTGTCTCCAAAGGAAGCTTATTGCACTTAGGGGATTTATTATTATTGTTATAATATATTTATTTGCCGTGCAAATAAATGCCCAGAAGTTAATGGTTGGTTGGTTGTTTTTTGACGGCCGATTATCTACGCTAGGGATATAGGCCCGAGGGGAGAGTGCCCTTCGTTGGGGTCTTTCTAAGGGATCCTAACACGTATTTACGCATGGAAATCCATGGCTCGAAGAAAACCACGAAAACTCCGAACGATTAGGCCGACGGGCGCTATTGGGTTCGAATCCAGCACCTCGCCGAGAAGTTAAAATAAACGCGAAGTTGCTGATTATACAGAAATGTATTTCTGTATCATATTAATAAAGGATAAATAGAAAGAAATGTTTAAAAAAATAAAAATCACAATTTCACAACATGCTTTACGAGATTTTATTTTATTTTATTTTATTTTATTTTATTTTTTTATGACATGGTATTTTGAAGTGATAATTAAATAAAACAGGAAAGAAAAAATCAAATGTGAAGCATCAATTATAAAACATTTCCCAACACATTCAAAATAATGTAACAAAACTTCACCGTATAGTAAGTTGAAATAAGATGTCTAATTGAACCATTTGGAAACACCTTAAGTGGACCGGGAAAACCCCATTTCCGCCATGTTAAATTCACCAACTTTATGTACGTTTTACTCAGAAATGGTGAAAGATAAAGGTCTAGATTTTTTAGAGTAGTTAAAATAAAATGATTTACGTATTTTAACCGGTCATTTCCTTTCTAAGTGAAACTCAAAATTAATTATTAATTACTTATTGAAAGTCCTTTTTAAATTAGCCTTTTTGGTAAGATTTCACTGCCTAAAATAAATAATTCTCAACAAATCATTAAATCCCTGTGTTAAAGTATACAATATAACCTAATATAAGTATTAAATAAAAATCAGAGTTTTTAAGTTTAATAGATATTGGAAAAAAAGAACATAAACATGAAAAATCCAAGTTTTGAGAAAAAGTCAAAGATTTAATGGCCATTGAGCTTTGAAGTACTCTTAGAAAGAATGAATAATTTCAACATTTATTTTTTTATATATAAACATGTGTGACATATCGTTGGAAAGATAGAAGTTTAAAATATTTAACGATATGAAAAAATAAAAATCGATTTTTTGGTTGAATTTTGCTTTCGCGGTCACCTGAACACATCTGAAAACTCAAATTCAGGAATTCCCATCTACTATCGAAAAATTATCCGAATTTTTTGAGCAGCCGTGTATATGATATATAGATTTGTATTTATAAACTACATGCATGCAAAAATTTATTTCTGTTAGGAAATACATACCACAGTTAAAAAATCTCCTACAGCAGTTTCCGTTAAAAAGGAGAATGTTACGGGAAATCCTTTGTACTTCTTTCTATACGAAGTATAGAATTTATACAAAACGAGTAAAATGTAAAAAAAGTTCGGTAAATATAAAAGCGAATACCGAAATTAAAAACAAACTTTCAGCAGTTATAGCTCAAAGAGTGCAATGCAGCCGATTTCATTTGCGTGTCTTTGTAAATGAAAGACCAATGGTATAAATACCTCACTTATTCTATAGTAATCTTCTTGTAGTGATATTAAGTGATGTATATTAATTCAATGCATTTGAAATAGCTTATTGTCATTAAAATACACTGCATACGATTTTCTCAATTGAACATAATGTAACGCAATTATTTTGAGTCGCCCTGTTTTGAGTGAACAATTAATTCTACACACTTCATGTTAAATACCAAACATGTCAAGGTGACATCATTAACATATATCAATTGTATGAAACTCCGAGTGTATTTATGGGAGTTAGAGCGTTGACAGATGGACATACAAACTGAATTCATAAACAATTTTTAACTTTGATGGAAACTGTTAAAAATATGTATCTAAAACGCAAAAATTTAGCATATTTTCAGTAGTCAATCTTCCTACGCAAACAGAAAATTTTCTTTACCACAAGTCATTTCCAGATTTTTATTCAAGTAGATTTTTATTCAAAATTTTTATACCTTTGGTGTTTCTATGAATAAATTTAGTGATAAAATCTGTAAAGGTGGTGGGAAAAATCACTAGTGGGAAAGATAATAGATTGAATATCAAGATTCCTAACTCGTATTTTCTGTTGAAAATGTCAAAAGCAAATAAAACAGAAAATAAAACATATATTATGAATCACCTATCAACACTTCCAGAATGCTTTAACAAAATTTCCCGTTTATTAAAGTAAAGAAGATACCTAAGTAAGCATTTAAAGAAAAACTATAGCACATTTGCAAACTAATTTTCACCAATTACCGTCTATAGCCGTCAAGGAACTCCATTTATATTTTGCTGCTCTGTATTGATCAATAGGTTTACACAGATTGTACATAGCATGCTAAAATTTAGTTTAGTAAGAAAACACCGGAAAATTCACATTCAGCAATTTCTACCTGTAGGAGAAAATGTACTTGAATACTTTTGTACGTCCCTGCAAACAGATTTTAAAACAATCCGCATATTAAGATAAAATTTAATTGAGGCAAAAACCCTTCTTAAAAATACTGTAATCATGGTTCCTCAAATTACTAACAAGAGACGGTTGGTTACCTTTCCAGTTCTTAGCATATCCCTGAATGTGATTTTTTCTTTGAAACACACCACTCTCAGTATACTAAATTTAATTGAACTTGAAAATGCAAAACGAATAGTTTATCTTAAAAACTTAAGTCTTAACTAAATACTGTATTTCGGCAATAACACAAATATGGCAAACACTGAGGATACAGTATGTTAACCAAAATATTTTATGTTGTCCCTGTAAATGAACGATAAATGCAGTGCTCATCATATTTTAATGCCCTTATTTTACAGTAAAACTGAATCATTTCTACCAAATTTCATCATGTTGAAATTATGCAACATTGTTGAAATACGGTAAGAGCAGTTTTTCGTATGAACATTATACACTCGAACTCTTTTGTGTGATCCTATAAATGAACGATAAATGCTTTGTAGCTCCACAGTAAACACGTATTAGTGCAGTTTACAAATTAATATAATTTTCATTATGTGTGTAACCGAATAAAATACGGCGCAAGCGATTTTTCTTCATAGAATGTAATATAACGGAATGCTTTTGAGCTTCCCTGTATGCGTAACTGTAACTGCTACACATAACACAATCTACAGTAAGACTATTCTCGTACACCTCAATCACGTGTATAAATTCCATTATTTTTTTAACATATTGTAACGCTAGTAAAATACCCCGTACATGGTTTTGCCCCAAATAAATTAATGTAATGATTTACTTTTGAGTGCCTTGTAAATGAACTATGTGGAATATTTTGCAACCCTCTCTCGAGCAGTCAGACAGACTACTTAGGCGTCGCGAAGGATCACGTGACCTTCGAGAGAATTGATATTTGAAAACATTTTTTACTCTTTCTTTTTTAGTTTAGTTTTTATTGTGACTGTGAATCTTGAACGCAGCAGGTAGTCTGCGTATTTTTTTTTTTTTTTTTTTTTTTTTTTTTTTGTCATGGTCTTTTTAGTAGAAATGATGTTTTGATTAATGAAAAGGAAAATTTATTTCCGAATATGAAATCAAAGAATAAAGAATAATCTTCATGAATTTCAAGAGATTTCACGTTATTCTTAATTTAAATCAAGGCTCAGCGGAAACCTACACAAAAATCGAAGATTATTTTTGTGTATATTATTATTCTCTAGTTTCCTTGAGAAATTTGCAAAGAACCGCATGCAGATGCAATTATTTCTCGCATAGTTACAAGCGTTTGAATTTTTGTTCACAAATAATTTTTCAGACCTTTAATATACTTTAAATCTATTTTTCTGAAAACTGATTTTCCAATGTTTTTAGATATTTAAAATGCCCCATGCGTCATAATATTTGATCAAAGTTCATGAAATTAATAAGGACGAATCCTGATATTGCTTACAAAAAAGTTATGCATTTTTAAATTCGACTTCATTAAGATACTTAAATTTGATTTTTTGTTTATTAAAAGGCTAAATTTTGATGAAAATCGATATCGAATTCAGAAATTTTTTTCTAAAAACTTAGGTATTCAAAAGATCAAAAAATCGATGTACAGGTATGTTTGTAAAAGAATTTTAAGGGATCGAGGAAATATCTCAAAATTTATGACGCATGGAGAATTTTAAATTTATCTTTTAATTTTAATTTTAAAAAATCTTATAATTATTATAATACTGAAAATTTCGATTAAGGTAGTTTATATACTTATGACGAAATGTATATTTCCACAAAATTTTATATCGCTATATGATTTAAAAAAAAAAAAAATAAAAAATAAAAAAAAAATAACGTCCACCGTTACCTTAATAGCACACAATCCATTGGGAATACCTAACATGCCATGGTGAACCTCAATAACGTGTATCAGTTACATGACAATCCGAGTATATGTGTGCAAGTAGTAGCGCGGATAGACGGACAGACAAACCCAATTCATAAACACATTTCAACTATGTTGGAAAATGTACTTGCGTTTCAGTGCCATAGTATTCGAATAGTGTTTTCGCATTTTGAAATCGTAGATGTTGTCATAATATCCTTGGATTATATGAAGTGGAGGTTTTTTTTTACAGAAATGCATGTATTCAAATGGATTATAACGCCATTTCTCTCGAATTTTTTTGTCGATTATACCCTAGAAAATATGGTAGTTTTAGTCGAGAACTTTAGAATAAGTGAATATCTTATGAAATGGCTTCTACTAATGTATGTTATACTTGAAGTTTGCTTAGAGAGTTGTCTATACATAGAAAATGTATCGAAATTAAAAAAAATTAATTCTACATCATTTGATTTATTTTTTAATTGAGCTGAGTTACTAACGCCGTCGTGGATTTTTTTGTACTTTAATATGCGAATAATAATGTAAATACATGATTTTCTTAGTCGCACTCCATATTGATAAACATAATTTATATATTTGGAATACATAAGTATTTTCTAAATAAATCTACATATATTATCTTATAGAGGGTGATAGAAAAACAACTGGTCAAATTTTAAAGCGTGGTAATGGGGAGCAAACTGAGTACTTTTTGTCATAGAATGTGCGTCCAGAAATGACTCATATATCCGCCATCTATTAGTAGTATGCAGTCATTCATTGTACCTTTCACTATTTTCTTTGTCACTATTTTCTTCACTGCTTAAATGCGACATTTCCGGACACACATTCTATGACGAAAAATTGTTGTTTAGGTTCCCTCTACCAAGCTTTAAAATTTCACCAGTTATTTTCCGATCACACTGTATAGCACACTGAAACAATTGTGAAAGAAAAACAAGCACATATGCAATAAATATACATACAAATTTTATTAAAACAATCTGGATATCTAGAAATCAACAATCAAGATCCTACATGAGGTGCGGCGATAATCAGTGCCTACCCATATTCCTTTTAAACAGGATGATTAAGGAAAACAAACGTGTAAACATATTTTATGTAAGTAAATAAATAAATAGAAATGCTTAATTCATCTTTAAAAGTTAAACTTAAATTTACACTATTTGTAAAACTACTTAAAAGATGACAATATTTAAAAGATGTTAAATTACTTTAATACCTTAGTACTTTCAACTATAAAAACCCAGTCTTCGTTAGAGGAATATAAGAAATACTATTGATATTAACGTCTAATAACAATAGCATTTCTTATATTCCTCTAACGAAGACTATGTTTTTATAGTTGAAAGTACTAAGGTATTAAAGTAATTTAACATCTTTTAAATATTGTCATCTTTTAAGTAGTTTTACACATAGTGTAAATTTTAAATAATAATAATATTATATATTAATTTAAATAATAAAATTAAGTTTAACATATTTTATATTTTGTATTAAATTCAATAGGACATTTGTTCTAATGAATTACTCAAAACTTCTTTAAAAAGAAAAATATATATATATATATACATACAGGGTGCAATATGTTATCTATCGCCAACCTTTAATTTCTCAACCGTTGGTCTTAGACATATAGTTCCAATTACAAAAAGTTTTCAGATGAGGTAAATATTCATGTTGTGACATTATTTAAAGTAAATATCAATTTCATAAAAAATACGAAAACTAACTTTTTATACGGTCCCCCAGTCCCTATAGTTATATTTAGTAAAAGTTCACACATATCATAACAGATAAAACACAAAATGTTTGACATCTGTACTACAAAAATTAATTAAAATAAAGATAAATTAAAGTAATTCGAGATCAAAATCGGGGTGCAGTGTCCTTTTTACGGCAAAACTACCTTTAGCCGGTATCGCTAAATTGTTGAATCACCAAATAGCGTAATTTCATCTAAATATTTTAGCTAACTTTATGGTTCGAACAACATTCAAAAGTACCGAAGATATCGGCTAAAGGTGGTTTCGCCGTAAAAAGGACATTGCACCCTCATTTTGATCTCGAATTACTTAAATTCATCTTTTAACTGATCCCTCAATGAAAGACGAAATTAAGCGAAAAAATCTCAAACTTTAAAATTTAATAACTGTGTCAACTTTTGTAGTACAGATGTCACACTTTTTGTGTTATATCTGTTATGATATGAATAAACTTTTACTAAATATAACTATAGGGACTGGGGGACCGTATAAAAAGTTAGTTTTCGTAATTTTTATCAAATTGATTTTTTACTCTAAATAAAGCCACAACATGAATATTTACCTCATTTGAAACGTTTTTGTAATTGGAACTATATGTCTACGACCAACGGTTGAGAAATTAAAAGTCGGCGATAGATAACATATTGCACCCTGTATATATAACTTGAGTGGTCGCTGAAAACGGAATATTAAAACAATCTTTTAGCAATCTGTCTTCTTTAAGCTATATGCAATTTAAGTTTTTTTTTTTTTTTTTTTTTTTTTTTTTTTTTTAGAATTTTACATTTCAAAAATTGAGCAATTTCGCTTCGCTGATTGTTTATTTGATTTATAAAACCATCTAAAAAAAGAGTTATACCTATTTCTTGAAGTTTTTTTTTAAATGTCAAATGAAATAAGTTTGAAAAAGAATAAAGATAAAAATATAACATTTCTGTTTTATTATTTATCTCTAAATCTCTCTCCGATATCTTTCTGAAATATTGATGGAATTGCCGTTGTTAAGATGTTCTTTCCATTTTACACACACACACACACACACGCGCGCGCATATATATATATATTTATTTTTCATTCCAATTTTCAAGATAGAACTTGAATCTCCTTCTTGATTTACTAGACTATAATCCGATTTTGAGAATTTGTTTCCTATAAGCAATCAAATAAGTAAAATAAAATGCATTGAAGATAAGATATTCCAGTTAACTAGGTTTGAGTGTATTGTAGCATATTATGGTAATTAATTATTTTAATTTCAATATTTTTCTTCAAAAGAATTCATTTGTATTTCGGAAAAGCAGATTAAATTTGGTTTAAAGTCAACTGGTATCTTATGGCGGAAATTTCGTTGTAGTACAAAAATTCCTGTATTTTGTAACATTCGTTCGAAGTTTGTTGGAATCAGTAAATAAATTTTAGAAATTTTTCTTCTATTGGCATTAATAAACTGAATAGATTATTATCTTTTTTTTAATACTAATAAATGTACTAAAAAATATTTTTTGCATAATTTGCAGGTTTAGAAAATGTTAAAGCTGAAGGTTCTTATAAATACACTGTGACTAATACAAATGATTTCTAATCTAGGAAAATATAACATTAGAAAACAGGAATTCTGCTTTTTCAGAATTTAATGTCGCACCCCGATGAAAAAAATACATATATTTATGTATATAAATATAGATAGTACAAAATATATTTCGGTCTTAAGACTTAAAAAACACGCTTTTATTTTATATAAAATGATGTGATTCGTTAGGAACCAACACATTTCTAGATTTAAAAAATTATTTATAAGAAAAACAATGTTTCATTAGCTGCCACAGATTTCCAGAAAATTATCCGAGTAGTTTTATGGTGTATAATCCAGTTTTCTCAAACATAAGTATTTTTTTTTAAGACGGTATCTATTCAAACATTTTTAACTGCATAAATGATTCTATATACATGCAAGAGAAACAAAATTAATATAAATTATTATTTTGAAGTTAATTCTATCAATATATCATTTTTTTTAATCAAAAACATTCGGAATCGGGAAGCATTCTGAAAACCTATATTCCGGATCGATAAAACTTATTATAGATAGATATATTATATAGATACTATTGATAGACTCTTATTTATGTATACACAAGAAACCGGTATATTGACCCTATCATAATAGTATACATTCCAAATTAAACAGTCCGGAACATACACTCAAAATATTTATTTCTTTAACAGACGTCCCTTTACTAAACACACATTAAAAATATATTAAAAACCTATACTGACATGTTTCAACTCATTCACTGAGTCATCATGAGAATATGTAACACACATGGAAACTGGAAAAATAGTCATCGAATAAAATATATAACGCTCCCTTTATTTTCAATATCGCCCGTGTCCCTACTATGCAGCGTCAACGCTATTTGTCCAACCATTCAACCCATATTTTCGGGATGCGAAAAGATAACGTATCGTTACAAGCCCTTGAAGCCCTTAAATAAATCTCAATAGACGTCCTTATAAATAACTGTAAATAAAAATTAGGTCTGTAAATCAATCTAATCTCGTTAAAAAGTACGATATGGCATAATGATCATATTATTAAGATATGGTTATTAGTAGACGTAGTTAAGACATCTTACTCTTATTTACATTTACATCGGTATATAGACCGATAAATATACAATATAAAAATTGCTTGGATATATTTCCGACAATCGGTGTTAAAAAAACAAACTTCGGTTTTTATAAATGATTCCATAAATTTTGAAAATATATTAGTTTTCAGGATTCTAATGATGAAGGACTTTTTTATTATTATTTGGATGGAGGGGGTGGGGGCGGGGAGTTCTGAAATATATATATACATATATGTGTATTTATATATTTTTTCATGATTAAAAAGCATTTGCCTTTTTGGACCGTGTGTAAATATAGCCCTTTATTTCAGATCTGAAAATTTATTCTTCTCAGAATATTTGGAATAAAGAAGTGTTGTAATGGGAAAATAATGTATCCATAAAACATACTTCTGTTTCTACAAAAAATCCTGTTTTTGAAAGTAGTAGGGCATAGATATATTTCTGACCTTAAGTATTACTATTTCCAGTTGGTGTGACAAATCTTCTTTTTCATATGTTTCTTTTAATTGTACTTTAACATACCGTAGGTTGTCCGCTCGCAAATATCTCATTATAGCTACACATATAAAAATGGGACAACATAATTTTTAATTTTTTTACTCCACAATGAAATCCAAAAATATTTATCTGCAGTAAAAGGCTATTTTTTAGAGTAAAAAAAATTATAAGATTTAATATTGTACATTACGAAGCGATAATCGTGTACATTTATTTTTGTGCATATCTGTCATATGTTTTGAGGAAAATTATTTTTTATAATGATCTTTATATTCTTCAATAATTATGTCTGCATTTTATTCTTCTAAAAATTTAAATACCTTTTCTTATGATTTTTCAAGCTTAGAAACTAAAGGATTGATTAAGCATCATTTGTCAAGAAAATATATAAGATTTTTTCCTAATGCATTATTCTTATGAACATAGATGCGATCATGAAAAAATAATCAAATCAAAAAATTGTAATTTTTCATACAATTTACTAAGGCATGTACTTGCGAGGAAAAGGCAATGTTCAAAGATTTTGAATATTTTTCTTTAAAAAGTTCTCAATATTTTGCAGTACTCGTTACTAGGAAAATGATAGGGCTATACAAAATATCGCCAAATAAGAGAGAGGAGAAAAGATTTTGTGTTTGAAGTTTTATTTTTACGTAACACATTAACTTGAAAATAACAAGAAAGAAAATACAATAAAATCAAATTATTGTTTAAAAGAAAAAAAAAACCGAGTAGCTTTTTGACTTTTTTTTTTATTCATTTTATTTATTTTATTTTATTTTATTTTACTTTATCTTATTTATTTTTATTTTTATTTTATTTTATTTTGTTTATTTTTTTGAGGGAGAGTTGTAAATGATGCCAAAAATCAAGGCTCATTTACGAAGGGGATTACATAATATTAAAAATACAGGACTCTTTCAAACTAATTTTAAACAGTATCAAATAAAAGAAGGGGAAGTTAAGGGAAATTATTAATTTAAATTGTGAATAGTCTTTATTTCTTGATAGACAACCATTTATAGATATGTCATTAATAATAAATTATAATTTTATTTCAATAAGATATTTGCATTACACTAAGCTGATAACAAATGGGAAAATAATGAAGTATTAGATAGACGTATGCCTTTTTTTTTTTTTTTTTTTTTTTTTTTTTTTGTGGTACAGTTACTTGGACACTAAGTACATTTCAAAATCTTTTTTTTTTTTTTTTTTAATTAATCAAATGTAAATAACTGCTTCTAAAAATCAATGAACATTGTGGCCATCACTTAGTCTTATCATGATTTGCCTAAATATAGATGGTAATTTTCTCTTCCGTCCCATTCTTACCATCCCCCGTCAATTTTTTCCCTATACCTTCCCTTTTTTTACCCGACTGAAAAGAAGGGTTATGTGTTTCCCCCGTATCTGTGTATGTGGATTTCTTTATGCCCTAGAAACATCCCAACGGCTGGATGGATTTTAATGAATGAGGTCTCTATCAATTCGTCTTAAAGGCACGATGGTTATAGGCTAGGTTTTTTTTATAAATTCAAAATGGTGGCCGTAAAATACAAAAAAGCGGTAGAGATGAGAAAAAATTTACGCACCCTATTGAGTGGCACATCATTGGATAGTTCTTTCAAAATGAAGACGATGTTTTATTGACTATTTTACAGTCAGAAGCTCTGTTAAAATATTATACAACCTGAAAGTTGTGTATGTTGGATCTCTAACTTTACTGAAACTTTAACTATTATAGACATCTATAGACTTCATCAAAACAGTGTTTATAGATAGGAACTAACAATTAAACACAACTTAAAGGTCATGAATACAAGTAAATAAAAAAATAGGTAAGTAATATAAACAAGTAATATAAAAAATATTTTAAGTCATTTCCAACTTAGTTCAATAAGAGATTTTTTTTTTTCTGTCATTCTTCTTTCTCCTTGAGTGGCGCTTAAAATGCCTTGATCAAGAAGAGTGCTCTCTCGGTTTTAAAATACCTTAATCAAGAAGAGAGCTCTCTCGATTATTGAAAATTAATTAATTTAATTTAATTAATTAATTAATATTTGAAAAAAAACTGGATTAACATCAAGTTTCATCCACTACAAGTTCAAAAAAATTTATTTGAGCTTGATTGGATGAATAATATGTATTTGATTAACAATTGATATATATAGCGAGAGTGTGAGCTAATAGTAGGAATTGAAAAAAAACAGTTTCACATTGATGCGAAATAACTAATTAGTTCGCTTTTTACGCAGTCGGGTTATTTATTTATTTTTTTAATCTAATTGTTTATTTTATTACCTTACAATCCCTTCTTTAACACTGCTTTTAGACATTGTTATACCAAAATTCTGTACTAAAAATAACACATTGTTATTATTTCTTATTTGAATGTCCTGTGGGTACTATGCAAATTCATTATAAGTAAAAATTTAGAAGAAAATAAAAAGTTATTGTGGTAAAATAGCAAATAAAATTAAACTCGCAAGTTAAATTAAGCCTCAGTTACATAAAAAAAAATTTCGCTGTTGACCATTTTTTCATTATTTTGAATCATTAAAGCTGTAAATGATTAAGGCTGTCAATGTCTAATTTTTCGTCTATCAGATTCAAATGTTATTTTTTCAAGTTAAATTTCACCTGAATTTTATTACTGAAAGTCAAAATATTGTGAGAATGCACTATATATATATATACAGTGACACCTCCCTGTGCAACCACCTCCATTAAGCGACCACCTCCCTGAACGACCATTTTGTCATGGAACGTAATTTAGTTCCATAGGCTCAATACTAATTTTACCTCCATTCAGAGACCATCTCAGTTGGACTCCCTCCATGAGCGACCCATTTTTTTTGAAGGAAATGAAAGAAATTCCGTTTTTGCCTGGTCGCTTGAAGAAAGTTTTATTAGAAAAATAATTACGGAGAGCGCATTATTCATCAAACTTCTAAACTAAGTTTATAATTTTTATTTTATGCCGGTAACTTTTAAGTGTTTAAACCCCTTTGTGCCTTTTTAGGCATTGAATTTAACTCCGATGACAAATTAAGAAAGACGGTAAATAAACTCCTTTGCCCTATTCTGTCAGGAAACTCTCAAAGAAATAGATAAATTAATGAAATCATCATTATTTGTTTTTGTCCAAAAAAATTGCATTTATTTACTGAAGGACTAGGAAATAAAAGTTCTAAAAGATAAAGTCTTAAAATCAAAATAAACGTCAATGTATTCATTTTTTAAACTCTGAAGTAATTAACTTATGTAATTAACTTTTGTTTTGGTACTTAAATTTTCATATTTTTTCCTAATGTGATAAATAAATTTTAGTAATATTAATTGTGACCTTTTTTAACAATTAAAATCTAGATTTAAACATGACCTCCATTAAGAGACCACCTCCCGGATCGGAACGACCAATTTTTGTTGGAACGGATGGTAGTCGCTTTAGGGAGGTTTTACTGTATATATATATATATATATATATATATATATATATACATATGTTTTATACATGGGGCAATCAAAAGGTTCAAGATATTTTTTTATTAGTGTTTAATACTAGAATATAATTAATTAATTTTTTTACTAGCACTATATTTTGGACACAGAATGGCATCCAACGTCATCTCATCGACCAAAGAAATCCGGTTATGTCAACTCTAAAACAAAAGTGTTGCCCACTGCGTTTTCCGACACCGAAGGTGTGGTGCTTCATGAATTTTTAACAGCTGGGCAAATTGTTATCGACCATTTGTATGTGCAAGTTTTGAAATGACTTGGGGAGGGAATCCAAAGAAAAAGTCCTGCTATATGGCAAGGAGGTTAGTCACTGCATCAAGACAATACTCTCTCCTACACATCGATTGTCGTGCAGACATGGATCGCAGAAAGGAACATCCCACTCCTCCATTAGCCTTTATATTCGCCGGATTTAGCACTATCGGATTTAGTTCTTTCCTTAAGATAAAAAACTCCTCAAATGTACCTGTTTTGACACCGTAAAAGACATCAAAACCAAAGCGACGGCAAACCTTAGGAAGATATCAAAACAAGATTTCTATCAATGTTTCCAGCAACGGCAGAAGCGGTGGAGCAACTGCGTGTGTGTGTTTTCTGACGAATCACACTTGGAAGGCGATTAAGTGAATATCTACCTACATTGTGCTAATAAAGAGTTACAACGAAATTCCGACCACGTTTTGACTCCAATTCGTATATATATATACCTCTTCGGTCCCTGGGTCCCCAAACGGGGACCGCTGTTTATTTTCTTATAAAAACTAAAATGTCTGATTTTTTTTTTACATTTTCACATCACTTCTTAATAGCTGAATGTTTTTTGCGTTCAAAGCAAGCGAATAAATGACAGCATCTAAGCTGATTCCCACATAAAATAAATGTTATTTTCATCTGAGTTTGCAAAATGCCTAAAAATGTCCAAAAGACAGCATGACCAAGAAAGTGAGAAATTTTCATACGTATTTAACTTAAATCTTTTTAAATAATTTTTGAGGATTTATAGATTATTTACTTGTGTAAAGCTCTTAAATTTGTGATTGCGTTAATTTAGGTTAATGGTTATTAAATTGATGTTTTAAAGGCGTTTGTAGTTTTAGATCGATATATTTGAACCTAAATTACAAAGCGCCTAAAGGATCCATTTCAGAAAAGTTACTTTGTCTGTCATTTACGATTTCATTTTGTGTGGAAAAAACCAATTAGTAAGCATTTGCATCATTATTTTAGCTTCGGAACTGAAGAGGTTAAATAGGATATAGCACATTAAAAACTTGTATTGTTCTTTGTAATTCCATATTTTTGAAGAGATAATAATAACTTCTTTTTTTTTTACAGGTGAAAAGGATGTAGACAAAAGATTAAAAAATATTAATATTATTTTTTTCTTATCTCTTAAATATCTCTTAGATACACTGCTTCGTGATTTTACATTTCAAGTATTCTTTTTTCTTTTTGCATCGTATATTTCAATGTTCAATATTTCTTATGCTCCTTGAATGACTTTCGATTTTTTATATTAGTGTTTTTTATTCACTATTAGTGTCAGTTGTGAATTAGACTGAAACACCATTAAAAAAGGTACATTAAAGCATGTTATTGGAAACCATTTTAAAATGAGAGAGACGATTAAAATTTCCTATATCGAATTTCCTATTCCAATATATTTTAAAAATTGGAAAAATGGATTAGCTTTATTACTTTTTATTCGCTTTAAACTTAAATACTATAGCAGCGTAATAACTCGTTTATCGTTTTTTTTTTTCCATCTCTTCACAAAGGTGTTCATCTTTCATACCTTCACCATTTCATGTAATAGAGAACTGGTCGCCGCACAATAAACTATATTTCCGATTTATTTCTGCATCACTTTTTTCTCCTCCCGAAGCGCAAAAAGAATTTTGAGAATTTGGGGATCATGGTAAGTGCCCGATAGTTAGGAGAGTGTGGGAATTAGAAAGGAAAGAATTTTTCTTGACAATGCCAACTATGTGAAGATGGAAAATATAATGTTCCCAATAAATTAAAATTGAAAAACATGAGAAAAATAGTTTATTTATGGTAAGTTAAATAGTGTCTGACGTATTCAGTATAATAAAAATAAAAATTAAATCATTTGTATATTTTATGGCGTATATTTTTTGTAGTTTTTATGTTACCTTTTGTCTAGAAAATGTTATACAATACTCTTTTTTATGTTATGAAATATAATTAATGAATAATGTTTTTATTATTATTATTGATGTTTAATAATAATAATATTGGAATTCTTTTTTTTTAATGTAAAACGGAAGAATAAATTACCTTTTTTAATAAAGAAAAAAAAATAATTTTAATTCCACAGTTTTCCTAAAACATTTTTCTATCCTAAAATATGAATAAATTAATGAGAATGAAATAAATATTTGGTTTACGTCAGCAAAGATATAGTTACGAAATATTCTTAAGAAGTAATTACAAATACATTAATAAAAATCGGTATAAACTTCTCAGAGAACTTGATAAAGCATGTCATGTTTTTGATAAATTTTATTTTTATTTCAATTTCCGTTATTATTATTTTTCAAAATCCATTCTTTTTCGTCCAATTTATATTTGAATATTTAAATTTTGAATTTCCAGATAAAGATCATTACTTAGTATTAATGACGAGAGTACTTTTTTCTCTAAAAACATTTGCATCGATATTCAGTAACATTTAAAGAAAGTCCCCTTTTCGCTAAGAACAAAAACCAGTCCTATGTATCAAATGAATTAATTTTTCAATTATTTAGGAAATTGTATAATTCATTTTAGCTTTGTAATGCATTTACTTTTTCTTTTTTTTTTTTATTTGTCTATTACATTATAACGTTTGTATTTAATTTCACGTATTTTTTTCCTCCAACTTTTCTTTCTTAAAAATTGCTATTTTTTTATGTATAGTATAGGATTTTACCCAGAAGTCCGATTCTTAACTGAACTTCCCTTTAATGTTTTCCACGTAAATAAAATTTTAAATTAAATATGCATTATGCATATTTTAATTTTTATTTATTTATTATTTATTATCTATTTATTTATTTATTTATTTATTTTTAATTTTCATTATATTTGTATCAAAGTTTTCTCATCACATGTTGTAAATATTATAAATAAAGTGATTTCATAATTTTTAAATTATCGAAAGAATTAATCAACAACAAGTAATATTATGAGGGGCAACTGGACCGTCATTTTACAATGTGACTCTAGAGGATCTGGCATTTCAGCATCCAAAAGCTAATGTTCATTGAATTTAAGTCTGAACCTTTGTAAATGTGTTCCATTAGGTTCACTCTATCTAACATAAATTTTCTACATTTTATTTTAAGACCAAAAAAAAAAAAAAAATAAATAAATATATATGTATATTCGATCTTTCTTTCTTCATGGGTCCAGTTGCCAATAAAAATGGGGCCAGGTACGTCTGTGTTTTTTTTTATATGGGTATCAGGTTATGTTTGAAAAAAAAGTTTAAAAAAAAATTAAATCAGGTAGGTAATGTAAATTATATATCAACTAAAGAGCTGCTTTAAGTGAAACCTTTGCTGTCAAGCTGTCTAAAAAAATCCCCTAATGTGAAATTACTGTACTTATTTATACAAATAATGCAAACATTAAGTAAGTACTTATATACTTTAGTATAGGTAATAAGTATAAGGGGTATACATTGGTGTTTTAGGGGAAAACACAAGATAAATATACTTTTTAATTACCACAATGAAAGTTCGGTAAGTCCAATAAATGTGTTGAGAATGTACCCATGTAATTTTTAATATCGGACAGAACTATTTTTTATTGGTTTCGAAAATTTTCTAATAATGTCACTTTGTATTATGTACTCTTCTTCATCTGTATCGTAAAATTTCGAGGTTTGGCTATCTCACTTAAGAAACTTGGTTTGATAGCCAGAAACATGCCTTTAACAAAAAAAAAAAAAAAAAATATTATGTAATTTTAATAAGATATAACATATATTTTTCTTTATTGAAAGCAACATAACAATAGAGAATATAATTTGCCTTAGCAAGAGAAACTCCATAAACTTATCAATATCTGTTGGGGTAACTGGATCCCACATGGTCCAGTTACACCGAAGACATGTCCCAGTTGCCCCATTCTTTAAAAAATTAAGGGGTAACTGGAACACCAGCTTATCGTCTGAAACACTAAGTAATAATGCATAGATACCTAATAATATAAGTGTATATATGTCTATAGTCTTACTGTTATAGTCTACTGTTTAATAAAAGTGTGTACCGTATTTTAATAAAAAGCCGTGGTAGAAATGAGACTTAAATTAATAAGAATAACTAAAAGTAATTCTAAGTAAAAGTTATTTTAGAAAGTAATTTGAAGCTTTTATGCTCATTTAATACACTCATTTCAGTAATCATTTGATGGTTCGAATTTTTTTAGAAAGCATTCTTATTACGCATTTACATCTTAATATTAAACACCCTGTCAAGTGCCAAGCTTCTCGTCAAACGGTCTATCACCTTTCTGTAGGTAGTGGCACTAACACACATACCTATGTTGAAACAGAGACTGTCACCATTAATTTGCCGACATTAATTTTGAAATCGGTTTGGTATTTCGTAATATTCAATAAAAATGTAATTTAGAAAGTTTTAAAAGACTTCTTTATTTTAGTTGTTTTTTAAGTTAAATATTAAATTAAATAAAAGAAGTTTTAAGTAAAATGTATATTTTTAACTTATAACATCTTTTTCATTATTTTATTCGCCTTTTAAGTTAAATATTAAATTAAATAAAAGAAGTTTTAAATAAAATGTATATTTTTAACTTATAACATCTTTTTCATTATTTTAGTCGCCTTTTAAGTAAGAGAGTGAACTTTTTTTTTTTTTTAAGTTCACATTATATACTTTATGTTTCAGTACTTTTAAAAACAAAAACGGAAACATTGATCTATATATCAGGGCTGTAAAATGGGCCCAAGAACGCCCTTTGAAAAATTTTTTGGCACCCTCTTGGAGGTTTCCTGTTGTTAGACTTTTTAAAAGTAAAATTACATGATAAAGAATGCTGCCTTTAAAATCATTAATATTTGTATCAGAGATATTTTCAAAATATGTGAGAACGCATTAAAAACTAGAAATATACTTCAAAAATATAATTATGTATATTTTCACGATTTGTAGTTATTGTTTATAAAGCGTAATTGTGATCACTAAATTTGGTAATAATTGGAAATAGCTCTTTTTAATGCTTAAGAAGTAACAGAAAAATAAACGTTTCCCACCTTCCCCTGTCCCTTTGAAGACATATGTGCATCATGAAAGTTCAGTTTATTTTTTTTATTTTTTTTTTTTTTTTTTATGGCTAATCTCACACTAGCCCTTTGGCTGTTTTATACGATTATAAGAGAGACAAAGGGCTTAGATTTTTTTTTTCTTCAACTTGCTTAGAAAAATTAATAAAAGTGTGTAAAATGATTTTCATCTATGAAAGCATTTTCAGACTATCTCTCTGGAAGCACCCATATGGATTGGTCACTATCTTCGTTATTGTACTCTTGTTTACTTTGTTTTTGTACTTTTTATAAAACTAAGTCCACACCTTCAAAATAAGTCAAAGCGTATTTTCACATCTTAAAAGAAACCTAGCAATATCTCTTATTTAAAGGCTTATTTTTTGTTTGTTATTGTTGTTGTTATAGGCACGATTAAAGTTTCTGGCTCCCTACCCTTGAGATATTTTTCAGATAGACCTCTCATAGAAAATTGTATAATTTGAAATTTAATACATGTAACTCTAGAACCGTAGGGGAGTTTTGTCTACCGCTGTAAAAAATTATTTCCACTATGTTATTTGTGCATGTATACTAATACTGTGCGATAATATTGCCGCATATTTTCAGTGATATGAATAATAGTGCTCTTCAATGAGTGCCAAGAGCTTAGGTGCCTTCCTACTAACTGAAAGGTTGGACAGTTTGCTATATACAATCCACATATTGGTACGAATTGCATAACGATTTTTTTTTCCTTTGATGCAGGAGACCACACATCCTTTATAGGAATAAATACTAAATTATTATTATTTTTTTTTGTAAGTTAATTAAATAAATATAGTTTAAACCAAAAGTAAATAAATAAATAAAAATAATAAAATAAATAAAATAATAGATTAAAAATAAGATAAAATAAAAATAAAAAAAGAAATCAAAAGTATCACAGAGAGAAAAGACACAATTTTAAATAATTTCTTTAAAAAAAATATATGTTCTCACATATGAATCAACCGGCGGAAAATTTGCAGCTAGCTATACAATACTAATAGATTGAAACTCTACAATATCTTTTATTTATTTAATTTTGAAGCGATCTGAATGATAGACAGATTTATGAATTCAGGTTTATTATTATTATGTTAGACAAAAGTTGAATGACTTGAATTGGATTAGCCAATTAAAACAATTCTTTCAAAATAACAGAAGTTTTGAAAAAGAGAGAGTAAGAGAAATGAAGCAGAAGTTCAATGACTTGAGTTTGATTGTTCAATTAAAACAAACCCTTCAAAAGCAAATAAAGAAAAATTCCTCAATATTAAAATAACTCATGATAGGCATATTTTATTTGTTATCCCTTAAATGTTCAATGGATTATTAATTTTTTCCCGAGAATCTGCAGTATTTCAGATGTAATGAAACGTCAAAAATCATAAAACGTTATTATTGTGACCGCTTCCCATTAACATAATCAAGCCAGTAAGCTTTTGTTAAAAGATTTCAAGGAAAAGAGATTGATCCGCACATTTTAACGAGCAAATATATATGAAGTCTGAAAAAACAAATGACATATTTTCAGAAAATAAAATATTAGATTTGTTATTTATTTTTTTAATTTTATTAAAAAGAGATTGATTTCTTTGAAGTTGATACCAGGTAAAAAAACAAACAACAAAAACAACAAAAAACACAGCTCAATCTTTTTTTTTAAACCCTAGGATTCTGTGTATTCGTGAGTAGCGTTAATACATGTTATGTATGCACTGTTTCATCTTCTCATGTAAGTACAAAATTTTTCGCTAAGGGGAAAAAAAAAAAAAAAAAAAAAAAAATCATGCGTCAAGAATAGACCACTTTGCAACACATTCGAAATAATACTGTAAAAAGGAAAAGAAAAATCGCCGTTTAGTAAGGTTAAAGATGTTGTCTACGAAAGCAATTTATAAAAAGCATAACACATTTGAAAATCCAATTTCAGAAATTAGTATCTATACTAAAAGAAATCAGAATTATTTCTAGAATGAAATGAGATATCTAAATAAATGTAACATGTACATGCAATGCTTATCGTACGTCTAAGGGAGACCAAAAGGATCGCCAGAAGTGGCTTGTTCTATGAATAATTTCTATTACTTGCTGTATTGGGAGAAAGCAAGAATCAATACTAGAAAACAGTAACTCTGCTTTTTCAGAATTTAGTGTCGTTAGTTAGTATATATATGTTACATTATTAGATCTAATTCCGCGATTTCCTTGTCGTATTCTAAATTACTACTTTATATTCATTAAATCCTTATTCTTAAATAATATATATCGTTAACTCTGCTAAATTCCGTTTAATTTAACGTCTCACTTGTGTAAATTGCTTAAATATTACGCTTTTAGTATTCTTAAATTAGTTATTCCATTTCCGCACTTTTTTCTTTCTAGAATTTTCTTTTAGCTTTCATTTTTACTTTCCCGCGCATTTCTGAGGTTATCCTTTTTACCTTCAAATTCATCCGCTAGCTCTGTCCGCACTTTTTTCATGACGTGATATTCTTAATTATTCATTGGTAGCGCGATCTACGTCATAATTGTATTCTTACACTTGAGGAACAAAAAGTGGATGCTCGCTGTGTTTCAGCAGATTTGAGTCGTATTTCCAGTTTACATACCATCCCCTGGTCGCCGCCCATTTATTTGATTATCTACTTTTTTTTTCCTTTATTCGATTATCTACAATTTGTTTTAACCCTAATTACTACTATAGAGAGATGGCTAATAATCTTGGTGGGAACTGTGCCACCAAAAGATGTTCTAATAAAGTGCTGAGTTGATATTATGTGTTGTTTCAATTTATTCTGGGGAAACTTCACGGAAAGATGTATTCCATATCCTTCACTCCACGTCTGCTATTCATCAATTTGTTATACTAATTTAACAGGATCAAATTACCTGTTCTGACCACTTCAATTACGCTATTTTTGCTGGATGCCTCAACTGCTTTTGAGACAGCCAGTACTGCATTTTCAACGATAAAGTAATCGTATGTTGCTATAATTTAGAACATATATCTTATTAGTATATTTATATTAGTATATAAATATACATAATACAAAACATATTTCAGTTTTAAGACTTAAAACATGCGGTTTTGTTTTATATAAAATGACGTCATTCACATACTCTGAATAATTCCTTATTTACGATCCAGTCTTAAGCAACACCTACAGAAAAGTATTCAATGGACGTAACTATCGCTGAATAATACACAAATAAAAAAAAAAAAAAAAAAAAAAAAAAAAAAAAAAAAAAAAAAAACAGATGTCACTCAAGAACCTAAAAAAATGGCTATCTCATGATTTATATGATTTCCTTTGTTTGTAATGCAGATAATTAAACTAAATGTAGCTTATAATAGCTGCATGTTTTATCAGAAATCATTCATTTATATTTTTTGCAAAATAACATATATATGATTACATTTTTTTTATATTAGTTATGTGAAAATGGCAAAAAAAAAAAAAAAAAAAAAAAAAAAAAGATTTAATTATAATTTTCCAACTATTTTTTCTTTCCTTGTTACAGAAATGGAGCACTTGAGTTGCCAAAATTAAACAAATGGCTCTAAAAACTACAAAACAATTAATACCTCAGAAATAAAGGGAAATGCACTATTGAAGCAAATTGCATTAAAAGGTGCTTTTTTCCAAATTCGACGGTCTAAAACTTGAAAATGTGCGATGCTTAGAAGTTAAAAAAATTACAGTAGAGCATTAACTTTACAATGATACATCTGTTTTGTTTTTCGGTTGACTTATACAACGGAACACTATTTTTTGGAGACGGCACTTTAATTGCTGGGAGAAAGGAATAGCATATCGGGACTAATAAAGCATTTTAAAAACATATAATTCAGTAAAAATTTATTTTCATCATTTACTGTCTATAACAGGAAATGTCTGCAATGTCTTTCGTGCAGCTCTGTGTCTACCAAAATTATCACCAAAATAAGTAAACTCCAAATTTTTGCTTTCAAAAAATACACTTTAAAAATGCATACCACAGAGGAAAACGCACTTCCTGTAATTTTCAATCTTAGTGATTCCTTTAACCGAATTATTTTGCGTGTCTTTGGGAAAAAAAAGATAAATGTTGTTCATTTATATGAAATCGAAGTCTCTGTGTGTCCCTCACAATTCTGGTAGGATCGGATCATCTAATATTGACCAACATGACGAATCATCGCCAAATTTGGCGACAAAAATGAGTTTTCATATATGAAGCCAACTTGTCGATAGCTGACTAATTTGGTAAAATTACAACTTAAAACCATTATTCTTTCATAAATGAGCTCACCACAGTTTAATTTAAACTCCGCGCTTTTAAGAGTTTTTTCAAAATCTATGGGTGAGAATTTAAAGTGTAATATACGAAAATGTACATCTTTACAACTTTATCCCGATAAAGGATGATAAAAAGGATAATGTGAATAAACCTAAAAGTTCATTAATTTAGTTTTCGTAGCTCTTTATATCAACTGGCAAAAAAATCTCACTTCAGAAGACCAAATTATGACAAACTTTAAAAAAGTACGCCATGGCTCCTATTCTGTAAAAGAACCGCGCTTTATATAGTGAGATAAAACAGCTAATTTCTCGGTACTTTTCCACTTTAGGGGCTTTGCGAAAAAATAAATTTGACAACATAATTTCTAAAAACCTATTCACTGTTTCATTTTATATACACGCGTATTTTTTTTCAATATTTATGCAATTTATTAGCCATAAAGAAGCCATTTATCTATTTTTATGCAGGAACATAAATAGTTTGTACATAAAAAACAACAATAATAAATTACATTTTTCATGTATTCATTATACATTGTTTTTGATAAATGTGTTTCGTTTTTAAAATGTGTTATTTTGATCTGTTACTGAGGAAGATGCGAGAAAACCCCATATTATCTCTATATACCACACTTTCAATCATTTCTGACGGGGTATCTTTCTAGTCTGTATTATAATCTGTAAAATACATCCACAGAATTTCAGGGACTTCATTATGTTTACTGTAACATAACATCATTAAAACGAACGATCTTTGAAACTAATATATATATATATTCTCAGAACTCTTAAAATTGTAAAAAATGAAGAAAAAGACAATTTTAAACATTTAATATCTTAAAATGCATATAATTTAAAAACACAATTTTTGTTGTGATTAGAAAATATAAGTGTGTTTTCCCATTTCATGTATTTAAAAAAAATGCAAGACACAGAATTAGTATTTATAGGGTGCTCCAAACTATCAGAAATTTTTCGAACAGAAAATTAGTATATAACAGCTTACGCGCAGGATTACGAAATACATTTTGAAACTAGAATGAATTTTTTTGTACCTAATTATATTTCAAATCATAATAATTACCCTGAACCTAACTAAATTTGTACTTAAAGTATTTTTATATTTTTAATGCAAAGTTGCATTTAGCTAATACAAAATTTTGAAAATTTCAAATGTATAATCACCTAAAAAATATTTTTTTGAACAATAAAAATTAAATTTTAGGTTTAGTTTATACAAACTAACATGAAACAGATGTATTGAAAATTTCATGAAAAAATATTAAGAAGTTTTTGAGATATTCTGCGTGTTATATCAAAAAAATATCATTTTGAGAAAAATGACTTCAAAGATTCGTAATCGCAGCTATTGATATGGTATAATTCTAATAGGCATAACTTCTGTTCTAATGGGAATTTTAATGACATAATCATGCCAAAATGTGCAGAAAGAGCATTTAAACAAAAAAAAATTAAATTTCAAAAATTTTGAAGTTTTAATGATCCATGGACCCCATAATCTCATTAGATTTTAAATACTGTAACACCATTTAAATACACCGCAAACGAATTTACTCCATAGACCGTAATGTAAAGTAATTATTTTCGGTATCGTTAACGGAATTACCATATTTGTGTATCGTGTAAAGCAAATATAAATGCTACACTCTTCCTATTTTTTGTACTGAACATTCTAGGATACACCTTAATAACATGTAAATATTTCATGGCAATCGGAGTGCATTTACTCAATGTCGAGCACGGACACAGAGACTGCAGACGTTCAGACATACGTCTGGCAGCAGACTGACAAGCCAAATTCATAAACACTTGTAAAATGCTGGAAAGTATTAAAAAAAATCGAAGTAATACTTTTTATGGAGCTTATGAAATTATGCTACACGTAAAAAGTATATTTTTTAGAAAACAGGATTGTCATATTTATTTACTGTACTTATTTTAAAATTAATTTAGAATGGCGACTAAGAAACAGGAACCAGTAGCTGTTTTCTCCAGTATAAAATATTTTTTTTTTTATATAAATTATAAAAAATGATCTTTTTTTTCATTGGACATTTATTTTAATTCAATATGAATAGGAGTATTGTGTGAAAAAACTATATATATTCTTTCCAAAAAGTATTTTACAATGCTTAATCAAGTGAAAATTACAGTGTCCGTTTCATTAATGATATGAAAAGAAAATGGAAACTGAAAAAAGGAAGCTGAAAAATGATGAATCGATGATTTTCAGATTTTTTTTTATAGCGAAATAAATCGTTGCACGCAGTACAATCTTACAAATAAATTATTGCTGTAAGTAGCGAATTTAAAGATGGAGATTTTAAATTATATATTTTTTTTTTAATAGAAAGAGCTTTTATTTATCTTAACAAAAAGTTTAAGGCTAGATTAATTGTAACACAACTATACAATTAAATAATTTTGTTAAATTCAATCTAATATAATTGTGCATGCAGCGTTTACTGCAGTTCCGAAAATAACTTTCAATTTATTCTGTTTAGCTAATTCAGGTATCAGATCAGATACTGTGATAGTTAAAGGTAATATGGGTGAATTAGTCCTCTTGATTCGTCTGGGATGGCTCAGTCTGTAGAGCATTGGCGGTTTCAGCCAAGATATCCCTGGTTCGAATCCTGTACCGGATTTTTTTTCCAATGATACAATTTCCAATAGAATGAAACTCCAATTGTGTTAACATTATCTAGTATAATTACGCATGCAACGTTTACAGCCGTTCCACAAATGCCCTTCGATTTATTCTGTTGATATGATTAATATATGAAGCCAGACACTATGATCGCTAAATGTTAGTTGAGTTTTTATAGTTAGTCCTCCAGATTCGTCCGGAATGGCTCAGTCGGTAGAGCATTGGCAGCTTCAGCCAAGATATCTCAGGATCGATTCATATCCCGGAATTTTCCCACCGACTTGGAAATTTACATCTCTAATAAATATAAGAATTTTAAAAATAGTTTTTATGAAAAAAAATATACGTTACGGTTGTCAAATAAAAAAGAAAACATAGGTTTAAATTAATGCCTGAACTCATTTATCGAGTTAGAAGCATTATAAGTATACTTATAGACCTGCGCTGGAAAAAAAAAAAAACATTTAAAATCTGGCTTCATCTTCATGTAAAACCCTTTTCCATGTTGTTAAAATAAAAAAGTCCTTGTTGCATGGTTTTCTTTCTGGTAAAATATTTAAGATAAAATATTGCTACTACGTAAGCATAGAGTATTACAACCAACATAGAACATGTGAAATTTCTGGAAACACCACGAATTCTCGTTGATGTGTTACATAAGGATATCGATTTATAAAAAGATAAAATTTATAGTTTTACGTTTTTTCTCAATTTTTAATGTATTTTCATAAATTAACGTTCACTCTTTTCTACGTATCATTTCGCCCTTAGTAATATGTAACTACGAGAAAAAAAAATGCAAAAGACTTTTTTTGATGACACGATTACGTTTACAACGTTCATCTTGAGAACTTACATTTAAAAAAAAAAATAATCAAACAGTACCTTTTTTCAGCAATTATTTTTTTTTATTTTGAAAATCAATTAAGTTTGTGAAATTGTCAATTTATAAAACTATATCCGCCACAGGAAAGAAATACTTTTTTTATATATTCCAATCACTAATCAAACAAGGAAAAACCTGTCGGATGTTGCAATCCCAAAAACTTTCTTCTATCTCTTACATGTTAATATTTCCTGAAAAATGCAGCATAGTAGCATCACTGGTTAAGTGATTTACATTGGCGGGCTCAGCCTCGGCTGAAATTTGATTTTTTTTTTTTTTTACCTCAATAAAGGAGACCGGAAGGGACATCTATGCTCTACAGACTCATTTCCTAGTCTGAGCAGTCCCTCTTGTGCAGTAAAAGTAAAAAAAGATAAAATATTGCTACTACGTAAGCAGAGTATTACAACAAGCATAGAACATGTGAAATTTCCAGACACTCCACGAATTTTCTTTGAAATATTAATTTTAAATATCTCTTTGAAATATGATTATATTTTCCAAATTATAATCAGCAACAACTTATATGAACGTCTAACTGTGTCTGAAGTTGGATGAAAATCCGTGCATTAGTTTTCGAGATAGAACTATTGCGAAATTGGTAAATAATTCTGCATATCAGAGCCACCTGTTGTGTGATTTACACCAACAACTAATCAGAAAAAATGTGTAGGGGAGAGTAGCCAAATTTGGACCACTTCACAAATTTTCACGTGTAACTCGCTTAATTTTTGGAATACCTGCAAAACATCACTACACAGGGTCAATCTATTCATCTACTAATTAAATAAATCCTTGGATCAATTTCTTTTTGAAAATCCTAAATTTTATTTTAAATTAAAAAAATTGTCAAAAGTGGTCCATAAAATATATATAAAAAAAATAGTGTACAAAGCGTACCAACCTCGAATTTCATTACTAACTTTTCAAATTTACGATCATATATCTGGTCCAATTTAAGCAAATGAAATTGGCCCAATTAAGGCAACTGCATCATTTTTTAAAACAAATAATCTCAAGACTAAGAAAAAAAACGAAATCAAATAAATCCGCATGAAAAATATGCGCAATAAACTAATGAATTTACATATGTATAAGAAAACATAGCAACTTACCTTAGTTTTAAAGTATTCACTTACGTTTAGTAGAAAAAAACTAGATCAAAGCAGCTAACTTTAGGTTTTTAAAAATTGTCTGAAAATGGCACATGAAAGTGGGTGCTTCTTCTAATTATAAATGACGTCATTCTAATGAGTAGGATTTCAGCGGTAGATGGCGTCTCTTTCTGTAATTAACGGCACAATGGCAACGGTCCATTTAAAGAGGCGGTCCAAATATGGCTATTCTCCCCTATCAGAAATTAACTGAATTTTAAGTTTTATGAAAATTCATGCATTTGTTCTAGAGATACAGCTATTGAAATAATCATGTATTATATAGCATAGCAACGCCACCTGTTCGGCGATTTACCCTAAAAAGTAATCAAGGACAAACTGAATCTGGAGTTTTATGAAAATTCGAGTTTTAGTTCATGAGATATAGCTATTGCGGAAATCGTGAAACATGCATAATAGCAGTGCCACGTGTTGATTATACACGTGTGACACCAATTTCTATTTCGGACTAACTGAATCTAAACTTTTATTAAATTCCGTCCATTAGTTCTTGAAATAGAGCGCCCACAAAATATGTATCACATACTGACAGACAGACACACAGACGAACAGACTCACCGACAGATTCATACACAGATATTTTGTAAAAACATGTTTTTCGGGATGTCTGAACACTAAAACGTGTAAATCCGTCGAAAACTGGAATTAGAAAATTTTCACGAATTCAATACTTTTTTGTTGTAAAAATAGAAGACAGTTAAAAGACTTCTTCAATACTCATTTCTTATTCTTTCCTTTTTCTAAAAGAGCCGTTAAACACCGTTCGCCTATCCTGTTTACTGAAGGGTCTATTATGACTTTACTATTTTATTGTTAAAATCATGCGTGACAATACAACTATTCTTATTAAATGTTTTTTTTTTTTTTTTTTTTTTCTGTCCGAACAATAAAATTTCCTCTATAACGAGGTTTGCCAAATGAATGAGAATTTTGTTAGAAGCAACTTTCTATATATATATATATATTTTAATCTTTTCATACAAGATTCGCTAAACTACATCAGAAGGATTTCGCATTTATCTTATCATTGAAATTTGCTCATGTTTTTTTCTTGTTGTTGTTTCGTTTTACTAAAAATGGTTATATGGCTTTTCTTCACTCTGTTCTAATATGCCATTTATTATATTCTTATTTTTCTCATGAAAAAATATCGACTCTTTCTCGTTGAGTGCTTTTCATCGAAAAAGAATAATTGAGGAGTTTTAGAAATTAATGAAACTTTTCTTGAGAAAAAAATTTCCAATTCTATGAACTTTTTTTTTTTTTAAACATGGTTTATTTTATCGTTTTATACACAGTTCAATAAACTTCATTAAAAAAATTCACATTTATATGTTCATGTATTTTATAATGATTCCAAAATATTATTATCAATATCTAAATAGGTTTTCGCACGTTATTTCTTAATGGGATATGTGCACGATATGATTTTAAATGCTAAATTAATAAATATATAATTAACTTTTACGGGAGTACAATACGAATATAGAAGAATTGAAAAGATAATTTTAAAGAAAATTTTGCTTTCCTATTCTCAAAGTGTGATTATGTATGCATTTAAAGGACAAATTTTATATAAAGAGAAATTTCTTTGAGAATCATACATATTTAGTGAAGACTATGTTAGTTTCATAACAATTATTCAGTTAATTACTGTCTTATAATTAATTAAAATTTTCTTATTTATCAGGCATTTTAGTCAATTATTTGAAATGTTTATTAAACGGTGCATATTTGAGTATCTAATCGTACGAAAGTAATCAGTTAATATAGATATTTTTAAAGGTGCAGACAACGTATACTTTTACCTTTTTGTAATTTAATACTGTTCCATATAAAAGCCCAGAAACGTATTTATCACAAAATCCCAATAATTATTTAGAAATATTTATTTGCATTTAACTAAATCTTACATAGTTTCTAATATGCTTTTATCCCCATTGAATTTAAGCTGAAATGAAAGAAATATTTTATTGGTATATAAACATCAGTTATATTAATTATATATTTATTTAAAAAACATTGATTTTAATGGCTTTGTAAAAGATATTTTTCTGTGATTTTCCCTATAAAATAAATAATTTTAAATGGGATACAATGCATAATTATTAAAAGCTTCCAGCGCTTTTACAACTAAATCTCCGATTTCCTGTTTTGTTCCTCTGAAATATTTCCTACTTAGAAAGGGATGAAAGGTCTTTATTATTCGTTTAAAAGACACTGAAATGTAGTCGAATAATGTGTGATATATTTGCGATAATTGTTTGGCAAAAATTTTTAGTATGTTACTAGACTTCGAAAATTATAAAATTGTTGTGCATTAATAATGTACGCCATTACATGTTTTATATAGAACATGATTGTGTATTATTTTTCGTACATTTAGAAGTACAAAAAATACACTTCATGTATAATTACATTGATTATTAGAATTTCTGTTAAAATATGTTATAACATTTTACAAAATAAACTTAATACTTTTATCCCACTATTTGCATGATAATGCACGAAAACATATTCTATATAAAAGAAAAAGATCAATGCAACAACTACAAATACACGCTCAAAAAATATATGTGAACTGGCTCATCAAATATTATAATAGGAGTAAATCCTGTGTTTATGTGCATGTCTGTAGTTTTCTGCATGTATATACAAATCTTTTCTGAAAAACTCTTCTAATGGTTTTAATTATTTTTTTTTTATCATTCCGTTTTTTGGTATAAGATATCCATTGGACTATGTCAAATGTTCCAGAAAATTCGATTACATGTGCATATCGGGATCGTTTCGTGGTCAATGCATTTCAGTGGGAATGAAGGTTTAAACAGTTATTTATTTAATGAACAGTGTTCAGTAAACAAACTCGCAAGTTTGTCAATATTTCGACAAATTAGATGAAAAATTACGACATTTACGAGATTTAGTAGAAAAATCGACTTTACCAGTTTCAATACACATGTCGCCAAATGAAAGAAAGACGCCAGATTAGGCAATATTCGGCAACTTTCTGGAGATATTTTGGGAACAAAATCGCTGTCAGTGCAACTAACTAATCAATTGGAAATTGCACGTCAAACGTTGCAAATGTGGTGCGTTTGTACTATAATCAGTTTTATAAATATTTTTTGCACCGCACATTGTTTTGAATATATATTTTAGTGCACTTCATAAGGGCATATCAATTTCATTCTTTTCGAAATAATATTATTTCAAGTGCATTGTTAGAATGCACTTGAAATAATTTTTTTTTCCATTGGCCGTCCTGTAACTGAAAATTTTGTCTGTCCCTGTAATTAAACTATACATCCGATTTTCATGAAATTTTAAATGACTCGACAAAATTTTGCAAAAATTACATATTTCAAATTTTAGCCCGTTCGATTGGGTAGTTTTTGCTCTGTTACGTACGGACAGACGGACCGAACGAAGACTATGGGTGCTACGTATTTTTATAATTACGAACGCGCCAAAAAAAAAGGTAGTTTCACTCTAAAATTGGGAGGAGTGAAAAGTTCACGCTTTGAAAGAATGACAGGCATTTTTAATCTTTTTGGAGTGAATTTTATAAAAATACACGTCTCAAAGTGTGGAATTTTCCACTCTCTAGAAGGGAGTGAAATGTCTCACTCCTGAAAGAGTGAGTTACGTGTGCATTGCTTGCTTATTAACCAATCAGAGCAGCAAGGCGACGACACCCTTAAAAGATAAGAAAAATGATCACTTTTTCGTCCGCCATCTTAGGACTAACAGATTAGGATATCATTAAAATTATTCTTTATGGTATGCATAAAATAAATGTATGTCTTATTTAATTTTAAGCATTTATCCGTGTAGATATGTGGAATGTTAAGATTATTAGCTAAATAGTTGTATGTTGTTTAGAAAAAGATTGATCGTTAGAGTGTTCAAAAGTGATTGTCTGTTATATTTCTTCATGTAGCGATTTGAAATATAATTCTTTTAACGATTGAATACGCACTAGAGATCTGCAGAAGCCGGGTCGGGCCGATTTTCACTCACGGAACTCGGCCAGGCCCGGGTTACACTTTTTTCTGAAGGCTCGGGCCAGACCAGGCCTAACTTATTTTTTCTGTACACAGCCGGGACTGGTTCATTCCGAGTCTTCACGGCCCGAAATTTTCAGTCCCAATTTTGACCAATCCCGTATGAAAATCATCATCTCAGCGTGGCCTGGTCTATTCAAAGGTCAGTAAAATTAGGTCTGGCACAAATATTTTTGCAAAAAATGCATAAATTTTTAAATCTTCATTATTTTACACTTAAACATTAAAATGTATTCTAAAATATAGCTAAATTAAAACAAAGTAAAACGTGTGAAAAAGAACTTACGTATGGCGGAACCCAGTTTTAAACTCATTAACGTGTTGATCCATGCACATTTAATATACTAATGCATAAAAAAAGAATATATAATACATTTACACTCGCTATGAAGGGAATTACTCTATAACGCATTTTTTCTACTCTATGCAATTCCGTCTTACTTTATAGCATTTTTCAGATTTTTAACATTTCAAAAAAATTAAAAATTCGATCTTTTGTTGAAATTCACTCGGGCCGAGATTTTAACTTTTTTCCGGCCCGGGCTCGGGCCGAACTTTTAAGTTTTTTACCGGGGCGGGCCGATTATTTTTTCTGTGAGTCGGGCCGGGCCCTTCGAAATTTCGGCCCGTGCAGACCTCTAATACACACAATGCTTGCAAAAAAATAATCAAAACTTCATTAGTTCGGGATGTGTGAATAATAAAAAAAGAGTGTAAATATTTGCTAAGCTATGTTGCATTTAATGCTATGTTGCAAATTATATTACACGACGACGATCAAAACAAAAAAAGTTTTATCTCTTTCGTTTGAAAGGGTCATTAACTCATAAGTGAAGATATCTGGATTTTTTCTCAATTCGTAGCAGACACATTCGAAAACATTAATTTGCCGTTGTGTGCAATTTTTTTTTTTGGTTTATTACTGATTTGGATTATATACAGTTAAGAGTATTTATTATTCTTTCGGAGTTAAATATGATATTTGATGTTTATGATATTACGGAAACGTTGGCACAGTGAAACCTCTTAGTGCGACCAACTCCATTAGATGACCATCTCCCTGAACGGTCATTCTTCTCATGGAACGAAATTTATTCCCATAGGCTCGATACTAATTTTACCTCCATTCAGAAACCATCCCAGTTGAACTCCCTCCATGAAAGACCGATTTCTTTAAAGAAAATGAAATAAATTCCGTGTTTTCCTGGTCGTTTGAAGAAGGTTTTATTAGAAAAATAATTCCGGAGACTGCATTATTCATCAAACTTCTAAACTAAGTTTAGATTTTTTCTTTTTTTTATCCCGGTAACTTTTAAGTGTTTAAATCCCTTTGTGCCATTTTAGGCAATGAATTTAACTCTGATTACAAATTATGAATGACGATCAATAAACATCTCCGCCCTGTTCCGTCGAAAACTCTCAAAGAAATAGATAAAGTAATGAAATCGTCATTATTCGTTCCCTTCCACAAAAAAATTCATTTATTTACTGAACTTTGAAAGGACATGGAAATAAAAATTATAAAACTGTAATGTTACAGCAAAGCTCAATGTATTCATTTTTAAAACTCTGCAGTAATTAACTTATGTAATTAACTTTTATTTTGATACTTAATTTTTTATATTTTTTCCTAATGTGAAAAATAAATTTTAGTAACATTATTACGTTTTTCAAACAATTAAAATCTAGATTTAAACACGAACTTCATTAAGAGACCAGCTCTCGGAGCGACCAATTTTTATTGGAACGGTACGTGGTCCCTTTAGGGAGGTTTCACTGTGTATTATTTTTTTTAATTGTATCTAAATATTTTTCTGCGGGTTATGATTTTAAAATTTCGAGACTGAGTAATATAGAAAAATTTAATTATAGATATTCTGCATCAGTTATTAAATTTCCTTCTATTATAAAAACATTTTCTACGTTTTTTATACAAATAATTTTTGGCGCTAAACAATAAAACATGATATTTAAGCATTGGAATAAAATGTTTTTTTTATGCCTGTTTTGAAGTTTATAGATACTTATTTAGTATATTTTTTAAAATGTTAATTTTACTTACATAATACAGGCCTCAATATTTTTTTAATAAGAGATTAATAACTACTTTTTACATTAAAATGTTTTTCAAAGAATAAGAATATTTCTTATGCAGTCATTTACTTTATTTTTAAGTTTGCTTTTTTTCTATTTCCGAGGTCAGTCTTTTCCTATAAAACATATAAAATCTATTTTGCGCATAGTCACAAAATACAATATCTACGCGAATAAAAAATTTAAATTAAATATGGCTTATCGTGTCTTTTCAATAATAAGTATTGTATTAATTCCATTTTTCAGCAATAACGGACTAAAATTATTAATCATGATTAAGTTAATAAATATGTTTAAAAGAAAAATATATACATATTCCAGAGAAATCAAAATTTAGACTCCGTGTTCATATTAAATAAAACAAAAGCAAATCACAGCGGATAAAAAAAATTACACATTCTTAACATTTAAATCATGCTTAGAACTTATTTAAAAAAGAAGTGAGTTTATAAGCATTGCTTTTAAATGGATAAATTAAAAATATTTTAGAGCAATAGGACTTTGCAAAAATAGCAATAATTTCAGGAAAGAGTTACGGTTTTATATTTAAAATAAAAATTAAAATTAAATCAAACATTGTTAAACATATAACATCCAATTATTAAAAAGTTATTAATAAAACTAAAAGTAATATCTTTATAGGGCATGCAGTAAAAGCAAACACGAAAGATAAGATTGAAATTAAATATTTTAGTTTATTTCTGTCACTAATCTAATTTAAATTAACATGTAACTTTAACTGAATTTTTCCTTAAATGTTCAATTAGTGTTACAAACTTTGAATTAAATAAATATTGCTAATAAAGTATTTTATTCCAATCTTTACCACGCTTTTATCTATTTTCATTGCATGTCGTAAAAGATGTGATTCTTTTAAAATGACCGTAAAAGCAAAAGAAAAAAGAACCGACTACATAAAATTGAACATTCACTCTTATGAAAGAGTGACTATTCACTCCTACCAGGAGTAAAAAACCGCGCTCCTTTGGCAAGAAGGAATAGTCACTCCTCCGAAAGAGTGATTATCCACCCCTCTTTAGAGTGAATATTCACTTTCCAGAGTTACAAACTATGAATTAAATAAATATTGCTAATAAAGTATTTTATTCTAATCTTTACCACGCTTTTATCTATTTTCATTGCATGCCGTAAAAGATGTGATTCTTTTAAATTGACCATAAAAGCAAAAGAAAAAAGAACCGACTACATAAAAAAATAAACATTCACTCCTCTGAAAGAGTGACTATTCACTCCTATCAGGAGTGAAAAACCGCACTCCTTTAACAAGAGAGAATAGTCACCCCTCCGAAAGCGTGATTATCCACCCCTGTTTAGAGTGAATAGTCACTTTCCAGGAGTGATTATTCACTCTTTCAGAGAGTCAAAAATTTCACTTTTGCTCAGAGTGAATATTCACTCTAAAGAGGTTGGGCATATTTTGACTCTGCGATAGAGTGACTATTCACTCCTCTGGAGTGAATAGTCACTCTTTTTTATTTACAGTGTTGGAAGGTTCCCATTCATAGTAAATATGTAAGTAGTGTAAAATTTATAAATATGTACGTAAATAAAACTGTTATTAAATAAAATGCTTTATAGAAATAAAACAGCGAGAAATATTGTTATATGCAATAGAACACAAAGCTATTGTTACAGAGCGTAGCTCAGTTTTTCCCGCTATTTATCACTTATTAGCGCTTGGAGATGAAAGCATGTTTTCAGATCTGTTCTGGATCTTCAAGATGTGTTAGGGGCATGCTGAAACACATTCCGACCAACGCGCGATAGTTTCTAAAAATCGGTTTAAATTATATTATGTTATCTCTAAACTATTTCATTACAGAGTATGAAAAGATAAAGTTTTGTAAGAGAATTCTGTATTCTTCAGACAGTCTTTCATATCTCTTCGATTTGTGCCGATTTTTTATTTTTGTAAATATTTGCCGCTTTCATATTATCATAATATTTACGAGGATGACACTAGTAATCCTTACCTTTTTCATGCAGTGGTCGGGCTAACCTTATATCAAAGATACGGACAAGTTTTATTCAACAGATTTTAAAATTAACGTTTACCTGTTTTCTTGATAAGATATTTTGAAAAAATTCTAAAGTATAATATGTAATTTAAGTACTCGATTTCATTTCTATTAAAATTGTTTGAACTCTTAAACAGTAAACCATGGTTTACTGTCTCTGCCATCTCTCTGTTCTACCACTAATTTAATTCCATAAAAATTTTCGACCATTTTGAAATCGCAATTAATTGATCACTTAAACTGTCTAGTTCTGACTTGATCACTCGCTATGTATTTAAAAAGAAAACAAAAAAGGCCTTTAGATTTGAAAATATTTGAGAATATCTTTTCTGCCTCTACCACAAAGATAGAACAACATTCATTGCTTTTCATGTAGCATTATGCGTCTATCAATGTCCGTATTGTAATCTTTCTTTCACCTTGTCAGCAAATATTGGCGAATAAGTTTTGATGTTATTTTTTAATTCGGCGATTTTTGAAATTTCAAATTTATATTCAGATTTCTAGGACGAGTGCTAGGATTAAAAAATGAATTATCTGTAATATAATAGTTTTCATGGAACTAACTAAATACTATAAAATTTGAGATATGTTAGTATCTTTATCAAAGTCTTACACTTTCTATAATATACTGGGAATGAATATGGAATTATTTGTATTTTTAAAACGGAATTGCTAAATTTGTACATTTGCAAAATTTTTAATTATACAAGCAAAATTATTTCCATAATTGAATTTTTATTTGTCTATCTTTTTGTAAAATTTTATAATTAAATAAATTTTGTTTTATATTATAAACTTAATTAAACAAAATAACTTTTGTGAAAGTGGTGAATCATAATTCATTTAATATTAAACTAAATTTGATTTACAAAAATATGATTCAGCTTAAATATAAATAAATATATTTGCCTCTAGGAAACATTATTTCAGAGGAAAATGCACTATCAATGTTTAAGTAACTTTATCAAATGTAAATGACTATTTACAATGAAATTTTCAGACGAGAAAAATATAAAGTGAACCTTATATTAAGGTACGAAATGGGGGTAAAATAATTCATTAGGCAGATATTTTTTTCTATTTGGAAATATAATACTGCAAATAATATCGGAATAAAATATAACTAAGTAAGAAATTATTGCATTACCGAGCTTCAACCAGATTATGTTTACGTGTAGTTTTCTATGAATCGATATTACTCTGAAATAAATTATCATTCTTTTACCTCATATATTTTGGTATGAAGATTGAAATTTAAATTATATAGAGTTACTACAAACGCTTTGTAAGTTCTGTTTAAAGGGTCTCAGTCCACTTAAAACTGAAAATAAAAGTTTACTACACATTTAATATCTTAAAATATATTTTATTTTAAGACAATTTTATTTGTGATGAAAGATATAAGTATGTTCTTTCATTTCATTTATTTAAAAAATTGCAATATTTACAGGAAGCTCCAAACTGTCAGACATTTGTCGAGCAGAAAATTGGTATAACAGCTTACGCGCAGAATTTCGAAATAAATGTTACAACTAGAATGAATATTTCCATGCCTAATTATACGTCAGACTATAGTAATTACAGTGAACATCAATTATTTTGTATTTAAAGCATTTTTATATTTTTAATACAAATTTGTATTTAGCTAATACCAAATTTTTAAAATTTCCATATTATAATCACTTAAATATTATATTTCATTGAACAATAAAAATGAAATTTTAGATTCCACTTATACAGGCGAACATGTGTTTTGAAAATTTCATGAAAAAATATTCAGACGTTTTTGAGATATCCAGTGCCTTATGCCCCAAAGCGTCAATTGGACAAAAATGGCTGCAGATTTTCGGAAACCCAGCTTCAGCTTTGGGCGGGTATGATTCTAAAAGCCATAACTTTTTTTCTAATGGGAATTTCAAGAAAACGATTACATAAAAATGTTCAGAAAAGATAGGACTTTAACATTTAAAAAATTAAAATTTCGAAAATTTCGAAGCTTTAAGAGTCCTGAGACCCCTTAATGATTTCACTGAGTGAATACTCTTTCATTTTATAGCAGTTAAATTGAAAACGTTTTGAGATATTTTTGTATTCTTCAACTAATGAAATTTAAATAAGGAAATTGCAAATGATATAAATTCATATACTGCCTTTCAATAATGGGGAACCAGCAATATTAGGAAATATCACTTTAATAATGTAAAAGAAGAATTCCATTTTTTTTTAAGATGGAATCTATCGAAAAATTTTATTTCTTAAATTTTACCAACTGCTTATTATCGTAAATTAAATAACGATTTGTAAATATTATTCAAGTCAAAAATATTTCCAATAAATTTATTTGCATTCTGTACTAGTGAACATTTTGTACAATGATGTACGATATTGGATTGATTAGATTATATAGCATAACTAACAGTTCAATAGTATGTTCATACATACTTAGTGTTCGAGACCTTTAATTTGAATGTTGAAATTTTCAGAGTTAGTTATTCACTGACCTAAAATAAAATTAAACAAATTACAAGCACTTCTTAATATTAATAGTAGTTAGCACCGTTCAAAATTGCTTTGATAATATTCGAAGTAAAATCTATTTTCCTTTCTTAGAGGTCACTGCTATCAATTAAGCATTAAATAGTCGCCGATTAGGAATTATGAAGCCGTCCTAATGGAACGATTTTTGGTCAAACACACTCTGATTATATATATATATACTCCTTCATAATACATATTTTTCGCTAATTTCATGGCATTTCCCATCTTTGTTACACAATGCACATTTTATAAAGATCATTAAACAATCTATGCATTCGATTACTGGATGGTTAATACTGACCTATTATATTGAACAAAATGAAACGAAAACATGAACGATTATCTTTTAGTAAAGTCGTAAAAAATTGACCAATCGTCTATTTCATCTTGAAATTAGCACAACGCATGTCAATTTAATAACTTTAAGAATTTTAATTTTGCGAAATATTATACTTTTTTCGTTTTTCTTTTATACTTTTACTTATTAATTAATTTTCGTAGTTGGCTGATCGTAATATTTTTTATATCGCAATATAGAACGGAATACCCATTTAGCACATCTGTCAACTTTTACTCTTTTTCCTACAATCATTTTTCATCAGAAAAAATTGCCTTATTTAATTCTATATTTCGATGATTAAATAAGTCATTTCGTCAGTAAAAAAATAGCGGTAAGGAAAATGCATAAAATTTGGCAGCTACGCAAGTAGTGATTATTATTTCCACACAATTTGCAGCTTTTACCACACTTATTTTATCTACTGATTTTATTTTTATTGTGCAAAAGTAATATACATATGAAATTACTATCGTTATTGACATAAAAATTTATCGTTTTTTGAAAGTTTTAGTTTAACATTGACATAGTTATGCTATACCTAATCTATAAAACAATTTCATGTTATCGATTTATATAATGTGGCATGCTACAAAGTTTATTTGGTTAAAATATTACTGAACGGAATAAGCAACAACAACAACAACAACAAAAATCTATGAATATAGAAACTATGCATCAGTGACACTATTGTAAAATAAATAAAATTTTCTATTTTTTTTTAATAGAAAAAAAAAATATTTATAGCATATTATGAAAAAAATAAATCACCAAATAAATAACGTATTTAGTTTGCAATTTTCAAAAAACAAGTAATAATGCAACCGAAGTATCTTTAAAAACATATTTGAATTGTATAGCAGTCTAACGGCAATGAACTCAGATGCAAGTTTTCTTTTGAATTCAAAGAAATCCTTAAAGAAAGAAAGTAATTCTTATTCATGTTTTATTTTCTCTCGCTTAATCAAGTATAATACAATTGACGGTATGAATCGGTTTTCTTCGGAGAACATGAAAATACATGCAGTAACTTAAGATAATCCTGTTAATCACATCTCAAAGGAGTACATAAAGATAGAAAGTTTTTCTAGTGATTTGTTTTCTAATCTTTTAATAGATATTTCTACAGAGAATTAACGTTTGTTCTTTATTTTATTTTTTTTTTTTTTTTTGCAATTTGTATTCCGTTCTGCCTATTGACAATAGAACAAAGTCCGACATAAAAGTAACAAAGAATTTTGAAAAAAATATATTTTTAATTGTGTGGCAAATCATTATAACTAAAAGGAAGCAATGTTGAATCTTTTTTTTTACTTCGTAAATTCTCTTTGTATAAGTAATAGAAATTTAAATTATTAATAAAAAATGTATTTATTCAATTTGTCACGCGGAATATTAGAAATGTAATAATTCATGTGGGTCATTTGCGAAAATTATCATTTAGACGTGACTAGAGGAATTTTAGCTTCATGCTTTGTATATGTGGTTTAGAGTTTTGCTTTATTAAAAAAGTAAAATATTTCATACAAAATAACGCATATTAATTTTTATAATTTATTCCACAATTGTTATATCAATTATAAAATTGAAGTAATATTAAATGTTTGAGGCATAATTATTAATAAAGTAAATTAAATTTTAATTGTAAACAAGTAAAAAAGTATTATTCAAGACTCAAAAATATTACGATGAAATTTTGCCTCTAATTAGAATAAATTTCAGTATTAGGGGTCACACAAATTTTACTGATTTTTTTGTTTATATGATTGTTTAATATCTGAAATAAATGTAATGACTAACTAATTTTGAAAATTATAGTACATTGCATAGGAGTTGTTAAAACAAAGAGTATTTAATATTATATTTAATCTAAAGTAGTTTATATTTGTCACTTGAATTTGTGTCTAATAAGAGATATAAAAATAATATGACGAATTTGAAATGTTTCTTCTTCGACAATGATTTAAATGTAGTCAATCTCAAGCAAAAGCTGTGATGTCAGTTTCCTGAAAATTTTTCGAAAATTCTTTTTCCGACCATTTTACTTAAATTTAAAAAATAAGATCGGAGGGTGAATTAACAAGTTGTTTTCTTGCTAAAAATACAGTGCGCTGCCAGAAATCTTATCTTTCTGGCATTTTAAAGCATTAACTGTTTTAATTTGAGATTTAAAAAAAATATTTCTTCAAACAATCAATTCAAACTGATTTAATGGCAGAAATTATTTCTATGCTGTATTGAATGTATATATGTATGTACTAAATATAATTATTCTAAATATAATTATTATATTAGCATCTAATTCTAATATTATTTATTACATTATTATTTTTATATTTATTAACCCAGCTGGAAGATCTTTACAAAAAATTGTACAAACATGTGTACAAAATCTGAGAGTAATTGGCACCTCTGATTATGCATAAGAAGTGCAAACTGAATTGTGCATACAAAGCGTAACCTGAATTGCGCATGCAAAATGAATTGCACCTAAAAAAGTGCATAAATTGTATTATACACAAAAAAGAAAACTAATTGAATTGTGTTCAAAAAGTGGGGGGAAAAAAAGCACCGGAGATAACATCTACGGATTAATGAAAAGAACGAATATTTTTTCCAACTGGATTAAACCATATGCACGGCTGGAGTAGCACAATTGAAATTTATTCCATCAGAGCGAAAAATGTCCAGGCCAGGAATCGAACCTGGATACTTGGCGTGCCGTGCAAATGCTTTACCTGTTATGCTATCCAGACGATACTTGGCTGACATTATTCACTCTTATTTGTTGGATATGGGTGCGATCTGCAGCACTGCTTTCATTCATCTGAGCTATATGTAATAGTTATAGCTCGGATGAATGAAACTAGCGCCGCAGTTCGCAGCCATATCCAACAAATAAGAGTGAATTATGTCATCCAGGTATCAACCGGATAGCTTAACAGGTCAAGCATTGGTACGACACGCCAAGTATCAAGGTTATATCTGTTATTATTATTAACAAATAATTATGTTGATTTTTCCTTTCTAAAGTTGGATTAAACTCGCTGTCTTGGTTTTGGGAATCCTGCCGTTACCGGTCTTACCGTTTGGACCGTGCTTGGATGTGATTTTAAATGCGAGTAATGAATGGTGATGTTGATTCGGCTGTGTGTTGATACTTTTATGAGGTAAATGGTAAATTGATCTGTGTTGTTTTAAATTGCTACAAGTTCTAATTATTAAAGTTTATTTATTTTTAAGGTTTTCTATAGTTAATGAATAATTATAATATGGCTTGATAAATATCATTTAATAGATTCATTTTCTTTCATAATGATTGTTTATAACATGGTTTGATTAATTTTTTGCTGAGAAATTAAAAATTTTTAAGTGGATTTTAGGGTCATTTTTCAGAGATGGTGGTTAGAATTTTAACATTTTAGTGTTTATAGGATGAGGCAATGAATTAAACATATTTTTTATTCCGTTATTATAAACTAATTTCTTAAATGAAAAAGACCTTCTTGAGTTTTGAAATTTAACTGACTAAATTAACTTTTGATCGATTTTCAAAAACAAAAAACTGCGTTAGCCCAACGGAGACATATCAAATTTCTCCCTCCGAGAAAGGTTTTGAAATTTACTAAAATAAATTTTGTTTTTCTCCATTTTTGAAGAACGCAGTGAATTTATAGTAAATTTATTTTCTGCGAGTAACTGAAAATAATTAAACACTAAGAGAAAGGATAGTTATGAATTTCCCATGTGTTTTAATGTAGTTTGTGTTAATTAAATGTATACAATGTTGAATCAATGTGATTTTTTATATTACCTATGTTTGCCAATTTATCCAACCTAGGCCGGAAAAGTGGTCATTTTGTAGTTTTTCTTTTAAAAGAACGTGTACGTTATAAAATAATAAATTACTATACATTATAACACATTACAACTGTAATAGCAATTGAAACTAAAATTATTATCGTTACTATTGATATTTATTTCCATAAATTTACGGATTAAAAAGGTGTACAAATTGTTTAAAGCATCTAAGGTGGCTTCTTAATGTGGCACTTTACTCTTCCTTTCTCTGTGTGACGCACATTTCGTGGGTTTTCTATCTTAAGAGCATATACCATAATGCCTTAACAAACAAAACAATGAACTGCAGATCTGGGTGTACATCGCTTAACAAATGGCTGTAGCACTATGAATCGTTTTTTACTATTTCTATTTTACTTGTACTTCTCTTCAGTTAGGCTTACATTTACACATAATTTGTTACTGATTATTGTTTGGTATATCATGCACAACACGTGAAACTGCTGTGCTTTCGTTTACACTTTCATGATTAAGGTTTTCATTAAAAATGATGTTTATTCAATTATTGTTTATTTCACTCAACATACGTTGGTGTGCTGTGTGTTTTCACGATTTCCGTGATAGTAATATCTTTGCATCGATGGGAGGAAATTTCACCAAAATTAATAGCTGAAATATTTATTAAAAAGTTATGTTGATTTAATATTTTTCTTCGTTTACTCAATGGAGGACTTGCTGTGCTGTGTTCGAAATAAATATAGACATATATATATATATATATTTTCGAAGTCGTTAATTAAATTGACATACATTTTTTTTTTTCCAATTTGTACTTGAATATTCCAAAAGTCAAGTTCTTTATACATTAAATATTAGCTGACAAGTGTACATCTAAGTCATATTTGAAGAATGATTTTTAGCTCATAATTCTTGTTGTGCAACACTGCCATTTAAAATAATATATATATATTATTTAGAAGAAAGTTGTGTAAAGTCACGGTATACGAATTTTTTTTTTCTTGTTGATATCATTGATCATATGGTGGGTTGGTTTTATGACGGCCAGTTACCAGCACGAGGGATATAGCACCTAAGGTGGATGCCCTTCGTGGGGGTCTTTCTAAGGGAACCTAACCCGTATTTACGCATGGAAATCCATGGTTCGAAGAAAACCACGAAAACTCCGAACGATTACGCTGACGGGCGCGATTAGGTTCGAACCCAGCACCTCCTTCTACCAGCTTCGAGAGCCGAACCTCTCGGCCACTGGTGGGGCCATTGATTATATAGTATCAATCAATTAAAAAATAACCTCAAAAACTGAAATATATATTCATTCGTCGGAGTACGATATTATGTAGTATTTTATCAATATACAGTTTTATTAAAAAAAAAAAAAATTCTATATGAATATTTTTAAGTAACATGTTAACCTAAATAATATAAATCGCATTTTTATTGTTGGAAAATATCTTTCAAAATTATTTTCCGTCTGGCCTTTGTTTTATTATGACCAAAATGTTCAAACAGCGGTTTAGCGCATCAATCAAAGTTATAAAATATTTACGTCGTAGGGACACACCCTCTATTCAATAGGACATCATGGGGTTACGAAATTCTCTAAATAGTCATCAATGTAAAATCAATGCTTGCAACAGTCGTTTAATAAACATTCTGCTTCTTTTTTAAGAATGATTAAATGGTCTTTTTTACTCCTTCTTTCTATTTTAGTTTTTTCTATATATATAAGAAGATACTGTCAAAATCATGATGATTTTGGTTTAATTTTTTTTTTTTTAGATTTATATGTTTTATGATGTCCTGATATCTGTATATCTGTTAGCCTGCGTGTCACAGATTTTTTTAACCGCTTCAGCTCACTAATGAATACACGGAATGTCATTAAGCATTATGGGCTGTTAGACCTTGATATAAACTACTGAGGATAAAGTAGCGGTGTATATCACACGACGGGGGTCGGGGGGGGGGGGGTGCATATATTTAAAAATTTCTGTGAGACATATCCTAAGCTTTGATGAAGGGAAGTTCACAAAACTAAATTTTGTAAATAAAATGATCAGAAAAAATGCAATATTCCACCTTGATTCATTCATATTATGAAAAAAAAAAATGTTCCAAAGATTTAAAAAGTTCTTCGTTTTCATAAAATGTGACACTTAATAATAGAATAGATGTTACAAGATTACCAAATATATATAGTATTTAAATATACCATTACTTCAGGATCTGCAATACTGCAGCAATCACCAGTGAATAATTATATGAAAATGTTCCCTGACGATGGTTGCGGCGGGCGTTGCAGACCCAAAGTACTGGGACATTTAAATATGATGTATATTTGGTAAACTTATGACATCTGTGTTATTATTATATGTCCTTTTAAATAAACGGGGAACTTTTAAAGTTCTTATCATGTAGTGTGTGACTGCGTATTGTTTTACAATTTTACATGAATATATGCTAGTTATGTTTTGTGTATATCGCCCAAAATGTGACGCTACTATGTTGTGTTTTTCATGAATTACACGCTAGCAATGCCTCTGCATTTATGGGATGGAATTTCATCACACCTCATTTTTAGGGTTTCGTTCATCTCACGAAACCCTATTCGTCTCGCTCCTCTGTCTGTCTGTCTGTCCGTCACAGAGCCCGTTCTCAGAAACTATACATGTTAGAGACTTGAAATTTTGGGTACTTATAGCTGAACACCTCACATCAAACAACAAATCATAAAATTTTGAAAAAGTGGGTAATTAAACGAATTACGGGCTAATTAACTTATAAAATTAACCAATCCACCTTTATAACGCGAATTCAAACGGACTTTCTCGAAATCATCCGTGTTTCTCCTAAGGGTTGCCAGTAAAATCAGCCGAATGCACGGTTACCACGGAGGAAATTAAGCCGAAAAATGAAGTGGAGATTTTAAAGCGAAATCGTATATCAGAAAATATTGATGCGAGAAATTTGTAAATGGAATAGACAGACGCAGAAAAAAAATCTACTTTCATTTGGTATAAAGTTCACATTTCTGCGATCTGTATAAGTTAAAATATCCACTAAAATTCGATCGATAAAAATTTAATTTCTTTAATTGGAAAGACAAGGAAATAAAAAGATTTCAATTCGGCGGGAAAGCAGGTAGACATGACGACGCTGCGGTTTTCCATAATAGCATATTTTAATACGAAATTTTAACTTTTTAAATATTAAATTTTTTGATTAAATTTTTTGACATCCCGATGTCAAATTACTCGCTGATTTCATTGATACCCATATCTAAGTCTTATCTTAATTACAAGCTGAAATATTAATTATTATTTAATTAATCGGTTTATTCCTATCAAATGCATCGATTAAAATGAAGAGACGCTTATTTAACCACGAATTAACTTAAATTAGGAAATCTAATAATTTGCCTGGGCTTTTTGAACAGCGATATGAGATAAGTATAACTCATTCATCATCAGAAATTTTACTTCATACCACTATTTTCTAATAGTAATTTCAGGAAATATTTTGAATTATTGGTTAAGACCGCCACTCAGTCTGTTTGAAACTTTAAGATAGTTTATAACACATAGAAAAAAGTGTAAAAAAGAATGGAGTGTGATATTTCGAGGAGGGGGGGGGGGCGAGCTAGAATTATTTTTAAAATCTTAGCGTTTGTTACCGCAGCAAATATTTTAAATTCTTGTTTAAGACCGCCACCATCCCGACCCATCTATCTACGGAAAGATTGCGTAAAGGAGTTTCGTTCAGATATGCTTTTGTTAAGAATAGAGTGCAATCCCTGGTGGTGGAATGTGGAACTAACATAACGCGATTTTGTTAAAATTAGGAAGTCTAAAAAGTCGATCTGTTTGAAACTTTAAGATATTTTATAACACATAATATAAAGTGTAAGAAAGAATGACACGCGAAATTCCGGGGAGGGGGCGCTAGATTTCTATTTAAAAAATTAGCGTTTCTGACCGCTTTAGGTGACTTTTTGAGGGAGTCCTGAGATATATGCTACTTATTTAATATAAAATTGTATAAAGTTTAGTTACCACTATTTCCTAATAGTAATTTCAGCAAATATCTTAATTTCTTATTAAGATCGCCACCACGTCGAGTAACATATCTACTTATAGGTTGTTTAGCGGAGTTTCCTTCCGATACAGTTTTATTAAGAATAGAGTGCGCTCCCTGCTGGTGGAATGTGGAACTAACATTTTTGTTAAAATTAGGAAATATAACAAGGCGATCTGTTTGAAATTTTACGATAGTTTATAACACACTAGAGAAAGTTTATAAAAAAATGGCGCGTGAAATTTCGGGAAGGTGGGGAGAGGGGGAGGGGCAAAATATTTCTTTTTTGTTTCATACCGTTTCAGGTGCGTTTTTTGATGGAGTCCTCAGATACATGCTACTTATACTTATTAAATATAAATATGTCAAAAGTTAAATTACCACTATTTCCGAATAGTAATTTCAACAATTATCTTAAATTCTTGCTGAAGACCGCCACCCCCTCGAGTAACATATCTACTAATGGGTTGTGTAAAGGAGTTTCGTTCAGATACGCTTTTGTTAAGAATACAGTGCGCTCCCTGGTGGTGGAATGTGGAATTAACAGAGCGCGATTTCATTTAAAGTAGGAAATCTAACAATTCAATCTGTTTTAAACTTTAAGATACTTTATAACACACGATAATAAATTATAAAGAAGAAGGGCGCGTCGCATTTCGAGGAGGGGGCGGGGGGTTGAGGGAGGTGCGCGAACAAAATTAGGAAATATAACTGGACGATCTGTTTGAAACTTTAATATGGCTTATAAAACATAACATAAATTTTTAAAATCAGGCCGCGTCAAAAATCATGGTGACCATCTGCCCACTCCCCCCCAACGGGGGAATATTTCTAAATTTGGCAGATACCCGTCATTTGATATATCGTAGCATTTTTTTTTTTTGGGGGGGGGCGAACAAAATTAGGAAATATATCAAGGCGAATATGTTTGAAACTTTAACATAGTTTTGGATGTGTTTGCCAAAATTTAGAAGGTATTCCATGGCGATAAATGTACTGGACGTTTTGAAAGAAAGTGTTTTGAAAAGAATATTAAACGAAACCCTTTGTGCGATGTATGATCACACTTACCCACTTGTTATTTAAAATATAACACAAATTGATTTAATTTGGTTTCGATATATACAGCTTAACAGTATCAGGAGGCGTGCTGTACTGTGTTTTCACGATTTTCATGTTACATATATCTCTATATCAATGGGACAGAAATTCACCGAACTTGATTCTCAGATACAACTTATCGCGAGTTTGTCGATTAAGTTCGCATGCATCTAGCTACGTATATGAGTTGGGGAGGGGTCTCTGATATTCTTCATTTTTACGAAGAACATTTTAGCAGAACCTCACTTGCAATTGCATAAAAATACACCTAATTTTAAGTTCGTTGTAAATTCAAAATAAACACGTTTGGTCTATTTTATGATTCAATATCAAAGTTTTGTGCTCGCAGCTGTATGTTTGTTATAGCGTATTTAGAATACGGGTAATTTATATTTGAAAATATATTTCAGTTTAAGAAACTTTTTATTATCTATACTTAAATTTTGTATATTTGGAACAATAGAAAATGTGAAATATTCTAGACAATAATGTTATTTTAATTCAGATTTCTTTTACACTCCTGTAGATTAGCAAAATACAAAAAATGTAAAGTCTTTTTTTAAATACTTTCATTTATACTTAAAGTAAATCATGTACAATTTGTAATTTTATTTAAAGACAATGGAATTATTATCAAAATATTTTCAATGTTTACATATTTTTAACATTCAAATAATTTAATAGCGATAAGTAATCACAGACTGTAAATATAAAAATATCAAAATATGCATAGAATAATAAATAGAGTATCCAGATATTATCTTCAAACTTTTGTCCTTATGGGTCAATATCTGAAAACCGGACAATATAATTCAAATTTTTTATTATGTACCAACTACCACTTACAATTATATTCTATGATACAAGTATGTCATTTAAATGGTGTAGTGTTTTGAAATCAAGGAGGCCTATTTTATGCATAGGTTAAACTGTTATGGAAGAAAGTATCTGTTACCATCATAATCAGTGTCTAATAATTGGGACTAAAATGATGTTTTTGTCTTAACAGCTGAACAGCCATTTTGTTGAATCATTTTGCACACATGTAAATCATGTAACATTTGATTGTTATATTTAAAGTTTCGATAAGCTTTTTTTATTCATAAATAGTTAAATATGGAGGCATGAATGATGCTATTAAAACATATTCATCCATATTTAGAACAAAAACTAAATATTTCTAAATATGAAACAAAGAGAAAAACAACTTACCTTCATCCATGGTGGCTATTTGAACTTTAGTTGCGGTTGCAGTGGAAATAATTCTGTCAGCGCCATCTAGTATCTGTTAATCTAAATGTATGTTTAGAGGGACTGAGATGATGGTCAACATCAAAAACAAATATATCAAATATATTTTCTACAATATTTTACTATACAAATTATATTAATAAAGGGGAATTATATTTTCTCTGTATATATATGTGTATATATACGTATATAGGTATAAATATACAACAGAAAAAGTTAAGAATATTTATCGAAATTTTTGCAGCATACGTTTAATATTGGATATTTGTACTTGGGGACAGGGACTGAAACGATGATTTCGTATGTTTAAAGCTTAAAATTAATTATTTATACATCATTATATATCCATTTGTCATTCGTAATTATTATAATAAATGTTATAATATATTACATTTTTCAGTTTTGGGGTTTAGTATAATTAATGAAATATTATTGGTAGTGGGCGCAAATTGTCCAATTTTCAGATATTGACTAATTTAGACTGGTGTATTTTTCAATGAGTTTTTTGTCTTGCAGAAACCTCAGAATTATATTAAATGTAACGATATGTGCATATAATATTTGGTATTAATGACCTGAATAATTCAAGAACATATTAATAACATATCAAAACGAGGCAATAAAAAATAAATGTAACAACTGCGAAGAAAACGTGATTGATAGACATTTTATATGTTTTCAAAAACATTGTTTTTTCATTCATAATTTATACGGATGACAGTGAAAAAATATTAAATAAGTGTAATTTATTTATTCAACAAAATCAAAGTTAAGCAATAGTCAATGTCAATACGTACGGCAATTTTCATGGAAATAAAGCGATTTTACATTGTGAAGGTAGAGCATACATAACATTTTTATAACATTATAGGTAATTAATTAAAAGCCAAAGAATTTCATTTTTTTTTTCCCCGTCATCCGCCATCTTGAAAAAACCTTTTTCAAAATTTTCGTCTTTACAGTACATTTTAGCAAAATAATCTTAATATCGTTGTGTTAGAGAAAAAAAGAAACATAATTTGTTTATACAATTTTTTTAGATCCACAAATAACGGCCGTACACTGTTCGAAAGTTTAGGCAAAAAAGGAAAACATTGAGGTAAATCAGTTCAATAAACAGTTTTTTAGCTCACAGGCTATCATAAGCCTGAGAGCTTATGTGCCGCCGGTTCTGTACGTACGTATGTACGTAAGTACGTAACACGATAACTTTTGATAGAAATATCCGATTTGCTACAAATTTTACTTCCAGGTTCATTCTGATAAGGCGCTTCCATGATTAGTTTTTGGAGTTGATTGGTTAAGGGTAAAGGGGGAAAAGGGGGCTAGTCCCTCCCCTTTATTTAGATAAATGGTTTTTTCATGCAGAAATATTCAATATATTCCAAATTTGATACACCGGTTTATAATGCTAATGAGCTTCCCTTATTACATTTTGAAGATCATTAATTAAGTATGAAGGGGGAAAGAGGGCTAACCTCCTTAATTTAGATAAATGGGTATTTCATGTAGAATTATTCGATTTGCTTCAAATTTGGTATACCGGTTTATTATGTTAAGGAGCTGCCTTGATTACATTTGGAGGTTCATTAGTTAAATTTAAAGGGAGGAAAGGGGAGCTATCCACCCTAATTTAGATAAATGGGTTTTTTTTATGCAGAAGTTTTCAATTTGTTCCAAATTTGGTATACCGGTTTATTATGCTAAGGAGCTTCCCTGATTAGATATGGAGGCTCATTACTTAAATATAAAGGGGTGAAAGGGGGTCTACACCCCCCTCCTTAATTTAGATAATGGGTTTTTCATGTAGAAGTATTCGATTTGCTCCAAATTTGGTATACCGGTTTGTTATGTTAAGGAACTGCCTTGATTTCTAATTGTAATAAAGGGGAAGCTAGAACGGAAACGGTGCCTAGCACCCGCCCCCCTTAATTCAGATAAATGGATTTTTCATGCAGAAATATCCGATTTGCTCCTAATTTAGTATACTTTTAATTATGTTAAGGAGCTGTCTTGATTAGATTTGAAGGTTCATTAGTTAAGTATAAAGGGAGGAAAGGGGGGCTAACCCCCTTAATTTAGATAAATGGGTTTTTCATGCAGAATTATTCTATTTACTCCAAATTTGATATGGCGGTTTATAATGTTAAGGAGAATCCCAGATTAGATTTGGAAGCTCATTACTTAAGTATGACGAAGGGTAAGGGGGATACCCCACTTAATTTAGATAAATTGGTTTTTTATGTAGAATTTTTGATTTACTCCACATTTGGTATACCGGTTTATTATGTTAAGGACCTACCTTGATTACATTTGGAGGTTCATTAGTTACATATAAAGGGAGGAAAGGAAGTCTACTTCCACCTTAATTCAGTTAAAGGGGCTCTTCATGCAGAAATATCCCATTTGCTCCAAATTTCGTATGCCAGTTTATTATGTTAAACAGTTTCCATAATTAGATTTGGAGGTTCTTTGGTTAAATATAAAGGGATGAAGCGGGGGCTAATCCCTTCATTTATTTTTTGAGGGGCAATATTCTATGAAATAAGAGTATAATATACAATTAGTGTGAATTGCCTGTGAGCTCAATGCCATCAGTTTAACTGGGTAATTTTCTTTTTTTGCTCACAGGCTATCAAAGCCTGAGAGCTTATGTGCTCGCCGGTTCTGTATGTACGTACGTATGTTCATACGCACGTAACGCGATAACTTTTGATAGAAATATCCGATTTGCTTAATTTTTTTTTTCAAGGTTCATTTTGATAACACTCTTCCCTGATTAGTTTTTGGAGTTCATTGTTTAAGTGTAAAGGGGGAAAAGGGGCTAGTCCCCCCACCTTAATTTAGATAAATGGGTTTTTCATGCAGAAATATTCAATTTATTTTAAATATATGGGAATAAATTATCAGCACTCCCATTTCACGTCAATAAATTGCCTTCAATTAAAATATTGAAGGTATACGCATTCGTGCAGAATGGCACCCATGAAAAAATTGCTGGCCAGTGGATTTATGTACCATATCCTTCAACGTGTTAGAGGAGAAAGAGAATTTGCGAAATCATATGTAGATTTTTTTTTTTTTTTAGATGCAACCTTTTCTCGGGAACCATTGAAGTGATTTCACTTCTCTTTATTAGGTGCGTTCGTGATTATTTAAATAAATAACAGAAATAGTCGTCGTCATGTCCGTCCGTCTGTCTGTCTGCCCGTATCTCCGCATATAACAGCACAAAAACTACCCAACCGAAAGGATTGATATTTCATATATATAATCATTGTAGAATTTTAACGAGTCATGTAAAATTTTATGAAAATCGGATGCATAGTTCAATTACAGGGAAAAAATATTCCGTTACTGTATGGCCAATGGAAAAAATAGTTTCAAGTGCATTTTAATGAGGTTACACCCTTCGAACATAATGAAATTGATATGCATTTATGAATATGCATTATGAATATGCATTATGAATATGCATTATGATATGCATTAAAATATACATTCTGTAGAATACGCGAAGCAAAGATATTTATTATTAATTTACAGGGCCACACAAAAGGATTCCGTTACATAACGGTACAGAGTGAAACATTGTTTATGGCTTATTTTAATTATGTTAAACTATTTCACATATAATGAAATTGCTGATGTTTACTACAAGTTACTTCCTGTATAATAGAAAGTGAATAGTTTTTGTTTGTAAGGGGATACACAAAAGATTTCGGATGCTACTGTATCTGAAGTACTGTATAAATTTTTGCGTATTGCGTTGCCTATATATATACTGTAGATCATATACAGGGCTGCACAAAAGTATTCGTAAGGGCTACTGAATATGAACGATAATAGCTTAAAAGTGGTTTATAGCTCACAAGCTATCAAAGCCTGAGAGTTTATGTGCCAGACCGTTCTGTATGTACGTACGTACGTAACGCGATAACTCTTGATAAAAATATCCAATTTGCTTCAATTTTTTTTTCCAGGTTCATTCTGATAAAGCGCTTCCCTGATTAGTTTTGGGGGTTCATTGTTTAAGGATAAAGGGAGAAGAAAGATACTATTTCCTAACTTAATTTAGATAAATGTGTGTTTCATACAGACATATTCGATTTAGTCCAAATTTTGTATACAGATTTATTATGTTAAGAAGCTTCCCTGATTAGATTTGGAGGTTCATTACTTAAGTATAAAATTGGGAAAAGGGGGCTACCCGCCTTAATTTAGATAAATGGGTTTTTCATTCGATTTGCTCCATATTTGGTATACCGGTTTATTATGTTAAGGAGTTTCATTGGTTAGATTTGGAGGTTGATTAGTTAGTTAAAGGGAGGAAAAGGAGGCTACCCCCTCCCTCTTAATTTAGATAAATGGGTTTTTCATGCAAAATTATTGGATTTGCTCCAAATTTGTTATACCGGTTTATTATGTTAAGGAGCTGCCTTGATTAGATTTGGAGGTTCATTAGTTAAGTATAAAGGGAGGAAAAGGGGGCTACCTCAACTCCCCTAATTTAGATAAATGGGTTTTTCATGCAAAGTTATTAGATTGGCACCAAATTTGGTATACCGGTTTATTATGTTAAGGAGCTTCCCTAATTAGATTTGGAGGTTCATTAGTTAAGTGTAAAGAGGGAAAGGGGAACTACCCCCCCTTAATTTTGATAAATGGGTTTTTCATGCAGAATTATTGCCTTGATTAGATTTGAAGGTTTATTGATTAAGTATAAATGGGGGACGGAGGTAGTCCCACCCGTTAAATTAGATAAATGGGTTTTACATGCATAATTACTCGATTTGCTTCAAATTTGATATACCAGTTTATTCCGATATGGCGCTTTCTTCTTTTGATTTGGAGGTTCATTGGTTAAGTATAAAAGGGGTAAATGGGGGCAAGGCCCCCTCCCCTTAATTTAGATAAATGGGTTTTCATGCAGAATTATCCAATTTACTTTAATTTTTTTTTCTAGGTTCATTCTGACATAGAGCTTTTCTGATTACATTTGAAGGTTCATTGGTTCATTACAAAGGGCGAAGAGAGATGAGGATGCTAATACCCCCCATTAATTTAGCGAAATGTATTTTTTCATGCAGAATTATCTGATTTGCTTTAAATTTAGTACAGCAGTTTACTATGTTAAGGAGCTTCCCTAATTAGATTTGGAGGTTAATTTGTTAAGTTTAAAGGGTGGAAACGGGTCTAATCCCCTTCATTTGTTTGAGGGGAATTATTCTTTGAAATAAGAGTATAATATACAATTAGTGTGAATAGCCTTTGAGCTCAATGTCATCAGTTTAACTGGGCACTTTTCTTTTTATTCATTATGAACCGTTATGAACCTAACCCAACTGTACGACCTCTCCAGTCGTCCGTCTGAGACAATTTCTCAAAAAAAAAAAAAAAAAGGCGCTAAATTCTACTCTGTCAGGATTTACTTAAATAACACCTTAGAGAAAAACATTTAATATTAATCTTTAAAATGCTGAATTTCGCGAAAAAAATAATATGTAAAGATTTTTTTCTGAAGTAATTAAACAGAGATGCACCGTTCTGAAATTCGTGTAAAAAAGGGAGGAATAGCGATATATCGGACCTTTCGCACTTTTTTTAAGTAACTATTTATCAGTACATATTTTAGTAAGAAAGATGTTACCAATGTGTTAGAAAAAAATATCTGCAGTAAAATTAATAAATAAAGTATTTTCTATGTTCATAAATAAATGATCTGCACCTTTGTGTAGTATGGAAATGATTTTTTTATCAACAACTTCTTACCCACTTCAGTATGATCTATATCATTTATACATACCACGTCGTATGAAAAATTTTAGGTAATATTGAATTCGCATATCAGAACTGAAAAGGCACTCCAAGCAATTTTCGCCAATGGATCTGGTACAGTACTGTATCCGACTGTATCTAGTGTGTCCCTGTAAATGAACGATAAAGAATTCTACAACAAGTATCATATAGTAAATTTCAGTAATTTATGTCAATTACGTTATATTTGAAATAGTGTCAAATGATAAAAATATACTACAAACATTTTTTCCCCTTATGTAAGGAAATTAATTGTGTGGCCTTGTCTGTAAATGAGTTGTGTTGTGTTTTAATGTGAATGTTTTTGCGCATTCCATAAATCAGTATCAATTTACTTATGTTTGAAATGGTGTAAAATCATTAACAAGCATTTGAAACAATTTTCCTGTTGACTAGAAAGAAGAACACAAACATTGACTGACCGAATACTTTGTCTGGTCCTGTAAATGAACTATAAATGATACACGTTTCATTTTCAATAAGGACCCTGCTATAGTATACTTGAATAACATAATCAAATTACAGAGCAAGCGGAGTATATTTACGAGAGATAGAGTAAGGACGGACGGTAACATATCACTTATTTTTTTCTTCGCAGAAAAGAACTTTGATTCGAGCGTTCAACGTTGGGCGCCATTAATTATGCCGCACTTCTACCGATAGAATGAAAAATTTCTCGTAAACACAAATCACTTTTATTTGTAGTCTGTACATAATCACTAAACATAAATTTGCACGTAGAAACATAAGCTATTTTGCAACAATAATTTCACATATTTAAACATATTTGAACAAAAGGGTAGGTGTCTTTCATTTTACCGGTCTACGAATGTAAACATGTTTATTTAAAATATCCTAAACGCACGAACTCATTTAACGCATAAATTTAACTAAAACGCACGATTTTTTTGCAGTATTTATCTTTTTAAAAAATCAGTTTATGAATTTAGAAGATTAACATTGAATGATAATACAAAATAAATATAGTTTGTTTATATTATATCTTACTAAAACACAATTATTAATTTAATTAATAAATTTGGCTCTTCGAAATTCTACCGATGCATAAACTTGTTCATTAGATTTTAATTTTTTCAAAGAACGTTCCTCATTCCCATGCTTTAGAAAAATATTAAATTAAATGGAGCAGAAAGACATTTCTTTAATTACATCCAAGAAGACTGCAAACATGAGAATATTTTGTCTTCACCCACTTTCTTTTTAACCAAAAAGCAATATTCTTTTATGGGGACTTCTACGACCGAAGCTATTGATGAGTGAAGCAATTTTCTTCCGCAAGTAATTTCCACAAAATGCACAAAGTAACTTGCGACAATTCTGCTAATTAAATTTCAAAGAGAACACCAAAACAGAAAATTATTCAACCAATTTGCTTTTAAATTGAAAAAAAAAAAATATTTTTTTTTTAATCTATAGAAGTAAAAAGAGTTAAATTATTTTTCTATTTATGCAACTATTTTTTTCCTTAAATAGTGTCAATTTGTTTTGCTAGATCCCACATGGACTGTCCCGGTTACAGAACATGTTATAACATACTTTTCTAACTCTAATATAATTTTAACATTTAATATACTAAAACCTGGTACTTTAAAAAAGAATATAGGAAAGCTACTTTGAAAGCATGAGAATGACGGACTCAGTCTTGCTCCTGTTTTCAAAGTAGATGCACGTGTTCTTTCCGCTTGATCAAGAAAGTCAGTTCGTTCGAAAGGCTTTGCGGATTTCTGTAATTTTATGGTCCTTGTACGAAGGTTTTTTTTACATATATTTCGTTATAATTTTTCACATTTTTGATAAATATCTTCAATAGTATTTCAGTGCATATTAGCATAATTCGAAGGGAATTAGACTTAAAGTCCACTACATAAAGGCAACTTTATGCATCTCGCAGAGTTATAGTGTGTTTAAAAATTGTTTTGTATTTTTGTATTTTTGTATTTTAATTTTTACATTTTTTATTATTTAAAATTTTATTTTTCTCTTTTTATCTATTTCTGAACTCGATAGATTATAATTTAAATAAAAATAAATTGGAAGTTCGGTTTAAAAAATAGTGAGAAATAGGCATTTCGGATAATTGGAAGTTCAGTTAATTGGAGTTCCGATAATTGACGTTCTGCTGTTTGTTTAAGCATGTAAAATTATGGTAGTGAAATAACTTATGCGTCTACGGGTAAATTTATGTTTTGTAGTTGTATACAGCCTACAAATAAAAGTGACTGGTGCTTACGAAAAATGCTTCATTCTATCGAAAGATGTGCCACACAATTAATAGCATCCAGCGTTGGGCCTTCGAATCGAAGTTCTTTTGTGACGAAAATATATTCAGTGATATGCTTGTTTTGTGCAGAAAAATAATTAATCTTTATTGATTGCATTCTATTAGTGGGCGACCGATTCTCAAAACAGAAATCAGATGAAGTGAAATTTTATACAATAAAATTTTCAAGAACGTGTTTTCACAGCATAATGGAAATACATGTGATGAGTGAATTGTTATGGCATGCTGAAATGTGAAGTAGTGGCATGTCAACGTGAATATAACTACGTAAATATGTTAACTGTTTTTTTTTATTGATTGCCGTAAAAAAAAAAAACGGAAGTGTGTTTTGTGAAATGAGATACGATGTGGGTTTTAGAATAAAGTGTTCAAAAATATTTTAAGAACATAATTTTTACCGGTGAGTAAAAGTTCTGAAGATTTTTTAAACAAGTTTTCTAAGACTATTTAATTTTGTTTATTTTCAAACATTTTATTTCTAATATAGTATATGTGGTAAAATGATTATGATTATGGAATTCTTAAGTATTAGACCATTTTTAATTTTATTTATTTTTGGTTTTGTGAAGAAAAATATTTAAAATTTTACGTGTGATTTTTTTTATAATTTTGTTTTTCATTTTTTTTTATGGGTACCGGTACAGCAATTAACTTAGGAGTTTATTTTATTTTATTTTATTATTATTATTTTATTTTATATGGTTATTGATATGGTAAATTTAAGCGTAAATTATGTCTAAATTAATTGAAAAGTGATCACGTTGGTATTCACGTTGGTATTTACGTTAGTAATTACGTCAGTATTTATGTTGGTACAAAAGACAATTGCTTCATTAGTATGAATATTTTGTATAAACAGATAATATCTATTGTTTTAGTAAGCAAATTTATTGTTTGAATTTTTGCAATATTGTTTATATGTTTATTTATTTATTTATTTATTTATTTTTACTTTTTGGTAAAGGATTTTTCCTTATGGTATTATCCAAAATTTCTTTGGTTAGTTTGTTTTGTAATTTACCGAGTTTAAAAATTAAAAGTTACGTTCATGGCTTTTCTAGGGTACGTCTAAAAAGAGGATTTAAAAATTTTGACAGACGAATTGGCTGAAACTGCACAAAATAGCAGATTTAGGGACTTTCACAGTCCAAACTACAAATAAGAATTTGTGAATGAACTGATAAATACTAGGATAGAAGAGCGGGCTAGGATAAAAGGATACACTAGGATAAAAGAACGGGCAGAAAAAGTGCGTCAGTTAGAAAGAGAAAGGATTTTCGAACTTTCTAAATCAAGAAATATATATATATATATATATATATATATATATATATATATATATATATATATATATATATATATATATATATATTAAATCATTTTACGTCTCCAATAGCAAACACGCATATATATCACACACGCATATATATTACATAAAAAAAGAAATAACAGTTTCATTTCGAATTGTTATAATGATTCCATGAATAAAAGTAAGAAATATATAAAACTCATTAATTTTCAAAATATATTTAATATTCCCAAATAAATTCGAAGTTGAATGAAAATTTCAAAAATAATGTTGGCTAAGATTAAATAATGTGAATTTAAACCGATTTTGGCAAATGTAATCGGGCCACTATCAGAAATCACATATCGTTCCTGCGTCACTGGCCTATGTCGCTTGCGATATATAAGTATAAGGGGACCCGTAACGGTAACAGGCAGTCGAAAAATCAGATTCTTAAGTTTCAGTTGCCAACATGCTGCTTACGCTTCACCGAAACCATTGTGCCGATGCCGATACTTAACCGACACTGTTCGGAAAGGTATGTGTTTGCTGGGCATTTTCACGGGTTACTGCTAAGGAATGTGCATAAACTCTTATGAATGAAATATTTTTAAGTTACGGGCGACCTAGAAGATCAACTTGTGATAATGGACACCAGTTTGTGAGGAATGTCATGCACCAATTATGTCATCTATTGGAAGTAAGGAAAGTCTAATACCCGTTTACCATCCTCAAGCGAACTCTGTTGAACGTAAAAATCGCGATTTAAAACCTCGATTTTTCCATTTTAATAGGAGATGACCATGACTCCTGTGAAGATATTTTACCAGCTGTTACGTTTGCAATGAATTCAGCAAAGTGTAAAGCAGCAGATCAAACTGCCTCGTATTTATATTTCGCGCATGAGATGCGTAAACTCGACGACGTTACGCATGATTTAAGGACTGTAATAAATAACGATAATTGCATTCATGAAACCCCACCATGCCGTTAAAATTTCGCCAATTTTTCATCTAGGGTACACGAGCTAGTTGAAGAAAAGCTCGATGACCGTAACTCCTGTGCAGATAAAAGCGGCGACTTTGACAGAATTATAGTCCTGGAGATCATGTGAGGATGACATTACATCCAATTAGTAAGTCTAATAAGCCACAAACAACACAAGTTCCAAATTCATGCTGCGCAGAGATGGTCTGTATACCATTCTACACAAAAATCATTAACTTAGATACTTCATCCAAGTAATCCCAACATTTTGGTAGATACTTGCCACATATCGCATATCGAGGTTCTAACCAGCTGACCGTGCAACTCCTAAGGAAAAGTTGTAGACTGTCAAAGGTTTTTGGTTCCTCATCGGGAAATTTTCGGATCTGGAGGTGGAGATTATAACGCACCTTTCTTTGCTGCTTTTCTGCGCTTAGACAGAGGGCGCTAGGGGCGTTGGATATTTTCGCGTAGGATCTTTTTTACTTCCCGGAGTTACGAGTTAACTTCTGAGAAAGAAGTTCACATCCATAGAACGGGTTGGGTTGGGTTGATTTTTGACGGCCAATTATCTACACGAGGGATATAGGCCCGGGGGATTGCCCTACGTGGGGGTCTTTCTAAGGAAACCTAATCCGTATTAACGCATGGAAGATCCACGGCTCGAAGAAAACCACGAAAACTCCGAACGATTAGGCCGACGGGCGCGATTGGGATCGAACCCAGCACCTCCCGTCTACCAGCTTCGAGAGCAGAACCTCTCGGCCACTGGTGGGGCCTCCATAGAACGGTAAAATGGAATACACCTATCCTTGGTGTTCAAATATTTTTTTAAAATGTGAAATTATGGTTGTAAAATATCTTCATATCACTGAGCATAAATTTATGTTTTGTGGTTGTGTACAGCCATAAAAGCGATTTGTGTTTACTAGAAATGCTTCGTTTCTCCGACAGAAGTACTTCACAAAATGAATTATATGTTTTTTGTTCCCTTTTTAACTATATGTACGTCATAAAAAAGTATTAACACAGTTTATGTTTCTTTTCTTTTTTTATCTATTACGGACGGTATTTGTCTTCGACACCTTCATTATTACCGGTGATAAAAGATTAGACGGCATCTAATGAACCCTCTAAATCTACTATTTCTACATCACGAATTCTCTGGGTTTAAAGCATTTTTATGTACTTCGTCCTTCTGATGAATGACTTGTGATAGAAGATGTGAAAAGGACGTAAGCACAAACAGTTTCTTGATAAAGGAAACTATACTAATGTACTGATATGTGGTGCAAACATTCAAACCATGCTTTCTCCTTTAGATACACATTTTCGATAAACACAAAAAACTGATAAATTAGAAAATAATTTGTATTTAATTCTTATTTTTATTGTGTATTTTTATTACTGGTTATTAGAAAGAATTGCAAGCATACATGGGCTATTAAACCTAAAACAAATTAATAAAATGCATTTAATATTTGGAGAAATCATGATTTGACGAAATTCAGAAGAGGAAACATGTTTTGATTGTTTGACAAGTGGATAAAACGCCTTTTGAATGAAATAAGTTCTAACTCACAAATAATGCAAAAGCATTATATTTGAGAAAATACTGAACTTTATTTAATTCCTGATAAAATAAAATGACAGATTATGGTACCTTGTAGTATTCATTAAATATTTATTAAATAAATACTCGTTTTCCAAAAATCCACTACAAATTTTAAATCCAATATCTTCATCTAGACGGTAACACACTTGCACCCTCTTCTTCATTCCAGACTGATGAATCATGGATAATGTGGTTGTACCATTTGAAGACATAACAGGTTGATTTTGCCACTGTTCACCATACATTATCTTCAAAAGTTTGTCAATTTTTTTTTCTTTTCAACTGATATGGCGTGGCTAAGAGGAAGATATTCTAAAACAACCCTTTCAACACGGGCAACAGTAACCCCATTTTTAAGAAGATTTACACCAGATTCTTCACTAATATCTTCAAATCAATAATTCTGGAAGCCTTTAACCTTAACAGTTCTCTTATCTTTCTCTAAAACAATCAGTTTATATTGTGATATGTATGGTAGGTTTCGAAAGTACACATTAAGTGACAACTGTGATTGGTAGACTGGAGAAATCACTGTTTGATTGCATGCAGTCTTTGGAGGAAACATTCTTTGATTGAAACGTCAAGTTTTAAAATTGGTTTATAATCGTAGAAAAAAATTTGGGGGTTAAAAATATCGTTTATTTCTGTGCAATTTAACACAAAGTTCATAAAACTAACAATAACTCATTTTTTATTCTTTGTGAGAAAATACGGTTTGAATGTTTGGTCTTCATATATCAAAAATTGTATGTTTTATGCTAGAGAAATTATCAAGAAAAAAATGAATAAAAAGGTCTGTCGCGAAAAAATTGTATAGTCTTTCATATTTGTAAAATACAACAAAAATGTTCTTTAAAATATTTCTGGTGGAAGATATTTTTAATTTGAAATTTTATATTTGCTGAGAAAATATTGTAGAATATGTGTTTTAAAAATAAAAATTTAAATAATTCATTGGATTGTTAATATTGAATTTGGCTGCTGTCATTTTTGTTAGATTTCATTGTCTCACAAGTACCTTCTTAATGCAATCTAATGAAAATCCTATGATATGTACTTTGACAAACACTTGATAGCGACTTTCCCAGTATTTTTAAAATACCTTTTAAAAATGAAAAATTAGCCATCACCCTTGAATACTTTATGAATCATTTTTAGGAAATTAAATTAAGTAGTTATAAGTTTTTAAAAGGAAAACCATTATTAGATATACTTCAATTAAATACTATTGACAGAATTTTGCCGTTAAATTAATGTTTTTATTTTTATCCCAAACAACAGATACATTTTTTAGAAGAAATGGACATAACTGAAAGTGATATAGGGCCAATCTGATGACACATTAAAATTTAATATTGTATATGAACTACGCCCGGTATTCAGAATCTAGATGAAAATCCCATTTTTTATTAAAACTGCAGTGGATGTTACACATTTAATACATTTTTCATATTGAATACAAAGAGCAGTAAAACATATTTTTATATGAACAATATCATTTCTTCATTTAAAACAAATGTTTTAAAATCTATTAAGTAAAAGTGAAATAGAAAAATTTGCCAAAGTTTTGCTGCTTATAGCAATCTTTTTTATTTTGTTTATTTCAGTGTTAAAGCAATGTTTTCATCTATGGTTCAACAGAATCTCTAAATTTCGAAACATGATTTAAATATTTTAAGGCTTCAGTTATTTTAGCACCAAGAGTTGGTACAAACAAGCAAAAAGTTTTAACAGTGAGTTTCCACAACATATCTCTAAAAATCAGGTATATGTCTATAATTCCATTTATTTATCAATGAAGTGTTAATTTCGTTAAATAAAAAATTCCGTTAAATTTTCGTTTGCCCTAACTTACCTATTAAACAAATTTAAATAATTAACTGATTAACCTAATTAACCTAAATAGAAAAATTTTGAATACTACTTTATTTTATATAGGTTTCTATTGTGTTGAATACCCCCTTGCAATGCATACCTCTTTACAAACTCGCAAAAAACTCTATTATTTAATTTTTAATGATATAATTGCATTACATAATAAATTGCAAACGATGTAGTGTAATATCACATTAATATATAGACGAATAAGCTTGTGATACTACAATCAATTGTGATAATTCCTAATTTAAAAATTGCATAAGAAGAGAAAAAATAATTAATAAACTAAATTGTTTCTTAATAAAATAAGTCATCATTGGAAAAAATATTGTGAAATGTGTAGAAAAAACAGAAGATTAAAAGTGCTTTCTATTTATAAAACCATATAATTATTTTCTTCACATTTCATCTATCTGCGAAATAATAAATATATTTAGTTTTCGCTAATTCTTTGAAAACGCATCGTCCGCATTTAAATGTCTAACAAATAAAAATCAAAGGCAATATTCGTTTCTATTTTATTTAATGAGCAACAACTTTTGACAGTTTTTTTTTTACCTTGGAAAGTAGAAATTTCTCTAGCAATGTTATACGTTGTTTTATCACACTTTCAGTGCGGTAAACATAAGATATTCCTTGCATTCTTGAAGTCACATGTTGTAGTACATCGCTACTCAAAGTGGATGAGGCAGAAGAAATTGATATGAAGTCTTCCGTTATGTGACCAACATCTATCTGTCATGACAAATAATATATCTAAAATGTTCGGGAAAAGGAAAGATATAAAACGAGAACATTATATGAGTGTTCACTTTCACATTGCTATCAAATAGCAGTTTTAGGATAAATATTTTTAATACTTTTTAATTTACTGTGCAAAATAGTTGAAAAGTGTTAGTGTGTAAATAGTTGAATGTTGAGTGTTTTTTAATGAAAAGTGTTTATTTATGAATATTTATGTTAAATTTAAACTTACACTATGTGCAAAACTACTTAAAAGATGAGACATTACTTAAAAAGATGTAAAATTACTTTAATACCTTAATACTTTCAACTATAAAAACATAGTCTTCGTCACAGAAATATAAGAAATACCAAGTCATTAACGTCTAATTTTCAAAGTTGAGTAGTCGAAAAAATTGTTGAACTCATTGATTATTAAAATCGAAGTTATAGTTGAAAGTACTAAGGTATTAAAGTAATTTAACTTTTTAAATATTGTCTCATCTTTTAAGTAATTTTGCACATAGTGTAAGTTTAAGTTTAACTTTTTAAAGATGAATTAAGCATTTCTATTTATTTATTTACTGAATATTTATGTTATTTTTCAGGACGTGTCACTGACCGATTCTTCGTGCTCTAATTCGCATAAATAGACACAGATTATCATGTATTTGACGTATATTTTTTAGATTAAATATTTCATGTTCGGTATTGAAAAGGAAGGGTGTAGTATTTATATTTCGTTAACAGGGGCACTCAAAAAATTCCCTCTCATAATGGTCTATGAAGGAACAGTTTGCAGTGTATTTTAATGATATTACACTATTTATTATATATTAAAACCTATGTACATCACGGACCTGCACTACAACATATTGGCTATAGAATATGGTGTTCATAGCATTTATCGTTTTTTTTTTTTTTTTTTTTTTTTTTTTTTTTTTTTTTTTTTTTTTTTTTTTTTTTACCGGGACACGCATAATTATGTGATTACAGTACTGTATGGATTAAAAAAATGCTGGAAGTTTGTCTTCAATTGTGGTATGAGTTTTAAATTTAGAAAAAAGTTTTTTCTATGTTACTGCGTGCGTATAAAAGATAGAGATTATATACATGGGTACATAAAAGAATTCGACAATATTTTTGATATGGCCGGACATTTCTGAATCGAACTTTAAATTGTGTTGTGCGTTTCCAGAATTCGTTAAATTTTTTGCTGTGTAGTATATAAACAAATATAGTACATATTCTATTTAGTATATATAAATATGTAGTATAAACATTCTATGCAGTATATATGTTACGGCCAAAGCCCTATATCGGCCAGTTCGTGATTGCCAAGAATGCTGGACAAAGCCCGATGAACAGTATATTTCGTGCTCTGCCCAGATAATTTCGAAGTGGCCGGATATCCCTGGTCAATATCCGAAGTGATTATCCAAGTCTGTAACGGTAGGTTCCACTGATGTGTACAGGGTACGAGGGAGCATTCCATGCTTTGGCGATAATACTCTGTTAGCCTGGAGAATATGTCGTCCCTATAATTTATTCTGATACAGTAATTTACTTTAAGGCAACTTGAACCTTGATGAACTGAAACAACATTTTCTCTTCTAATCCAAAAATATATTATTTTTTATGGCAATAAAATATAGCATGTATAAAATATAAAATATCCAATTAATCACTTTTTTATTTGGAAAAAGTTGCCACAATTTTGAATAAATTTCGTTAAAAACATTTAATTTAAAATAAAAGAATGATAGAAAAAATATATATTCTGCGAATTCATCTACAACTAAATAGTTCTCAATGAAAAGAAAATCTTAAGATCGATTAAGTAGAAAACATACAGACCCTCAAAATAAGCTTGTGACATTTTATTTCGACGTTATCCTCACGCCCGTAACCATTTAGTGTTCTGAACGACGGCCTCTGGCTATTTCGCAAACTGGCTGACAAACTCTGGCCATTTCGCGAACTGGCCGATAAAACTCTGGCCATTTCGCGAACTGGCGGATAAACTCTGACCATTTCGCGAACTGACTGGCTAATTACCGAATTGGCCATGGAATTTTAAGAGAAGCTGGCCAGTTCGTGAAGTAGACGATTTCAGGCTTTAACCGCTACATATTACACGAATCTATTGATTAGGCATGGAACTACAGAAAAGAAATCGGATATTGTTCCGACTGCAGTTGGTAATTGATAAAATGGCAATTCAAACGTGTTATGTGTTTTACAATTTGTTTTTGCACACATAATATTTCACATTATTTACAAGTAAAGTCCATGATTAATTATAAAATATATATATATTGTTTAGAAAAGTTTCTAGTTTGATTTTGCAATTTCTTAATAAAAAAAATCGTAAGATTTACTATCACCGTCAATAACTAATCATCGAGGCAGGGCAGTTCAGTAGCGAATAATATTCTTTGACTCTAAGATAACTGTTAAATAAGATACAAAAAGAGTACTGGGTATTAAGAAGGCATACAACAATGCGTTCTTTAAAAGATAGCACCACAAATTCAAGAAACATGCAAAAGATCAACGAGAATACCGGTTATGTTATGTGAGGAGCTATCTGCAAAACGTAGATTAATAGGGCGCTCTACTTTCACTGAAATTCACTTGATTTTTACGATTTTTTTTCGGTTAGGAAGAAAAGCCTTATCACTTTCGGATATTTTGCATTACATTTGATATTTCATTTATATTTGAATTTTTGAGAATTTAAAAAAGGATAATTCGCCTTGTACAACGTTACATAGCTCCATGTTCGCTTTATCAACTTCGTGTCGTGCGACGCTTTTTCTCCGGCCACAAGCATCTCAAAAACATTTGATTGCCGAATTATGAAATGGCATAACATTATCTGGTATTTATTCTAACATTTAGTTTAAAAGGTTGATTCTAATAAAATGGCGATTACCTTAGCGAAAAAGACCTTTTTTACCTTTTGCCAAAATGAATAAAAATATATCAATGAAAACCATACTTTTCTATGGTATAACCTGCAGCAAAAAACGATTACCTTTCTTTTAAATATAAATATGAAAGAAATAGTTCTCATGTTTGCTGAGGAAAATGGCAGTCCTGGTTAAAAATCATGTTGATGAGAAAACATGTTTTACAATAGTGTTACGTTCAGCAAGCGAAACAGATTATATAGCAAAACAGCTTCACAGCATATAATCCATCGTAAAAAAACATAT